>VZTR01021028.1:13189-63000 GCA_013400775.1 Chaetops frenatus | reverse complement strand
GGTGACACTGAAAGCAGACCCCTGACACATGAGGACAAGACGGGGTGTCATGTGGAGCTGCATCATCAGTGTGTCTCACCAGTTTGCATAAATCTGCAGAGCTGGCTTTGAATTCTAAACAAAAATGCCACATGCAGGTAATGCTTTGCAGAGTGTAAATGTAAGCATTTAAATTAATGTGAAAGGCAGAGCAGGCCTCATTGCTGTTTTGTTGTCCAGACTTCTTGACAACATACACTCTCAGGCCCTATGGTGAAGAGGTTCTCCAATCGCCCCTCAAAGCAAGCCTTCTCCTTGCCTGTGTCTGCCCATTCCCAGGCATCTTATAATCCAAGCTCTCACACATGCTATCTGGAAGCAATGGCCACAGAAAGGGCCCTCCTGCCAGTGTGTCCTGACTAAGAGAAGAAAACAAGTCCTTCATTATTGCCCAAGAATCCTACATCAATACAATAAAATCACTGTCTTCTGTACTCAGTGTTATGTTTGTTTATGATTACAATATTTATTTCTTGCTGTGAGACTATACTCTGCAAGCTGCCTTCTGTTAAAATACATGTAACTACCCCCACCCTGTAATTCTTTTCCTGCCCCTCACCCACTTCTCAGCTTGTTGCCAGAGCAGGAAAATACCCTTAGACACATGCAAAATATTTTCATGTTTCTTTTTTAGAAGTATTAATAATTGGGTTATAATGGAATGCCTGTGGTGACAATGTGTAAAAAAAAAAAATGTACTTGCTTTACATAACTTTAAGCAACGTAGTCAAAACCAATGTGAACAGCTGTATAATTTTTATTGGGTTGGGATTCTACTGAAGGCACCACAAAGGTCAGGAGATAGAGTCTTTATCCCAGCTTCTCTCCCTTGCCCTGTAATTCTGCAGCAAGTCTGTTTTCCTACTTGTGCCTTCCAACCCAAGACAGAAAACACCCTGCGATCTTTTTTCCAAAGTGCTCTGAAACACAAGGATAGATAATTCAAATACACCATCAATGCAGATTAAGACAGCTGTGGTGCTCCAAAGTTTGCAGTGTGCAGGCCTTTCCACTTAAAGGACAAGGTCTTAATGGGAGAACAACTTTGCGTTCAGGTTTCCACCACTGAGTGTTTTCACAGTTCTGTTGCACCCACCAGAGCCCTGCAGAGAAGAGCAGCAGAGGAAGCTGCAAAAACCTTCCTCCATAGGCTGCTCTGCTCAGCTCACAGACCTGCTCCTGCCCTTGGGCTCGTGCTCCACTGGGAGAGATGTGGCTGCACAATACTGCTTACTAAGAATTATTTTCCTCTAAGTTACACAATTCTGTAACCCAAAAGTGAGGCAAAGCAGCACCCTGGCACCTGTAGCAGAATTAATGCAGTAAAAAGTGCTGTCTAGCACAATCAGCTGCTCCAGAAAGGATGCAGGATACAGTGCTGTCAACACCTGTACCAGTAAAAATCTAACCTCCATTAGACTCTTGCCAGACAATAATAAAAAAATATTTTCTGTCATTTCCCATGGGAGTGATAAGTCTCTCCTCCTTGTGATAAAACTCTGACTGGGGTTGGGATGAAAGCAGCCGCCAGGTTCTACCTGTTCTCACAATATAGACTTTGTCTAATGTGCCATAGAGCAACATAACCTGCAATATATCTAAAATAAATATTTGGCTAGTTCAATAATCATGCTGAAAGGCTCCCTATCTTTATTATACCAGAAAGAAATGCATAAATCTCCTGATGTTATATCTCTGAAGAAACTTCCTTTACTGGGGCACCAGGAAGTGATTCACAGTTGTGAGCTGGAGTAAAGGGGAGGAAGAAATTACTGTAAATTAAGTAAAAAAAAAAAAAAATTTAAAAAACCAAACAACAAGCAACAAACCAAAACAAGCAACAAAATAGTATGTTGATGATACAAAGCTTTCTAACAGGTAAAATGCATCTGCATATGAAAGGACAGGTGTACAGATGCACCACAGCTCTGAGGTATCTTCTAGTAAAGATAACATCTTTACTAGAAAGGACAAAGATCATCCTTTCCTGTTAAAGATGCCCATGCAATACCAGTGCAATGTCAATAATCATAGCTAAACATTGACCATTTGTGGAACAGCTTTCATTCCTGAACTCTGCAAGAGTACTCATGTAGCACTGCACCACACCAGCTATCAGATGCAAATCTTTATGAAGAAAGTGTAGAATTGTGGATTCTTGTCTACCTTGGCTCTTTCTGCCTCCGTTGGCAAGGAAATTTTAATCACAGTTTAAAAGAAAGACACTACTCTCTGGAGAATTTGCTTGGATATGGATAAGAAAATACTCAGCAGCTACATTTCTATTTTTTTCTGCCTAGCTCTTGATGTAAAACTTATTAATGAGGGCAAGTAGAAAAAAGAAAAGAAAGACAACACAAAACCACAAAAAACTGACCCAAACAACTTGAAGGCTTTGTGAGCAATAAAACATGCAATATTTGCATTTAGAAAAGTCTAACTCCTAAGTGGCAAGGGAACTGTGACTTATACGGACATTGATACTAATTCACAACCACCTTGCCTGGTGACATTGTACTGATCATGCAGTTAAACACATCTAGAAAGATGTAAACCTAGAGATGTAAGAAGACATATGAATCCAGACTTACAACAGGTTGGAATAAATAGCCTTGCTGCACTAGAAAACAAAACAAGCAGCACAACACACTAAGCACAGCTTTTACTTGTCACAAACAACAACTATACTTAATGTTGTCTCATTCCTATATCTTAACTGTCCAGCCTGGGTTTCTTATTTTCAGATGTCATTGCCTTTCCTGTTGTCTGCTGTTCTGACTTTTAAAGCCATCTTTGAAATAGATCTTCCCTAAGTTTGATTTTCACTACTTATTTATTATTTAAATATAGGCTGGCCTTGCTGATATTTTTAATTCAATGTTTTTATTTATTTAACACCTCATGAGCAATCTTGAGCCATCTTGTCTTTCACATGCTCTTACTTTGTCTTGTGCAGGATTGCAGTTTCTGTACTGAACTGTTCTGCCTACTGTTTTTATGTCTCACAATGAGGCAAGCTAAGAGTTAAAAATTTCACTGGTTTTGAGTTAAGTGAAATTTCATCTTGTGTTTGCATTTCTAAGGGTCAGTTTGTTGGGTTTTTTGGGGTTGTTTTTCTTTCATCCAACATACTCTTGGACTCCAGTGTCAGACAAATATTTCAATAACTATACAGTGCACACTTATTAATCTAATAACCAAAGAATTCCTCCTCTAGAGGAAACAGTGTCAGAGAAACATACAGGATTAATGAAAGGATTTGTTTTGTTGCAGTGACCTGGAGATTACATATTTCAGTTGAGGAACTCGAGCACTAGGCGCTCTAATCTTCCAGGACAATGCTGGGCAAAGTTAACCATAAGGAAGTCGTATTCTAACACACTGCATTACACTACCAGATATTTGGCCAATAGCTGCTTTTGTTAGTGGTGTGACTGGTTGCAAGTGTTAGCATGATATTGTAGCTCTCGGTGAAAGGTGGTGAAAAAAGCAAACTACGCCTTTTGCCCATATCTTATTTTAGAGAGCTTCCATGGAATCAGCCAGTGCAACAGAAGGCTAAGCAGAGTCACCAAAGCACAAAAATTAAGACCAGAGATACAGGAAACAGGCGATATCAACTCATCCATCGAGCCACAGCACATAAACAGAGAAGTGGGTCAGAGGTGTTTGTGGGTCCCTTACTCACTAACTCTACTGTCCTTAAATAATGGAAATATAGGCAAAAAATGAATGCAAATAACTGGAGATGAAAAGCACGGCTTTGTTTAGAACAGAACAGAGATTCTCCTCCTCTGCTGAATTTCAGTTCATTCACACTATCATGTTTGAATTCACTGTTTAACTGCTGGAACCATGGTGGGATCTGTCGACCACTGTTCCCCTAACACAGCCTTTTTGTAAGCATGGGCACCACATCAAAGCTGGGAGCAGGAGAAGGGTGCCATTGAATGAAAAGGATTTCAACATATATATAAGGATTGTTCTCATGTAAAATCAGAGAATAATTAGTTTGAAAAGCCAGAGGGAAAAGGTCCCTTTAATTTTCCAGCATCATCTAAGAGGCACCCTCCAGTCCTCATTAGACCACAATCAGGGTCATGTAACTGCAGGCCATTTACAAAAGCACTGAGTCAGGAGTTCTATTACAAAAGAAACAACATTGGAATGAAAAATAATTACTTTATGGACATAATTCAAAATTTTCCAACCCTCTCTACTTTGAGACAAAAAGTATGGAAATATATTAACCACAAATAAAATGCATTAACCATGAACATCAGATGCCACTTTTCTGTGCAGGAAAAATACAACCTTTGGTTTACAGTTTGGGAAAACTCATAGATCATTTACACATAGCAAACATACTGTCAGGAGGAATTGAGGATACTCTTAATAAGATGGAAATTTTTTGGCACTTATTAAAAGTTCTTGTCTTAGTTTATCCTACTCTAGCCAAGAACTGGAGCCATTTGAAGCCTCATATTAAAATATCTCACATCACACAGTAGTCACTAGCTCCTCTTATCTTTGTGTTGTAATTAATAAATGTAGAACTGTTGAGGTTTCAGAACATTCAATAATTTTCATTATTAACACAGAAAATAATTAATAAACAATTACAAAGACAAACAACAGCATAAAAAAAAGCAAGTGTAAGTCTATTCCTGACAGTTGCAGAGACACAATTTTAATGTTTGCACTCAGTCTGTTCCCCAAACACTCATGTATTTGACACATCTTTTGGGAGTTTTTCAAGTGGATGGATTATGACTTTCTGATGTTGAAACAATTGATAATTTTCTACATTTTTATATACTCTTGCTGTAAAGTTCTTGCCAACATCTTACAAGGCATAGTGCATCCTAAAACAAATTAGCATTTATGATGTTGTCTGTTTATTAAGAACAACATTCTTAAGTTTAGAAATCTGCAAAAGGCTGATCTATGGTAACCATTTCCATAAAGTTGCTCTGCACATAACAGAAAAGAGAAATCAGTGGAGACTAAATGAAAGAAGGGCCAACTTGTATTCTAACAGACCTCACTGTAAATCAGCCCTCTGACTCAATGTCAATTATTTCAGAACTTTACTTCACACAGCTGAGTGCCTAGAAACTAGCAAGTCTTGCCCTAAAGGATTCTGCTTTAATTTGAAAACACATGGAGTTTAAAGCATACAGGTATGACTAGGTTAGATTACTTCCTCTTGTAAAATAAAATACCCTTTTCACTAAAGTGCCCGTTGTAGTTTTTCAGGAACCAAAAAGAGAAGAGTTGAGAGGACACTAGTCCAGATGTTATGAATAATTATAGAACAGTTCAATGCCAAACTTTAAACATCTTGGATTAAATTTCAAAGGTAGGTATTGAAACTAATCTCGGTGTATATTCATAGCTGGGATACAAAAATGAAGGTTTTCCTTTCACTTGTTAACATCTCTGTGCTTAACTTACTCAACATGCAACATCAATCTACACATTTGAGACAATGTTGGAGCTCCTACATGGCTACCTAGCAGAGGAAAAATAATACTCTTGCTTACTTAATTTCACTGATATTATTAGCAAATTGCAAAGGATAAGCTGAACCTCCATTTCAATTATCTTCTATCTGGTTGGAAAATAAACCAAACTCTTGTTATTTTTTAAATGGCATTTTATACAGAATATGTTACATGCAATTCCTGAGGCTGCGTGACCCAAAACAGGTGTTTCTGGGGGAGCACAGGGGACCTCCTACCACCAGCCATTCAAGTGCAGATGTAAACTATCAAACAAAAATTTGATCAATATATTCTCAAGGCATTAATACTTTTCTCAAATAGGACTTTGTTTCTTCTATAATTAAACAACATCAGCGTAAGCAGGTCCAATATCAGCTTTCCCATTTTAGTAAAAATTCTAACTAAGCTTATGTATTTTAGGAGGCTGGATGAAGCAATCAAACATATTGGGTCTGTTTCAGTGAAATACTTGCCTGGTAATTTTATTTCCCCATATTGCAAAAACAGGCTTGCTTAGCAAAAATTTAATCGCAGCGGAGTTGCCCACAAAAGTACACCCACCATGCTTTACTCTATATTCCCACGCTTTTTAATATTTGTCATATTTCATCTTTTAGTGCAGTCCTAATGAGAGCATATTGGAACACCACAGAACCAGGCTCATAAGAATGTGGTCTTGAAATAAAAAGTAGAACAGAAGGAGCATTGTATTACAGCCTCTGTTAATGTTTTAATGGTTGAGAGATTTCCAGCATGTTGGCAGTGTCAGGACAAACCAATTTAATAAATTATTAACACTAATCAAACATTTTTATGATGGCAGTCAAGACTTCCTTGGCAGTTAAGGTTAATTCTGTTGAAGTTTGACAAAGATGTTACTGTTTGATGGAAACCGCATTTGAAACTACAGCCTCCTTCAAATCAAAACCTTGCAGTGCACTGAGCAGAAATGGTTAAAGCAGCACATCCTGAAGTGCATAAAGGAACCCTGAAGGCAGGGCTGCAGCCTCTATGGGCAGCAGCAGCAGCACCAGAGCTGACAAATGATAGTGAAATTTAAATTGATTACAGAGTATATAATTTGCCTGCCACTACTTGGGGAAGGATATAGAGGGACTGCTATAGGGCAGAGATAAAGCTCGGGCTGCTGAGGGGAGAGCGCTAAATCAATATACAAAGAAAATCTAGGAATTCCAGGCACTTGACAAGAGGGGTAGAGAGGGAAATAAAGAATTCTGCCAGTTTTGATGTATTAAACTTTGGAGAAGAGGTATTTTAAAACATCCTCTCATTCAAAAGGCAACCAACAATAACAGAACCAGACAACGCCACATTCTCCCTCCAGCTCCTCCAGCCTTGCCAGCTAGTTGAAATCCAGCACAGCAGAAGCTAATGAGGGCTATGGATTAACAATACAATGTTTCTCAGGCCTTTCTTGGGTCTCCCCTGGGGCACCCACAGTCTATACATCATCAATCTACTGCAAATTGATGTAGTCAGCCTGTGACAAGGGTCAGGTTTCCAGGACCAGCTACCAAGCATGATCTAGTCATTTTGAGTTTTCAAGACAAAGCTCTGTTCTGCCGAGCTCTGGCCATATAAAATCCACAGCTCTCCAGGCTTTCAGTGAGATGAAATCAAACCATAGAGCCCTCTCTGTTCTCTATGCCTGCTGAGAAACCAGCTCACCTTTCTCAGGTGACACTGTTGTTATTACTTTGTGCTCTCTTACAAATCATGCTCACAAACAAGAAAAATTTATGCTAACCCATCTTTCTTAATCATAATTACTGTTCTTGTTTATTGTATGCTAATTATAAAACTCATAACCAGAATACACACACACACATATATATATATTTTCAGTATATGCCAACAATGAAGAAAAATGTGTTTGCTGATGCAGGTTTCTAAGTAAGAAATAAGTTTTACTGGAGTATCAAAAAACTTTTGTTTGCCCAAAATATTTTTTTTTCTGAATAATCGCATGTGGGATCTTGCTTTTACCCAACAGCTCAGGTGCCACAGATTTTCCAAATACCCTGTGGATTAGTTTTATACATGAAAATTTGTGCTGGTGTTCCCTTAGCTTAGCTGAAGTCTGTGGATTTCCATGCAAGCTTGCTGGCAAGCATTCCTTGGCTCACAGCACTGCAGCCTTGTCAGCTGCACCCAAAGACATCCAATCAGGGGTGAGGAGACTCAAGAAAGAGAGTATGCAACACATAAGAAAAATGAGATCTTCCATCAATAATACACGTGCAGTCAAAATTAAAGCAGATTTAAATCATTAGAAATGCCCCTGTTAATTTCAATGGCTTTACTGGCACTCACATTTCTGCAGAAACTGCAGCGGGTAGGATTTTCACAATACTTATAGGTTTAGCACCACCTAAACTTATAATTAATTGTTCTTCCTGAAGAAAACTTTCATGGCTGTTCACAGAACCATCAAACATCCTGAAGTAGAAGGGACCCACAAGGATCACCAAAATCCAACTCCTGGCCCTGCTCAGGAGAGCCCCAAGAATCACACCTTATGTCTGAGAGCATGGTCCAAACACTGCTTGAACTCTCAGCTACTGATTTGCCTCAGAATTTAAAATTTGAAAAACAAAGCAAAACAAAAACCCCTAGGTTGACATACAGGAAAAAAATGAATTCTTGAATCCCTCCTACCTATAATATGGCAGATTTCTGAAGCATCCAATATACTCAGGTTAGCTTTAAATACTCAGAACTACTTGTGGTCCAACATAAGTGTGAACTACCAGTAGAAAAAAGACTTCTTTATTCATGAAGGAACTTAAATGAAATTCAATGCATTTGCTACTTATATCTCTATGAATTTGTCTCATTAATATATCTTAGAAGGTCCAAAACGTCCAGAAAATCATCCTTACAAACATGAACTAGGCATTTATTAACAAGACCCAAATCCTCAAGTCAATTTTTTGTTTTGTCTGCTTGAAATGGACAATCTTTGAAAAGGAGGCAGAAGAACAGGGCAAGCTGCTTGTGGTATGAACATCTGATGAACATTTGCTCATATTTATTCATGCAAGCTTTTTGGAATTTCTCAGTCATGGATGGTCTTCCAAACACAACGTCATGCATATGAATGTGCACGAAAAGCAAGCAGAAAGATGCACTAATACCTTGTAAGTAACTCTGGGACTTTTATCTGATAGATGCCTGCAAATAGTTTGTTTCATTATTTAGTCAAGTTTTTCACGCTGCCGGCAAACATCTAAAGGCAAGAAAAAAACCAACCAACCCAAAATCTCTAAATTCAGGCAACCTCAGTTCTCATTTTCCACAGCCCCTTTGAGCAGCTTGAATAAGTTGCTAAAACATAATTATGTGTATGTGTACAAAAATTTGGTTTGAGCTCAAGAAGTTTCCATGATCTCTCACATGAGCTCCTGCCTCATCCACTTCCTCGAACTGCCAACACTTCAGCCTTTTGAGGTTTCAAAAAAGGAATGCTTTTTAACCTATTTTTACCTATTTTTCACATGTTTGCCTGCATGAGTGCACGCATACTCACCATTAAGGTCCCATGTAGGACTTTATTAACATATCTTATCAGTTAAAAGCAAAGTCCCAATTTAAGCTGATAAAAATGGAAGCTTGGACAGAAGATTGCAGCTCTTTCTTGTAGTATACTACCATTAATAAGTGATTTCACTTAAAAATTTTGCAGGTCTTTTGATTTATTCTGTGCTAAAGACAAAAGCAGCATTCATATTACTATAGCTCACGAGTCTTGGTGATATTATTTGGAGCAGACTCTTTTAACACAGCTGATAATATAAAATGAATATACATTTTGGAAAAAAACACCAACACTCTATAGAAGTAGAGGTTCACCTAAAATGATCTATAAGGTTCAATTGCCTTTTATTTATTTTTTTGGTTGTTAAAAAATACAAGGATTTTCCCCTTTAAAAAGAATATGGGCAAGATGTGCTCAACATTCAAAAACTAAGAAAATAAAAGGAGAGATATCCTTTAGAAAAGGTTTAGAGAAATCACTAATTATCCATTTAGATTCTGAACTGTGTGTATCATTAAGATATGCCAGAGGAAATAATTTTTCATGTGTCTCAAATCTGTGTGTGCAACTGGTGGCCTGTTCAACTTCTGCCTGTACCTGGAAGCCCGTGGAATACATGTCCCCTGAATGAGCTCTGCACTGCTGACCTGCATTCTAAATCTCTCCTGCAGCTTCACCACTGCTGAGAGTGCTTGCTGGCTTTGATCAGGAGTGAAGGATCAAGGCTTAAATCCCGATTCCCAGCTGGAGGAAATTTAAATCATCAGCCAGACGTGGAATTTTACCTATCATATCTGGTAACAGAGCAAATCAGCACCAATCATTTCCTCCATCTAGAACATTTGCCTTCCCTCCTCCTCCCAAACTGTGGCAACACCTACACAGGTAACCCCTACAGGAGTGGAAAGTCTTGCAGCAGCTATTCCCTTGGAGGGAAGCTATTAAAAACCTAGCAAACCTAGCCTCCAACCTCAGACAAGCTGCTCTAGTACAAGCCGAAGGCTGGCTCTTGTCTGACTGCTCTCTATGTACAGAATTGTTATTGCTTTCTTCTTCCTGTGCTAAAGATAAACCCAATGCTGTTCAACATAAGTCAGCTTTTTGAGCAATAATAAACCAGAGTGGCATCTCTGTGCAGCACACTGCAGAGAAGCTTCTAACACTGTTTACAGCAAAGTTCAGTATTGCTCTCCCAGAACAGTGCAGCTGCTCCTTCAACTCCTAAGGCTCCTGCCCTTCTTTGCTCCTCTTCCCATTTATCTCTATTTGGCTGCTTTTCCAAGGGCAGACAAGAGCTCCATGCCATTTTCTGAATCTCTTATATTTGGAGAACAAAATACCTTCCCCCGTCTAGGAGAACTGATGTAGTCTGCTGGCTTCAAACTTGTAAAATATCTCTCTCCATTGAAGCAGCTGCTGAATAATTTATATTTCTTAGAACCAAGCTGAGAATATGTACATTTCGCCTTGATACATACGGTATAGTTGTTTTTTCTTCCTTTCCATGGCCATCTTGCTTTCCACTTTAAATTTCAATGTAGGAAATTCTGAGCACTTCAGAACCTGGGAAAACTATTTGGGTTTGGGGAGTGAGAGAGAAGGGGAGTGAAATTTATTTGTGAGGGGTTTTTTTTTTTTGGTTTTTTTTTTTTTTTAATGGAAGGAAAATTCCTGAACAGCTTGCAATTAGCAGCTCTGAAAAGTTATAGTTTCTTCAATGGCACACAGCATGCCAAGAAAACCTACAAGAGATTCCCCAGCTTAACATGCCTGGAGCAGGATCCAGTTCCTCTAAATCAAAGCACAGCTCACACTAACATTTGCAGTATGTTAGTGGCTGGATGGCTGCTTTATGAAGAATTATAAAGTGACACAGCAGTCTGGCTGAAAAAAACACACACCACGCTTTGATGTTTTTAACCACTAACTTCAAGAGGACCAGCAGAAACCTTCCTGTTTTTATTGCAGCCTCTCTATCATCCCTCCCCCTGCTCCCTCCCTCCTCTCCCACAGCTAGATGGGGGACTGTTATCTTTCAGTCACTTTGTAAGCTTGACTTGTTTACAGACTGAATGTCTCTGTTTATAGGCCTCTATCAGAGAACAAACAGGGCAAGTGTGACTTCCTAGGACCTGAAATGCGATGCCTTTTCCTCTTGGGCAAAAGCAGGAGTGGCAAGGGAGGGGGAAATGAAGGGGAAAAGAGAAATCCTGTAATTGTCCTTCTTGTCCATCTTCCCTCCAGGATTACAGTACACACCTGTATGGTGCAAAGAGCAGCTTTCAAGAGCCAGCTGCTTAAATGTTAGCTGACCAAAACTCCCTGAAAATGCACAGCAATTGTCTTGCAAAAACTAGGTCCACTTCAGAACCTCCAACAGTAAAATCAGTGCTAAATAATGGCTTCTGTTAAACTCCCTGTTTTTAAGTTCTTTATTATAGATCCATTTAGATGTGTATTTGGGGAACCTTAAAAGCTTATATCACATTTTACTGGGGACATTTAAAGGGTGTCAATGGAGTAATTATAAGCATAAACACTAAAATGATGAAATTTTAGAAACCATTAATGCCGTGACTTTGTATATTCATTCTTATCTTGAAAAATATTTTACCTCAGGGCACAACCCTATTCCAGTCAATAAGGATAGTCCTTAATAAGGTACTGAAATGACATGAGAGTCAGTCTGCTTATATTGCTAACGGCAGATTTCAGTTCTTGATAACATTCAGATTATAAACACCCCAGAGGAGGTACGACTTTGTCCTTACATAGGGTGTCTTACTTTTACACTGGCATATTTTATTTTAATTGTAGGATTAATTTTTACAGGTTTCTGGTTTCAAAAGGGTTGCTTTTGCACAAACACACACTAGAGAGCATGAGGAAATTTTAAGATGGGTACAAAGGTACATATCACATTATACTACTTTATAGTGTGACACTGGGACAGCCAGTTTTGAAAGCTAGCTCTGTCTATGCTTTCCCTTGGAGGCTGTTTACCCAAAGAGGCTGAAAACCTTTTGAACTAAAAGAATAAAACAGAATAATGAAATTTAGGAAGTTAACACTTTGGGCATAACCCCTTCTAAATAATTAGATCTGACAGGACAGAAGAGGTAAGAGTTTACTTGTAGCTCTTCAATGGCTCTGCCCACAAGGGTGGCAGCAGTGCTCAGTTACACACAGCCAGGTTACTGTTAGTAGCAGCAGTGCCCAGCCCCATCTGGGTCCTCCCTTCTACTCCAAGACCTATCTGCTCCCTGTTCCTTTCAGCTGCCCCTGAGTCAGAACTGGCTCTCCTCTCCAATGCCCTCAAGAGCATCCCAGAGAGCTCCTCTCCTTCTGAGGGTACCACTGCACCTCCCTGCTTTTTACTGATGGATCCCATGCCTTGGCAGACCAGGGGCACAGTCAGGTCCTGTTGCTGCACACATCCCTCTGATGTGCAAGGGAACAGACAGATCCAGTACATGCTGGATCTGCTCATATGGACATACTTTAGAAATAAAAGGGAAAAATTGGTCTTCTTTACAGTTCAGGTACAACTTTATCAGTTTAAAAACAAATCAGGCATTATCTAAATGGTCCCAAGTGTTACTTTGTCTGCTGGCAAGAGCAGAGTTGCTCCTCCTTAGCTGGCCTAGTCTGAAGACATCCAAGAATACTGGCCTGCCAGTTTTCTCCCACATCAGCAGGCTTGTCCAGAAGACACCCTGTGTCCTCCTGCAGACAGCCACCCTCACCAATTCTCCATGTGATCTCTTTGCTTTCAGGTCCTGCCTTGCAGGAAGTGCAGGCTTGTACCTTTGTCTGACATTTAGCACCTATGGGGCTTCCTCAGCACAGACTGTGGAGACCTTTATGCAAGATGTGGGCTTTTCCCTCTGTGATTTCCTTACTCTGGAAGCTGTGGAGACCTCTGAGCTCAGGACACACCAATACTATCAAAACACAAGCAATGTGTAAGGAGACAAACCAACCCTGCCCAGAGCACCAAAGCCTTCCAGAGCAGCTCAGCATAAGGGGAAGACAGGGTTTTGTGGCTGTTCTGTTTTGTTTTAAACTGAATTGTTTGGGCCATCCATACTCTTTCCAGTTTTTGGTCTCATCTGAGAAAGACAGAGGAAATTAAACTATAAGTGTAGAAGGTGATTTTTTAATCACAACCACTTCTCCCCTGGAGACCAAAAGCATATGTTTGAATTAATGAACTCTTTCTATTAATCATAGAGGACACAGGAAAGATGCAAGAGAAGTTAAGTTTTCCTCATCATGCATAAACTTCCAGCTCTCTTCAGCAGTTTCTCATGGGGATGATGAAGCCATTTAACCTAACAAAAGACCTGGCTTGAATCCTGGACCAGAACTCACATACCAATTAACTTCTGGTTTTGGCATCCAGATATGATTAACTTTTCTTCTGTCCATTTTCACATGCTCCTCCTTTAAGATGGCTGAAAAAACCCCAATTTAATGCTCAGCTATAAGTATAAAAGTGGGGCTAAATTTGAAACACATGCCTCTCTTTATCATGGCCTGCCAGGATTCACAGATTACTCTTTCCCCTGGACCTCAGCATTGTCAGATCCTATTCTGACACATATAATTTTGTCTGTGCCAGAGGCACTGAACTTTATGTTATAGATTCTACTACGTAGGAAACACTGAGACACAATGTGACAGGATGCTTAGCCCTGTATGCAGCCTTAATCTTTACCGTGGAAATCTGGCAAATCAATTTTTTTTCTGCCATGTCTGAAAATAAAACCTTCGCAGCCCTGAATGGCTGAAGAAGAGAATCACATGCTATTGCTCATGGGTCTAGAGACAACCAAGACTGAACTCAAAGATACAAAACTGTGTAAAATTTAGACACACAAAAGGCATGATACAATCACCTAATTCTCAGGGAAAAAAAAAGTGAATTAATATTTTAAGTCCCCAGTCTCAAAACAGGTAGTATTCAATCAGTACTATTTCTGTAGCTAAAAAACCTCAAGACATTTCACAGAGGGACAAGAAAATTCACACCCAAACCTTCACCATTCCCACATTTTCTGATGAATTCTGGCAGACTGCCTTTCCAGATGAGTTATCGCACTCAAATTCCCTGTGGGAATTACTCCCTCTCTGAAAGTACTAAGATACAAGTATAAGGACCAGCACCCCCTGAAGAAACAGAGAAGTACCAGGGCTGATACATGTCACTCAGAGTGAAGATGGGTGACTTAAGGGCTGTGTTTGAGCTGGGTGGGGTGTTACGGAGTCCAGCTCTCCTGAACTCTGATCCTGTCAATAGACACTGTAAACCAACAGGTTTCCCTCTTCAGAGTTACCTCTGGGTGCTTGTGCAGTGTGCACCACAACCTAGGGCTCATGGGCCATTGTGTTTCTAGAGTATATAATTGTGTCACAGAAAGTATAATTTTCTTCACTGTACCATTTCCTGAGCTACTTTGCCAGCACAGAGACATGCAGCATGGAGAGAACCTTGGGCCTGAGTTTTTCCTGAAAGCCCAGGTACCAGCTGTTGCTCGTGTTCAAGGTCTCAGAGAAGATCAAAGTTTTCACTCCACCAGTGGGAAATAGCTGGCACAACTCTGGGTATCAGGGTTGCAGGTCCCTTTCCAAGGAATGCCACCTACCTGTTCTGGGAGCTCTGTGGATGTACTGTGCCCTGCAAGACAGATTGGTTCCACATCTTGTGGGCTGAAGCTGTGCAAGCTGTAGGGCAGGGCTGGCCCCAGCACCCGCACGCCCTGCCTACAGCTCTGTGCAGTGCCTGGGACTCCACGGCTCCATTACAATGCAAGCACTAATTAACAGCCCGAGCAGGCTCTCTGCAACTGTTGCCAAGCCAAGTTCTTTGCCTTGAACCGAATCGCTGGCCCTGCTTAATGTTTTAAATTCGTAATTTACTGCAAGGTAGCAAGGTGTACCACGGAAATTTTGAGAGGCACGACTACACTCCACTTGTTACTTTTGAACAGCAAGTCATCATATGCTTGTCCCTGTGCTCTGATGAGCTTTGAACTTTAATAAATGATTAGTTCTATTTAGAAGTAACTTAGCACTGCCTTAACTGCATCTTTCCATGAAGCGTCACTTTGACATCCTCTGTTGTGTGCATTCACTGCAACTTTCACACGCTGTAAATTAAGAACATTTACACATGCAATTAGTGTTAAATAAATGCCTGAAGAACTCCTTGGGGATTAAGCAATTAGATGGAATCATGGAATACCCTTTGTACTCATAGCTTATGAAGAAAATCATCCCGTTCTGCACAAATTGCATACCGGGGTAACCATTGTGCTGGCAGGAAGTGCTGGGATGAATTGCCAAATGCAGCCTTGGGTTCATACACACCTCCTTCTCCCAGCTCTCCTGGCCCTACCTCTTCTCTTAGAAGTGAAATCAATAGAGAGAAATTTGTGACTAGAATAGTATTTTATTATGAAAATATTCCCTCCATTAAAAAAAAAAAAAGCCCATGGGAATTAAGAACTTGAATTTTTAATAACATAGTTAAATTAATAATAAAAAAAAATTTGTCTAGAAAAAAAATAAAGCTGTGCACACACAGGCCATTTGCACAGCCTGTGATAATAGAGACTTAATCCTTTCATATCCTAACCTTTGTTTTATGGCACATGAAAACCGCAGTCAGCTAATATGGCAAAGTATGCAAACAGTCTTAGATGGAGAAATACTCGGCACACTAGAGCACCTTGCAAATAGGAGCATGTATTTTATATATACATCCTGCACACACACATAAAGCTTGCTGAAAATAACAGCAATCATTTGCCCGGCTATGTATATATTACTTGCTATTCACCAAGATGGTTGGTTAAACACCAAAATGTAGGTGAGGGAAAAGGACAATGAATTTTTACATCTTGAAGATGAAGGTTAAAGTGAATCCAACTCTCATTAAGACCCATTATTCACAGGCAACCTGGAGAAGAGAGGCTCACCTTGTAAAACTCATACCTAACTCATGGAATTAGACATAAACAAGTTAGAGCTGCACACAAAACCCCTAATCAAACAAATAAACAACCAAAACAAAACATCAGTTACACCCTGAGCATTTAAGGCAGCCAAACTACATTTCCTCGATGCTGACACCAGGACAAGGCCCCCCCTGCGCAGGGCACCGTGTCCTCCACCCCACCAAAAGGGTGGAGGACTCCAAAACTGCCCCCAGAGGTCATCCCCGCAGCCGTACACCCTGCTCACAAAGAAGCCCATTGTAGCCAAAGAGCTTCCCGAAGCTGGTCAGTGCTGGGATACAAAGGAGGTGGTGTATGAAGACAGCTAGAAATGAACTGCATTTCACAGGAGAAGACAGGACACTGTTTGGAGAAGAGTGGGATTTCTACGTGCCAAACGGTAACAAAATAAAAAAAAAAAAAAAAAAAAAAAAAAAAAACCACAGCAAACCACCAAACCCCAAACAACATGAAGCAGCTGCGGGGAAGTTGTTTTCCCACTTGAAGGGGCCGGTAGGAGCTGTTTAAAGGTGCCCCTGCGGCCGCGGAGGCGCCCGCCGCTGCCGGCCGAGCCCCAATCCCGGGCTGCCAGCGCCACCTTCTTGCCAAGGAGCTCCGCGGCACCGCCCGGCACCGCGGGACGCGCTCCCTTCGCACCGCCGGCACCCCCTCGGCAGCTGCAAAGCACAGTGGTACCCAAACGGCAGCTTAGAACTCATGGGAAACCGTGGAAAATTAGTCCGAATCCAGCATCCTACAAAAACCCCCCCAGAAACACCCAACAAACCAGTAAAAACCCCCAGTAAGTTGTTCAACCAGAAACAAAACTTCTCTCATAAAAGTAATATTTCTGTGGATGAACATTCCTGATTCCTACAGCAGCACTTAAAGACCCCAAAATATTAGTGGGTGTTAAAAATATTGTAATCGTATGTGTGTCTGGTAGAATGTCCTGTTTGGGGGTATAGCATTTTATAATCTTCCCCCACTCCGAATTGGGAATTCAGTGCAGTGTTAAGTGAAGAGAAGACCAGAAGAGACATCAGCAGCTCCCTGGAAGAGGCCAAGTTCCTCCACATGAATCCTTCAACCCACCAAGGAGCACCACTGAGGAGAGCCCATGGGGAAACCCACCTCCCCTTCCTGCGTCCAAAGGCTCACGCCTGCAGTTGGTGATTTTGTCTGTGTGAAATGAACTAGCAATGTTTAAAAAGAAAAAACATCTTTTGAGGAATTTTTGGGTGATGAAATGTGCCAAACTGGTGTCCTCAGAGCTCAAATGCTCTGGTGACTTATGGCTATAGCACCGAGACAATATCAGTACAGGGGAAGAAGATTCTGGTTTTTTGTCCTGAAGTACATCAAATATGATGTGAAAAGACAGTCCTCAGCATGTGAGAATTACTCCTGAGCCTCTCCAGTTCACTTCTGTGAAGCAACCCTCACCAAAGTATTCTACTCATGCTATCTACAATTTAAAGAAATCTGATTTTTGTATATAAAAATCTCTATATGGTTGTTTATAGTCCATATTTGCTTCAGTCACTAGATTACACAAATAATAATAGCCTATATATTTTCATACAACTCGTTTTCCAATTTCTACCTGCAATGGATGTGAAAACAACAGAGTCCCAATACAAAAGTGTACTCTATTTCTGTTCCGAGTCTAGCTAGTGAGGAAACATACTGCAAAGAGATTTTCTTTTACAAGACACTTTTGCATCAGATGATTCAGACAAATATTTCTGGATAATCATCCAAATAATAAGGCCTTGAATATTTCATGGCTTGCTATTCCACTTCTAACCTCAGGATTGCAGGGGAGAGCAACAACAGCAAAAGGATGTGACCTTTTAATTGCATCCAGAAATCTGGAGTTTCCCTGTCCCAACGGCATGGGCTGCAGGCATTTGACAAATGAGGAAGAAGCAGAATCAAAAGGAAGCACATGCCAATGCGTGTGCATACGGGGAAAATTAAAGGTTTTCCAGGATAAATCAAGAAGTTTGCATTGAACTTTTCCTCAGAGTTGGTGTTAAAATCTGTCTCTCACCTATATATTGAAGTGTTCTTCCTAAGAACTGAAGCAACTTCAGCAAAACGGAGTGAACTGTCTTCTAAGAACCCACTGAGGCTACAGCCAGACTGTTACATTTTTATATATTTAAAACTCGCATATGCATTCACACACCCCTGCAACTACAGAGGGAGAGAAATGCAAATAGGAAAATACAAAGGCAAATCTAGAGGACACTTAAAGAAAAAAACAAACAAACAAAAAAAAACCCCAATGTCTGCAAATTTGTCAAATAAAAAAGGAAAAATTAGTATTTCCTACTTTTGAAAACTTTTGAAAACATTGATTATTGTGAAATATGACTGTACTTCACATCCCACACCTGGACCTCAGGATCATTCAGTCCCGATGGGTTTGTGCAGGATGCATTCCCTGGGACTCCCCAGCCACTGGCCCTGGTGAGCGCTGCCCTTGCGCAACACGGGCTGGGAGCAGCCACAGTGCCACGGCCAAGGCAAACTCACACAGCACAGCCGGGAACAGCACAGACAGGCCCCGTGCTGCTTCAAAAACAGAGCAGAACTGATGCTGCCCATGAGTGGTGGGGCTGGAGGAAGGTATGGACCTTGCTTCTGTCACTCCCTGCTGTCTGCAGATCACCCCTTGCCATCTCTGGGGAGACATCCCTGGAGGGAATTACACTCCTGGGGAGCTTGCTTTCCTTCTCCAGAGGGCTGCTCCCATGGCTAAAGCTGAAGCCTGACTCAATCCTGCCCATTTCCTGTTAAAATCTTGTGTATGTACATATATATGTATCATATATGTATATATTTAATATCAATTACAGGGAAGACAGGGCAGTCTTTCAAACTTCCAGTATGTCAACATACTGTACAAACAGGAAGCAGCACTGCTGGAACAGGTCATGAAAAAGACTGCATTCCAAACAAGAACCAGGAGAGTCATCTAAAAAATGAAGAAAAAATACCATCAGGCCTTTTTTACCATAGTTAGCACAGTTCTAGCCTAAATATCACAAGTTTCATACCCCACAGAAGAGATATGTGTGTTGCAGGAAACTACTCAAACAAACAGTGTTATAAATAATCACATATTTTCTTGCTGCCTTTTTTCATAACACCTTCCTTGCCCCTTAATTACCTCTGCTCTTTTGCCCTCTCCTCGATAGACACAAAAATCCTATAAAGGGTGGGGAGAGATGCTTAGAAAGTGATTTTCTCTCCTTTGGTAGGAGCCTTTCTGTGCCAGAGGGAACCTGAAAGCAGAAGTCTGTTTTACCCTTTTTACAGGCTTTAGTCCCCTTCCTCTCCCTGCCTTTTGCTTTCTCAAAATGAAATTATAAGGAAAGAGAAGACAGCTTAGTTTCTCAAGAAGCTGAAATGGGATAGCCAAGATTGGCTGCCAGCTAGAGGGAATCCAACGGTGGGTAAAAACCAAAAAAGCTCTAACCCACCCAAGTTCTTGTTCATGACAAAAAAGTCCCCATTATAAGACAGACAAAGCCCAGCATTTGCAGTATTGCTGTGAGGACTCTCATCTAGAACGGACCCATATTAGCATTTCCTATCCCGTAACCAGCTGAAGCTGCTATGTGCTAGAAACATCTGAATGGCAGCTCCATTTCTTTTTCAGTTTTTTTAAAAGTGAAACTAAACCCACCCTACTTCCCCCAAGTATTCACTGTTTTATAATCCAAGCTGTCCCAATACAGCAGTATCCACACAACCAGCTATGTTTTTTAACATCTGTTTTTCATTTTCTTAACAGGAAACCAACACAATTTCCATGACAAAGGAAGATTCTGGCGTTATACTCTCATTTATCTGTCATGTGTACACTTGGCAGCATTTGATCTTTATTCTCTAGACACTTAAGAAATAATCTAGGAATTACTGCTTCTTGACAATGCAAACAAATAAGGCTATCTATAAATAAACCACAGTGAGGATGGGGGGAGGGTTGCTTTGCACCCATCGAGGGGCTGCCTCAGGGCTACTTTTAGTTTATTTTTTGGTCAGCACTGGGGATCAGGAGGTCACCCTCCTTTCTGAGCCCTTTTGTGCAAGCCTGTGCAGGGGAAAGAGAGGCCCTCACACTAAGCGCCTCTGAGGAAATCGGTGGACTTTTTATTCCCCTTCTTGCCAGTCTCCTTGGCAGGGAGCTTTGGTGGGACCAGGGAAGGTGGCACCCCCAGTTGGCAGCACGGCCCCTGCAGCTCCCTCCCTGTAGCTGTGGCACTGGCAGGTAGGATTCACGTCCCAAGTGCTGCTCACAGGAGGCAGGAAAAGGGCTTGCATGAGATATTTAGCCTTAACCACACCCTACCAATTACAGTTTGAAAACCCAGGAAGTCTGATATTCTTTAAATAAATTGCAGGCACAAAAACATTGTTTAGTTTATGCTAGACTCGTGCAGAGCTTTTTTGCTAGCACCCACCACATGCTGCCTAACCTTTTTTTCTTTTTTTTTTCCTTTAAATTTCACCATTTGTAGCATTTCTCCCTGACTGTTCTTGTTTGCCTTGGGACTGATCCAAACAGCTATGGGAGGAAACAGCCAGGATGCCTATTGACTTTTATATAAGTTGAATCAGGGCCATGGACTGTAATGGATACAATCCAGAGGCTTTTTTGAAGGCTCTGAAATTAATATCAGTCCCTTGATATACATATTATTAATATGACAGGTATGTTTCAAAAAGGACAACCTTTATGTTCATCTCTCTTTTCTTTCTATGTGAAAATGTTGCTCATTTTACAAATATACATTGTAAAGAAACCTCCAGATTCCATCAAAGAGAGGTTTTATAAGGAAAGAATTTTAAGATAGAAGACTAGGGACACTAGCTAAAACTGTTCCAGTTTAACGTCTTCAGTGTTAGATTGTGAGATTGACCCTTCAAATACTTCATTATAGGTGGGATTTTCTTGGAAGCAAAGAGCATAAATCAAAGAATGCATGTTCTAAAATCATTTGCAGACAGATGCAATTAAAATAAAATGGCATATTGCCTACCTCCCTGTGGTATCCAGAGGCTGGAGGTGTCTCAGATTGCTCTACAGTTCATGAGAGTTAGGAGTCTCAACAGAGAGGCTAAAGCAGCCTTTGAACCAGGAGACACAACTGACATAAGCATGTTCAACATGCAGCTACTTGAAAATGCCCGAGAGAAAACACAAAATGTGAGGCACTGCCACAGATCTTCACCCCTCACAGGGTTTCTGCCCATCACCCCTTTTTACCCTCAAAAGGGTTATCCTTCCCTATTTGAGATCAGCAGCCCAGGATGTCCCTTCACTGAAGTCTTTGACTTGTTTTTCAAAGGCCCAAGCAGAGGTTAGACTTTTTAGTGACATTTGGTACCACAGGCCAAGTTTAATGCGAGAGCTCAGTGGTGGGAGATTATCCATATATCGGAAGTAGGAACCTGGAATCTAGCTGGGATTGTCCAAATATGTGAGTTGTCAGAAACTGGCCAGAGAGCTCATATGCCCAGAAGAGTACTATCCAGACATACACTAACAATAGCTCTATTTTTATATACAAGCTTATTTATACTCATCTTACTTCAGCTTATTTTCTAATTAAAAACTGGCTAATTTTTTCCAAACAGACCTGCCCGAGCTTTGCCAAACCATAACAACTGAACTTTTTTAAAGCAGAGATTTGAAGCCAGATGTGGTCTTACAAAAAATAAATATTATAATGACAAGAAGTCCCTAATTTTGTAAGCTCCATAAAAACAGAGAAACAAAAGCCTTGATAAAATTGGGCTATTTAAAAAAAAAAAAAAGCTTGCATTAGGTCAAGGAATTAACCTCACTCTTAAAGGATGAAAACAAGGAAACTCATCCAGTATTTGCAGTAATATTTCAGTTAATAGAAAGAGGAAAAAAAAAACGGAAAAAACCCAGAAGGCGTAGCTAAAAGTGTCATTTTCTCCTCTCTTTGTGGATGGTAATTACATGAGCAACCTCACTACATTTTCTGAGTATTTCTCTGAATAAGTGCTCAATATTGTAAATAAATGGTACATAGCTTGACCTACAGGCCTACATAGCAGAGATATATGGAGAAAAAATAATCCTTGTAAGTACATATATTAAAATTTGTGCTTTTATTAGCATGTCTATCATGTTAAAAATACACCCCAGAAAATAGCTGATACCTTGTGGGGAGAACAGGACTGGAAACACAGAACAGGTTAGAACAGTATGGCTAACTAAAATAAAAAGAAATAAAAATCTCTTTAACCTCTATTGGTGGGTTCTCTGCATTTTTACATATCCTTTTTACTAGTTAAAATAATATTCAGCAATTTGAAATATGCCATGCAGGAAGAATTAGGTAGAATAGGTGGGAAATAACAGTACTTGAGAGGCAATTTTCCTTTTAAACTCTATTACTTACAGGAAATACTATCTTTTACTGTCCACATGGAAAATTTTAACAACGCACGCAGTTTTAGGTGAATCCAAGTCAAGATATTTCAGATGTTAGAGAAGCAACAATTTATTCAGGTCAGTTCAGCAGTAATTTGCCCATGACTGAGATGATATAATGATTCATGGAAGGGTATAGATTGAATGTCTCTTTCTGTTACCTCCATGGGCTGGCTGCATATTAGATTTCACCTCCAGTGACCTCGAGGGTCTTCCCTTTAGCTGAATCATAAGTTGCTGACAATGGAGATCTTAGAGACATGGTATGTATGGGAAATGCAGGCCAGCTGTGAAGACCAAGTGACTCTAGTGAGCACAGAAAGTGACTTGTAGTTAGCATTCTTCAGTCTTCAAGCTTGGTTTCCTTTCTCTCAAGCCTCTCACATCTCAACCATTTTGAACATGACCAAATGAAATGAGTTCTCACCTATAAATAAAACTATTAAATAACCTCACTGGTTTAAAAATAAGTCTGTGCATATTGGCTACTCTTCTAACCCAAGCTGCATCGTCTTCCTGTGGCCGTTTCTAGTAGTCTGTGCAGAGTGCAGATGGGGATCTTGGTCTGGGAATAAACAGCAGCATTTTACACCATCTTTTCTGACTTGCACCAGCCTTATAACCTTTTCGTTCATTGTGTCCATGCAAGTGCTGCTATTAGCAGCAATCCTGCAGAGCACTTGTCCCTTAATGAGTGGGGGATTCTGTTAGGATCACTGATTGGAAATGAAGTAAAAGGAAGCTATGCTATTGGTGCCTCCTGATCCCAACACTTGTGCTTTTATATGGTAAGATCTACTCTAATAACCAGAAACTTAGAATAAAAGCAGGCCTAGAGTATCACTCTACTAACCTGTCTCTGTCCACTGCCAAAGCCAGTATTGCATCAGTTGTTACAGGTGCATGGACAAGCACTCTCCACATGCACCTACAAATGCACCTTTGGATGGGGAATGCACAAACATATGTGTGTGAGTATAGAAAACAAACTCAACATGTGGCACTCAGACAGCCTTTCCTGCTGTCTAACTATGGTTATGAATGAATCATAACTCCAGAAAAAAATTCTGCTTTCAGACTCATGGAAAATGTTATATTATTTTTGGCTTACGTCAAAGAAAAGAAGTGTGATAAAAGAGTAGGTCCCAGTAAGGTCCAAGGTCATCTGCATTTTCATCTGTACCTGTCGTTTGAGATCTCTCTAGGTTCTGGTTTTTTTTCATAAATTCAGGAAGCATACTTCATATTTGCATTTATTGTGTTTTATCACACTGCAGATGTAAAGAACCCATTTAGGAGTGCACAGTTTCTATATTTTATATATATCTAGTAAGTATAATGATCTAGAGTTTGATTCTATGGCCTGTATAAATATTTATCTATCAGACTACAAATGCAGAACCTTAAATATTTTATTTTGGTTTTGTTACATTCTTCATCCATACTCAAAGGAGGAAACTTCATCCTAAAAGTAAAATTACCCCTAGCTATTCACTTTGCTGCCATAAGAATGAATTCCAGCAATTAACAGAAAAAATTTTCTAATCTATCCCATCACCCATGCTCCCAAACATACAGTGCTGCTATCCAGGGGAGAAAAGACATGTAAAGGGCAGAGAGCCTTAACAAATGGGAAGTCTCACCCTCAAGATCTTTGCCCATGCTGATACTTCCTCTGAAACAAACTCACAAGAAACTCTAGTACCACGTTATTGTTACCAAATTGTATGCTACTCCTTCTTACAGCAGCCCAGACAGACTGCACATTCACAGCTGGCTGTCTCTGCCATCATTTCACAAATTCAAGATACTAAAGACAAAAGTTTAGCAAGAGAAAAAAATTAGATCCAAATAATCTAGAATCTGGGGAAATAAAACAATGAGATGTGTATGTAGGTCATGACGTCGGTTAGCACATTCTCCTTGTTTCTCTCAGAATACTTAGCTTTTATCAATATGTTTCCTCCTATTCCTGACAAAAAATCCTAAGAAAAGCACTTGCAGCCATCTTTTTCTCTTTTTTCATGTCTACATAATATCAGTGAAATGACTGGTTTGGGTCCCACCTGGCCCAGCCATAAAAGGATATACTCCATCCTACTCCATGTCCTATTACTGCCCCCACTCCCTTCCTTCCAAAAAAAGCCTATTAATGTTTACAATGGATCCAGCCATCCTGTGAGCACTTAGGAGGGGTGGCAATGCAGATTCAGACTAGGTGGATCTGTTCCTGAAGTCCCTCATGAGGTTTCTGATCCTCTTTAGACCCAGCCCTAGGCAGGAAGACAGGGCATGTACACTCGGGAAGAGTTACCCATGAGGAAAAAAAAGCCTGTTACCCTTGTTGCAATAGAAAATGCCTTGCATTTTCAACAGAACATGCTCTGGATGCATTATGGTGTCTAAGAACTGTCCAGAGGGGCAGCAGAATATTTTCCTAATGCAGGAGAACCTTCCAGTTGTGAAGGGTTACTTTAGTTTCACCTCATTTAGTCTCTGTCTCTAGGGACCAGAGAACACAGGGCATGACTCAAGGGTAGGACAGCATGGCACCTAAAAACATTTTATTTCACTGCAAGGTTGCTGTTTGAAACAGGGCATGCACTCACTCACAGGGAAGAATTTTTACTTCTGCTGTCAGCTGAAGACGGAATGACAGAAGCTGCTCTTCCCTGAGACCCAGTTTCTTTCCTGACCCTGTTGAGTTCTGATGAACTACAAATGCAATACTTCTTCTGTGAGCTATGATGCACTTTAGCAATTTGTGTGAGGATGCAAAAATCCCTTAGTTTCAGACAGTTGTCTGGTCTGAAGGTTGTGTCAGGAATAAAAGTCACCTATGAGATAACAATTAACAGTTAGTAATTATGACACTTCAGGAGTAGAGAAGGTTTAAATAAATTATGAGTCACATCTTGCACCTTCTTCCATACCCACAGACCTATACAAACCATACCTCCTTGACATCCTTCGTCATCAAATCACATACATATTGCCATGCTTTCTACCCCCGGGCATTACTACAACAAGGCCACTAATTTTACGTCTTTAAATCCCAGTCTGAGCACCCACTTTTATGAGCAAAAATCTACAGGCTACTGTCTGGCACCATGGAGTATGTGCACAGAGTCCAATGGTGCAGTAATCTGATCAGCACTAACCATCCTGCTAAATCCTTTATGTCATAGGTAATGAGGAAGATTTGTTATGGCCTCTGGCAAAGAAGAGTGCTTTGATGAATCATCTTCAACAAAGGAGACACTGACTTTCAAGCTGAACGAGATAGCCCTGCATTCATGCTAAGCTTTGGGCATTTCTCCTATGGCTAGGAAAAAAGGGTTCTACACATAGGGCTCCATTCCTATAATAGTCAGTGGAGTTTCAGTCTCCTTAATCCAGAGATGTGTTTAGTTCCACAGAGTGCAAAAATTAATTTGCTCTGCCAGTTTTCAGCAGCATACCAGCCACCAAAAAAATGGTTCCTCTTAATGATTAAATGGAAAACTTTACAGATCCTCTCCTGCAAATGTCTTTGTAGATCTTTTTGGCATGACATTGAAGAAATAATAATTAAAAAAAAAAAAATTGTGTGACTACAGCTGCTTTTCCTTTAGACTGAAAGCTATATTTTCAGTTAGTAATGTTTACACATTTGGATTGGAAAAAAAGCTGAAACAGAGTTTCACTCCAGCAACTGAGTCAATATACAGCATGCTCTTGCTTGTGTGGAAGAAAGAAGCATGCAAAAACCTTCAAGAGAACTTGCAGGGGTAATGAATGCTTGCTTGTAGAATGTGCCAGGGGCAGATGGGGGCTAAAAGAACTCACCTGCAAATTACCTTGTAGGCCAGTTGTATCACTTTAATCTTTGGATCATGCTCTAAGGCTGCATCCCGAGCTGCAACATTCTGTTGGTGCAGGAACATGACACTCTCACACACAGGATGGGCACAGCTCATAAAGACGTTCAAGGGTTGGATAAAACTAAACCAGCTGCAGCACTAAGGAACAATTTGACAGGGCTACCGTGTGCCCATGGGACAGCTCAGCTGGGAGTGCTGTGCTGACCAGGATCCTGCCTATTTGTGTGCAGAGTGACAGAGCTGTGCCAGCAGATATCCCTGGTACAGAGCTTGCCTCAAAGGAGAGGAGGAAAACTGAGAGGCAAGTTTATGCTTGATAACTGTCCAGCATTAAGTACAGTGCAAAATCCAAAGTGTTTTGTCTCTTGTGCTTGAGGAGCCTCAAGAGCCCCCAAAGCACAAGGAGCAAGTGGCAGGACACAGTTCATTTTCCAAACAGCTGAACCTTCCCTACTCTAAATGTGTGCTGTGCCTCCCTGCCCAGGTGGGGTGTTGCCCCAGCCTTTGCTGTTCCTTGGAGATGGCCCAAGGCCTTCCTAGGAGACTGCCAGTTGGCACGGATCAAAATCCCACCAGGAAATATGCTAACAATTGAAACAGTGTAGGGCAGCTGCAAAAGAGTGCCCGAGGCTATGAGCAGGACCTGTTGAGTCTCCTGGTACAGACTTTCCATGCACCACTGTAATAACTGAACACTAACTGCACACAGTTTATCTTGGAGATCTATAGGAAATGTAGCCTACACTTCGTTCTTAGACACCTCTGCACATCAAGTAGCTCAAAACCCTGTGAGCACTGCATTGGAATTCTAATTTCACATAATGAGTGAACTTTTTTGGAGTTATCTTTCTGTTTCTGTATGGACACAGAGATAAAACACATGAAAACAGTAGTAATTTACATTGCCTTTATAATAATTCATTTACTCTGCAAATAATAGTTCAAACACTCTACTTATTCAGATGTTACAAGAAATGCAGTATTATCAGCTGTTCTTTCTCCACAAGAAGTATTTTGCAAACATATCTGGTGCAAGTTCCATGGAGTTAGTGAAACATTAAATAATCATATACCTTTCACAAAATGCTTTGTGATAAAGAGTTTTCAGAGCTAGAATATCTCTCCTGCAGATGAATATGGTCCTAGCAAGCAGTGACAGCAGCAGGTGGGATGAAGATTTTCACAGAATTCAGTGAGCTGGGGAAGTGACCACTCACATGAATGAAAGAGTCTAATTTTAGAATTACCTACAGCTCTCCATGTTCACTGCATTCAGTTTCTGGCCTCCAAAACATACCAGCTGCATACTTCAGCACAGAAATATCAGTATGCTGCCACCTGCTGAGGTCATTTAACCTGTCATTGAAAAATCATCACTGCCTGGGTATCAAAGCTTATAAACCATGCCCCTCTGAGCCAAAAAGATTAGCCTGTGACTTAAAAGCACAGGCTGCAGGTGTAGAGCACTTCTTAGAAAACACAGAAACACAAAACCAAGTGAAACTCGGACAGAATTCTGTTCAACTGCTTCAAGTCCTCAGTCAAAGCAGAGCCAGCTAAAGAGTTACATCAGACCACTAAGTACCAGTAAAGTTTCAATAACCCAGCTTCCAAGGACAGGGATTTCACTGAATTTCTGAGAAACTGATCCAGTGTTTAACCAGCCTCTCAGGTCCCAGTTAGTCAAGATGGCTGTTCTCTACTAAGCTACATAACTTCTGATTAATCAACAACTTCCAAAGACAACACTTACACACAAGGTTTTTTCTACCTAACTTCTGTAGGTAATTTTTTACTGTTACAGGGCATAGGATTACTTTATTTTTGTATTTTCACAAATAACATTTGAATTATAACAGAATATTTTAATCCTGTCAAATTGGAAGAATAAAATAAGTCATACCAGGAAAGAGTTTACATTAGTAGTAAAGGTCTCTGAACATGACACACATGGAATGTAAAACACAGATAATTTTTGTAAGACAGAAGAAGTCTGGATGTTAAGTCAGGATATCATATATCCCGCAGAGCCAAACCAACCATAGCATTATATCATTGTAGTCCACTTATGCTCTAAAGTGTACCAAAATATTCTGACCTAGTTGCACCCCATAAAGACACTGCAAAAAATCAAGTCACATTTTGATTATGTTGATACCAGCTTTCTCAATGGAGAAAAAAAACAGGAAAAGGGGGGAATAAAAGCAGTATTTCCTTTGCTTATTCACTGCCAGGATCTGAAAGTCACAAACAGTGAGATATAAGTTATGTAGCCACCTTGAATTTTCCAGCGCCAGAGATAACAAAGGGAAGGGAGAATAATCAGTGTTTTAGCATATAGTTGTACTGTGCTCCTTTTCTCATCATATCACTTTAGACTTCTAATTAATAAATAAGTGTAACACACAGATACAATGTGAAAGAACCTTGTTTATAATCCACTTCACCCAAGTGTAGATTTTAGATAAATTCCTGGCTATTTTAACAATACATAAACTGTTATATGAGCTTATAAGGTACATCCTACCTCCTCATCATTTTCCCCATCAACTTCAGAATCACTGATGCCTTGCCAGAAACATGAGCAAGAGAAGAACCACTTGAAGCAACAACAGCCTGCAGGACATCTTTATAAACTGTGATGACTTCTCACCAATAAACCACGATAAGAAGCCTGATTTTCACCCAGGCTTGCAGGTTGAATAGGCATTTACACATTTGTAAACTATTACCAGTTGATGAGGTAGGATTTTGCAGCCACTTCGCACTCACTTTGAGCAATTGTAAATGACTATGCAAGGTATAAGGCATTGGAAGAGGAGGTGGCAACTCAGTAGTTTCAAAAACTTAATTATTGCAAGACCAAAAGCCATGATCCTCCTAAAGTATCACGTTAGCTAAAAGTTTTAATATTTAAACCCAAAATTGAAGTATCTGCAACACAGAAGATTTTGAAATATGAACCGTCAGAGAAATACTGATTTTAAATTATTTTAAGATCCATTAAAAATTTTACTCCTGTTAGCACATTACTTAGGAACCCTAAGGACTGTATAATCATCCAGTCCTCTGAAAAAGGACACAAAACATTAAATTAGCAGAACACAAACCAAGAAAAAATCCCAACCACCAAACCCAAACAAAACAAAATTAAAAAGCACCAACAAAAAAAATACCTGCCCTTACCAAATCCTATTATTCTGTGTTAGCAAACTGCATCAGTTCATCATGGGATCAGAGAAAAAACAGATGAAGCTAAGGGGACCCAAGACTGACTATCAGGCCAAAGAGTGGCCAAAAGGGCAAACAACAACGAGTCACCAGATTTACTCTCCCATCAGAGCACCCTGAAGTACAGTGAAAGGTTGATGGAGCTATCACAACAGGCAATTATCTTGATATAAGACAGGCATTCTCCCAGTTTCCAACCTGTTTTCCTCCTCAGTTACTTATTCATAATCCCGGTGCAGAGGCGCAGTGCTAGAGAGCATTGCCATTTCTATGCATTTAAATATCTCAGATCACACACAGAAAAACAAGAGACTGGGGGATCTGAAGGTCCCAAGTGGGCATGAACTGAATTATATACACTTTTGCTATCAAACTTGGGGATCTTATTTAACATCAAATATAAAAAATGGGGGTTTTTAAATAAGAAAATGCGCTTACTGAACATAGTCTAAATTGTGGTTTAAGATTTTAACATGCCCCAGTTGCACTTCTGTTGTTCAACCGCTATTATGGCAATTTTACCCTCTGAAGCTGATGTTTCACCTACAGTTAGTTACAGCAGCCCTTCAGATGAGAGGTGACCATGGTGTGTCCTGTCCCTGTTCCCAGATCCTTAGCCCCACCACTGTGTCTTTGCTGTCAGAGTGACTGTTCGTGTGACTTTGCTGCAAACTTTGTGGCAGAAGATGAGTTACCACCTTTGAAAGCCGTGCTACCTCGTCCACGTTTAAATAAATGCATCTGAAACAGAACCTGAAATCTCATGGAGCAGGAATCCTCCACAGATATTCCTGGCCTACCCTAGGAGCCTGGTTAGACATTGTTTTTGAACCTGAGGGTCCTTGCATGAAACACAAGGTTAAGCAAATATAAGGATGTCTTCAATTTATACGCAGGTAGCATAGGTGCCAATAACAGCACTAGAAAAAAGATAATGGTCAAGCCAATTCACTGAATTTAATGTATTTTTAATTTCTACACGGATGGCCTGCAAACCTTCTCTAAGCAATGTCTGTTTTCCTATGAAGTGAACAGGATCAGGCACTGCTTCTCTTCAGGATCATTACAGAGGATATGGGAGGAGGAGAGGAGGTTTTCTGCAGGGAAGTGTAAAAACCATCCATGGCACTGTACCAGACAGAAAGCCCATGGAGCTTCTCAACAAACAGTTACACTGCTGAACCTCTTTTCAGCTGGTCTGGAGACATTTACCTTGAACTACTATTTCTATTATTTTATCCCTTCTATTATTTATTCACTTAGCTTGAAACTTGGCTCTCTAAGACATTATATATATATAGGAGTGTGAAGAGTTTCATCAAAATCCTTTAAAAGAAAAAAAAAAGACAAACATATTGCATTTAATTTTAAGTTTAACATGCACAAAGAAAAACAAACAGGCTTCCCAGTTTGAACTGTTTTCCCTCTCTTGTGCTTGTGTAACTTAAACAAACTTTGATTTAAAACATATTTTTCAGACCCTTAAGACCTTTGCTTGAGTTAAGCATTTCTGGAATTTCTGACTAAAATTGAAATGACTGAGTAGCAAATACAAAAGTATAAGAACAAAAACCCTGTGTGTTTTATTTATATCATGTTTTATTAAATGTATCAATATTAAAATCTCTCTATAAAGTTTAACTTAGGATTGAAATAATACTACAGGTAAGATTACCTCCCCATAAAGTGTTCATTTGGTTTTGGGTGATATCAAGCAATGGCACATCACAAGTGCATTGCCCCATTTTATCATTAAACAGTCAAGAGTTTTTCTTTGGGCTACAAGTCACTCATGTATATAAATTCAGCTATGCAACTAATGAACTTGATTTCACATGCTTTATGTTAGCTATGTGCTCAAATATTTTTGTAAGCCTCAGCTGAGCTCAACTTTATGCAAATTCCTTCTTTAATTGACTACCACATCCACCATAATGGGAGAGGACTGAATATACTAGGAAATTGCCAAGGCATGAACAGATCTGATAAAAAATGATAAAGAAAAGAGAAAACAAATACTAACAGGCTGCCCCTTCAGGTAAGTATCTAACCGTGATCATAAAAACCCTTAAAATATCTTGGATTAATGTAAATACATGCTTCCTGGCTTTGGTGGGAGTGCAAGACAAATCTAGCTTTACTTAAACTCAGAGTTGATTTTTTTCCCCTCTTAATTCATTTAACATGTACTCCCTTTAGTTTCATAATGGAGCAAATTTTGAACTCTTATAAATCCCGGGAGTTTTACTACCTAATTAAAAACATGTTCCTGTTGCACACATTGATGGGAAACTCATGTCTCAAAGGGTTAATTAACAGTCTTTACACATTCTGTATTTAGCTCAGGGTACAAAGCCAAAAACATAAATAATGTCTTAGACGGAAACAGGAGGTGCAGATGGTTTTAAAATTTGGTTCTTAGTGCATTTTACACTAGCCAGAAATATGTGGTGCATAAAACCGAAACAATGACTCAGTAACCATACTTAATGCACAGTTATATTTAAAATGTTCTTCCCCTTTTGCAACTTCACATCTTTCAGGCTTCTAAAACAACACCTGTAAGCTTGCTGCAGTCAGAGGTCTCTGGAAGAGGCCTTGAGACAAGAGTGCAACAAGGGTCTTGTAACTGAGAGAGACAAATGACAAGTATGAAAGGACAGTGTTGTGTACATTACAGATAATCATCTGACAAAACCAAAGTCAAACACTGGGGTGACAACAGAAATTAGCACACTGATTTACCAGCTCTCCATTTACAAAGCAAACACCCTATAAAATAGCACTAATTTGGCATTAACTTTAAATGAAGCAGAATTATTAACTGAAACTAATAGCATAAAGGAAAGAGAAGACCTGTCTGAGAAAGAAAATGCTTTAAGAAATTCCATTACAAAGGCACATGAACCCTGCTCAGCCCACACAAGTCCTGCTAGTCCCCCATCAACAGCTCTCACTTACATAAATATTCTATTGAATACAAATGGGAAAGGGACCTGGTAAAAGCCAGCGTTAATCGAGGCGGCTGAATGAGGCCATTGACTGAGAGGCTGCTAATTAGGTAAAAGTGTTTGCAGATTTGAACTCATGTACAATTGCTATGGGACAGTGGCAGAGAAGGGAGGCTGAGGTGAATACAGAAGACAACCAGACCATCTCGTTCCCTGTTGCTACTTGTTATTCTGTTTCAACAATTAAGTGACCTTGGACATGTCCTGACACTTTTGTTCCACTCTAATGTCTCTTAATGGGATTTTAACTAACCTCTAAAGGTACCATAAAAGTGAGCTAATTTTTAACAGGCATTTTGTAAGAGACTCATTTAGTGTAAGTTTACAGATTTGTGAAATGCCAATGACACATGCTCTTCGAGAAAAAAATTGCAATTTAGTATTGCAATGGTCTTGGACATAAAATACAAGTATTCCTACAAACCACCTAGAGCTAAATTAATATTCCACTCCAGAACTGCAGCTCCAGCTAAATTGTCTATCTTCCCACATCAGAGTAGCTGCCTCAAAAGGGGGCTCTAGTCTGTGGTTTCAGAGCAGAACATAAACAATTCTCTATATCCTTGACTTCAGATTGAGCAGTTTTCAGCTCACTGTTATTTATGAACTGACTATTAGACACTGTGGTCCTATTAAGGGTTCCCTGCTCATTATGCTGACACTTTTGGATGCATAAGTCTAAACTATCTTTGGCCTTTAAATCCTGCAGGAAAGAAGCAACCTAGATACCTTGGTATCAAGAATCCTGGGCTCTTTAGCTCACCAGCTCCTCCGAGGAGTATTTTTTGTGTTTCAAAGCAATCTGCTTCTAAATCATCAAGTGTTTTGTCTAGCCAGAAAACACAGCTAATCAGCTGGAATCTGACTCTTAGGAGGAGGAGATTATATGGATAATATCTCAAATGAAAATGGGGAATGCAATAGTCACGTTTTCATGCATTTCCAATTCTATGCCAAGTACTTTGTGTTCCAGCATTACGCACATCTGTCTGTGAGAAGCATGCTTCTCCCTTTATGCAGAATGGTAGTCTCCCCTTTCTGCTTTATCCAGAAAATGATAAAAGTGTGGCAGTATGCCCTAGATGGAGTCGGTAGTATTCATTGAGAGAGCATTTTTCTACTTCCAGGAGCAGGAAAACATGGAGTAGGTAACATCAGAGTCTTGGATGTCATGGCTAAGGCCCATGCTGCAGTTTCTTTATAAAAGGTGAAGCTGGTGGTTCAACAAATATTATTTTCAGCTCCCATATCTATGATGTGGAGACTCACATCATCTCTGCCTTGTGTGTGTACTAAAGGACTATCTGTTCTTGTCCTCCTTTTTCCTCTGTCTCCATGGAAGCTCAACTCCCTGCCACCCCTGGGATAGCAGAGTTGCCCCATTTGCAGGAAATAACCCTGAGCTGCTGTAGCAACAATACAGCAAGTCATGAAAGAACTTGTAGGAGAAGGGAATTTTAAACCAAAGCCAATTTCAGACACACTCATAGTCCCACCCCCAGTGGTGAATGCCAAGGCTTGCTGCACATGAGTGGTCTGCCTGGCATACACGCATCCATCCAGGTGCTCATATCCTGGTCTCTGTCCTGGCGTCTCTGCAGTGACACATAGGGGACCTGTCAGCTATCAACTGCTCCTCATGTCTCCTCTCCTTCCTCAGCTGGCAGCCTGGTGCTGGTTTTAGATGTGCCTCTTTGCACGCTTCAGGGGGTGACAGTGATTAATGTCTCCATCCCGTTCCACCTCTGTGAGTCATCAGGATTTACTCACTCTACTTTGTCTCCCACTTTGGGTGACTTGAAACGCTACACACATGTGTGATAAGATCCTGATGACCTGTTAATCCAGCTGTCATTTTCGTCACCCTTCTCCAGCTGTCCATTCATTCTCCTACCCTTGTGACCAGACTTACCCATTTACTCTCCTAGGATGCACACTTTAACATTTCTAGTACAAACTCCACATTTTCCACCAGCTTTGGTGGGTCATTTCCAATAGTATATGGAAATTTTTCTGTTGCAGACTCTGTGCAACCAAATTTATTTGCTCAGCAGGATTCAGACTTTTTTGCTTATGTAGGAGGGAAGGCAACAGAGCTCTGCCTCGTATTGTGGAAAATGAAGTACACCCACGAAGCCTCAGAAAATTCTCTCAGCTGGTGATGCTGAACCTGTAGGAAATTAAGAGTAAATTTAATGCACCAGCGTAGAACAACACTCCTTAGCCAGAACAAGGAAATACAGTGAGATCAGAGATAACGAGCATGGGAAGGAAAATAGTAAGATCAGTGCAGAGCAGGATTTCTTTCTATTTCAGTTTAGTCCTTGAAGAAGATAAAAGAAAGAAGTAAAGTGATACCAGGTGAAGAAAAAATTTTGGGTGAAGGGATATTCCTTTCAAGCAGGAGTATCACATTTGAGGGAAGCTGAATTTTTCTCTAAGAGAAGTGCAAGTTTAAAATAGAAAAAGAGTAGGAAACAATGTTAGTGGTAAACAGAATTACAAATGACTGCATATCTTGCCTATGACATTATCTCATACAACTGTTCTTTGTCAGAATACCACAATAACAGAGACAGAACCACCACCCCAGTTCTCAGCACAATGGTGTTTCCAGAATGAGGACTGCTGGAGGCATTTATGTAGGCACTCACTATTCCACCCATAGTAACAAACCTCTTATTTACATCCTTTTCTGCCAGTAAATACTGTAGAGCTCCCTGTGGGACCTAGGTGCACATCTGAAACTTAAAAACAAGTGCTCCTCTGAACAGCTGTGGCCTTCAGCACAAGTCAAAGTCCTCTGCTGCAATGCATAGAACAATGTTTAGGTTTTATCTGGCTCTAAGGACTGCTGAAAGATGTATAGAGACAGAATGCTTACAGCCGGTCAGGTGTGATTGGTGAGGAGAGATAAAAAGGGTAAAAAGGAGAAAAAAAGGAAAAAAGGAGGAAAAGCAAAAAAAGGAGAAGTGAAGTATGTCAAGAAAATATGAATGCAGAAGAAAGGTAAGGAACAGCGAATATAAAGAGAGAGCAAATCAGCAGTTCTGTCTCTTAACCCTCTGATATTAACTCTGTATCCCACATCTATTACTGTATCTCTCAAGTGTCTTGCTTGGTTTCCCTCTTATTGCTCTCCCCAATCCTCAGCCACCACTTGAGGCAAGTAATTGCTTTCCATTCCCCTCACTTAGTTAGTTTTAGTCGACTTCAGGTTTTCCCAGCCTCTTTAGCTCTTGAACCCATCCAACAAAAATACAGGCATATTTATCCAGGGTAATATAGACATTTCAGTACTAAATGCTTAATTTTAGGGTTCATTGTTGCTACCCACCAAACCTTACGCATTTCATATTCTAATAACTGAACCATGAAAATTGCAGCTAATTTTGAAGCACTGCTGGGGATGGATGGGAAAGAGGAGGAAAAGAACCCTGGAATTACAAAATTACTAGCACAGCCTGGTTAGAAAACCGGTGATTTTCCACATCTTGCTTTGTAGAAAGAATACATGTGAATGCAGTGACTTTTCTTCTTTAGGTGTCCGCTCAGGATTGCTGAGCTTGTTCAACTTGCTGCTTCATTTCCTCAAATCCCCTTTTTTACCAGTTTGCCTAACTGCTGTTTCTAGGAACATTTGACAGCCTGAGCAACACAGGCAGACATCTCTGTTGTGTCAAAAGGCTGAAACCAATCTGTTTTCTGCAACTCATTAACCTCTTTTTTCCAGTCTGGGGCATGAATCCAAAAGATAGCATTCTGATCCTAGTCTGACTCCATCCCCATATGCACCAAAGACACTTAGTGCCTTTGGGAAGGCAGTTACACAAATAGAATTTTTTAAAAAATTATCTAGATGGAAGGAAAAAGAAGCTGTCCATTTTGCTATGTATGTAAGTGAGGATAAAACATAAAGAAAATATATGGTATTAAATATGCAAATTGCTTGTCACTTGAATTCATTAAGTGTTCTGGGTTTTTTTTTAATAAAGAAAATTATCCAGCTCTTCCAAGAAGTGAGGTTTTTGTACCTAGAAGTCATAGAGCATATCCTCCTTGTATCCATTTCCCAGCATTTCCATTTCAAGGCATAATAATAAGAGAATATATTCCTAGAACAATGGGAAATGATCTCACAGTACAAGATGCTGTGCCACAACTTCTCTTTAGCTCAAGAATGTTTATCAAGTCCTGCAAATTAGGTTTTGTTGTATCAGGAATGTTTCAGTTTTCTTTTACTTGCTGTGAATGAAATTGGTGTCACGGTCTAAAAGAACAAATAATCTGGTTGCTTGAGGAAAAACAACCTGGGGGTTAAGTTATAGATGTTCTGGTTCAGAAGCTTCAGTTCATGTATTGGAACAGCATCCAGTCTCTGCTGAGCAACTGAGGTAGGGCCAGAAAATCTCAGGCTGGTCCATAGACCAACAAAGTAAATGGAAAACCTCCTTTCTCTTTCTATTTGCCTCAATCCAGCCCTCAGGCAGGATTTGAGTCCAACCTAAGCCCAAGCCCAGCTTATGCTCTCTGCTCTGTCTAACCACAGTGTCTCAGCCCCAGGTACTGCAGATCTGAGGCAATGAAGGAGGTGCTGGGCTATTCTCACATGCAAACATTGCAAAATAGCGTTTGTGCACAGCTTTCTGCTGGTCTCTGTTCCATGTTGATTTTCAGCTCTATATTTCTATATTTACATCTGGATTAAAAGCTGAACTCAATAATCAGTAAGGAAGTATATTTCTTCTTTTCTCAAATATCTGAAACTATTAGGATTTTTGAACTGGGTTGAAAAGTGAATAAGTATGGTCACTTAAATGATGGAAATATCACTTAAATGAGTTTTTGATCCAGAATCTTGGAACTGGGTGTAAAGGAAAATAAGATTTTGTATCTTAAAAAAAAAAAAAGACAAAAAAAAAAAACCCAAAAAAAAAANGCAAAAAAAAAAAAAAAAAAAAAAAAAAAAGGATTGTGCTTTATTTCTTGGTTTGCCAGTGGAAAAACAAACAAAAAACAGCCCATCCATTCAAGTGCATGTTATGTACTCATTCTGAGTAGTGTGTGCATGCCAAGAACATTTTCTACTATACAATTCTCTTACTATGTATAACTGTATATTTCATTTTGCCTAGAAATAACCTCACAGCATCACACAGTAGAAAAACAATGGCCAAGAAAATTAACTACCCACAAATCAACATTGCTGCATGGGTTTGCAAGCCAGCATTTCAGATGATTGGGAAATCCAAGTCTATTTTTAATGTCATACTCGTACCCCAACCATTGCTTCATCAGCACAATAAACATTATAATTTGTGGCTGAAAAAAAAAACCAACCTACCTGGGCAAAACCATATTTATGTACCTCTATAAGCACCCAGAGCAGAACATGTGAATCAATAAATTAAAACAAAAAAGTTATAAACAAACAAATGAGTTGCCTTCAGTATTTTCACTTATGCTATGCTGTGATATTATCTTCTGGTATTTAGGACAACTAGAGGACACAGGAATCAAAGCCCTTTAGTCTGAAAACTCCCACTCATTGCTGCAAGCAATTTTCTTGTCTGCCCAATTTATTTATTTTTTCTATAACAAAACACACTGTGTGAGTTGTTGAGGAGGCAATCTGTACTGCATTTCACTGCTAGTGTGTGCAGTGTTTACCCCAGGCTTTCCTAGGCAAGGAAAACAGGCAGTACTGAGTGAGAAACCTGAAACGCTGTGTTGATCCAAGGTTATATGCTTCATCAGCTTAAACAGCCACCAAAAATAAACCTGGTACCTGTAGCAGGCAGAGTGAGGAAACAGAGCTGGTGAATGGATGGAGCAAGTAATAGAAATGGCTGCACAGAAACACGGCCTGAGTGTTACCAGGGTGATGAAATCACAGCAAATAAGCACAGACCCTCAAGCATTTACCTGCTCTCTCGCATCATCAGCCTGGTGTCAACTCTAATCTGGTTTTGTACAATATTTTGGCTTTTCACACTGACATTGGCATCCATTAGCTACGAGACTTAATTTCTGATTGGCTCAAGCTTATGCTGACCATGAGCATGTTTTATTTATTTTCCTAATTTAGCTTTCTAGTAGAGAAAAAATTGGCACCAGTAAGCTTTGATATTTTCTTACCTTGAACAGTCAAACAAGCTCTACAGAACCCTCTCCGCCAGAGAGTTCAACAAGGCCACCAAGCCTGCACCTCTGCCTCTTCATTTCTTCTATTTACCAAACACAGAGAAGAGCAAACAAAAAGATTATTCCTCCTTCTTACTTCAAATCTCCTAGAAGAAACTGTATCATCCTAAAATCACAGTGGAGCATTTATTCAAAGTGTGAATGGACATTTTCTAAGCTAAAAAAAAAAGTTTATGAACCAATGCTGCTCCTAATACAACATAATAATACGTATTTGTCACTTGCACTCAGAGATAAACCCTCTGGATAGGGAAACATCTTTCTCCACCTTTCTGATAGATTCCTGTGAATGTCTTCCTCAAAGCAGTGGAAAACACCTTAGTGCCATTATTCCTTATACCCAAACTAGGGTGCTAAAAATATGAAGAAGAAAAGGAACAGAGGAAGTCACAGAAAATCAACAAAGTGCATCAAATGTCCATTGGACAACATAGAAAATTACTTTCTAATCTTTTTCACTCTCTTCATCACCCAGACTCTGGTATCTCCAGTTCTTTGGCCTGGAGTAAATAAGGCTGACTGCTCTGGAGTTTTGACTTTCCTTTGGGAAACCTCGAAGCCTCATGCTCGCCCAGTGTGCAGCATATCTGAAACAGTACCACATCCCCCCTTGGTTAGGGAAAACCATGCCAAGGCAACTGCTCACTGTCACCACTTCTCACCAAAAACATGAACATTTATGCAGAAGGCTGTAGGGCTGCCTGATCTTACCTTTTTGTTTTTGTGTGGAAACAACTTCCTAAGAAAAAGAAAATTGCAAGGTGATAATTAAAATACAGAGTCTCTGCACTGTCAGCATTTCAAGTAGAGCCTAAATGTTTCTGTAAGACTATTCCCTTTTTTAAACCTCAATCTTTAAAATTGTTAAAAAGTTGTTATCGCCTTCCTCTTAACAGGTCTCTCTTTTTTAATTCTTTGCCTTATTTTCTCCTTCCTGCTCCCTTGACAGGTGACCTATGACAATAGTCAAGAATGAAGAAAGAAGTCTTGTCTTTTAACACAGAGAAAGAAACATTGGAGGAAAACAGCATTTCCCATGGAGGTGATCTGTTTTTTGCCCATCTTCTCACTGAGGGAAGCTTTTTCCTTGTTCTCTTCTGCTCCCATCCATGACCAACTGGCTGACCAACACTGTCTTAAAAATTAAAGAAACAGTGCTGGTATCTTTGCAGAAGGTCAATTGTATTTACAAGTGTATCTCGTTTTTCCTGAGCTTCTGATGAGAAAACTCAGTTATTTCTGAAAGCTGCTAGCAGGAAACTTTTCCTGAAAAGAACTAATGTTCTTCTATGTTAAATTTACATTCTTTACTAAGTACAAAACCACATCTAAAATATTGCATTTCTTTTAAAGGGAAGGTGAAACTGAGCTGCACTAAGTTATTTTATGACATTGAGAAGTAAGAATAATAGAAAAGAAAAAGCCCTGACCACGAATTTATAGCACTTTTCTCCCAGTACATTTGTGACTCGTAAAGAGCTGAAGTTGCCAAGTCAAACACTCAGAAAGTCAGAAATGACAATATACCTGACCTTACTTTAGTCTCCCTGTGAATATATAACACAATGATTACACAGTCAGGTTTGGGGCTTTTCTTCTTTTTTGAGTGGGTCTTTGTCTCATTTTGTGAATTGAAATGAAAAGTGCTCGCAAAAATACAATGCTCAGTTGGCTGTTTTGACTTATTTTCAGTGTGTAACCACAGCCCTTATGTGCTTCACTTTATTCAAAAGCTATTCTCAGGAGAGCTCTATTAATTTCCTCCTGATTTTTTGTGTCATATTCAATACATTAGTATCTTTGTGTTTCATATGTATTAATTATCTTCACAATATAGTTTCCATTTTGCAGCTGAAATAGTGGTAGCAATTTTATTTTTTTAGTTGTGACCCCTGGGAATGAAGTTTTCACACTACTTACATGTCCACAGTGAATGTCCTACTGCCTTCTACACCTCTAAACACCAGGAATCAGAAATAAAGCCTTCTCAGTCAGCTATGACAAGGACTGGTTGTAGTGCCTTGCTCAGTGTCATCTCATAGGAATTCTGGAAGAGATGGGCAGAGATCATTCTTCCTCTTCCAGTAGTCCTCTGCCTCACTTAATACATATGATGACGTAGATGTTGAATCCAAATCCAAAGGCACTAGGCCTGCCTGACTTCACAGCTCTGGTGCATCTGAAGAGCAGACATATCCTGAGTGCTGACAAGTGACTTGTGACTCAAAAACTCAAATGCAAATGTGTGACCTGAACTGAAAGTGTGTATGCAGTCTCAAACTCTACTTTTAAGATTGCTTGCCTCAAAATTCTTAATAATGTGCTTTTAATGTGGACTTTCACATGTAGTGGACATGGACAATACGTTTAGTTGGAAGTCTTGCTGAATCTCACAGCCTCACTATTGCACTTTTTAAACCAAGCATGAGAAGCTTGAAACTGGAGTAAAATGTAATATATAATAAAAGTGAGGGGGCAAAATGATATCCACCAAGCATCAAATTAATCTCTATATGGCCATGATAAGTCACAATATTAATTCCAATGTTTTCTGCTTTCAGAGTCTAAATAACATTTAATTGCTAGAAGTATCCTGTGATAGGATGTAAAATTGTACATTATTTTTATTACCTAGGTATTATTTTTGAACCTTCTCTATTAATACAAGATAAAACTTATAATATAATATAATATTTATATAGCACACAATGTGAAATCTAGCTTTACTCCAGAAAATAAATCTCTGGTAAGCCAAAAGCTGGTTTTTTGACATAAGTAAGCAGCAATTGCCATTCACAGTTCACTGCCTAACTGACTTTTTGTCTATCCCAAGGAAATACACCCAATTAAATGAACACTGCATTTGTACACTCCCTTCAGTTTAAAGAGTTCTAAGTACTACACAAATATGAATTTGCTTGAACTTCTTGAGGTACCATGGTACTTATTTAAAAATGGAGAAAGTAGATTCTACAGAGGCACCATGACAGTGGTATAAACCTGACTATCTTGGACTCCAAATACAGTAAAGAAAACTAAAAAAACCCAAACTCTTCCTGTGATGAAAAGAAAGGTGCCAAGTGACTCAAATTTGCAGATAGGTTTCAAAGAGATTTTTCCAATGTCTGTAGTACTTCGGCAGCACCCAATGCCTTGGGAAAGTAAAGGAAGATTTCTATGTTGGTGAGAATAAATATGTCTCAGAACTTCTTCATAGGGAAGATACAACGTGGTGTCCCTGGAGGAGCTGGAGGCTACAAGCAGCTGCAGTCTGTTCCCACAGAAACACCCTGGGAGGCCCATATAATGTCTGTTCCCCACTGACACCATAAGCACAGTTGCTGGAAGTTTCTTAATATACACAGTAACGTGTATCAACTCATGCCAGAGTCTCAGACCCCAAATCTTCTGAATGGCTTAATGTTCAAGCCTAGATCCAAAGCGAGTGTTAAAATTTCTCCTCTCTTTGTAAGTGGCTTAACAATTCTTTCCCTTCTCTTACGGAAAATACCTCTGCAATTCAGTTGGTTTTATGTCTGAAGGGCAGAACTTGAATCTGTGTCTTTGGGAGTCTCTGAAAAAGTCTGTAACTTTGCATACCTGAAATTTCTTATGAGGCTATGTTAGCAAGTTCTCTTTTACTGACAGTACAAACTAGCAGTATGCGAATACTAATCCTCACTTCACAAGAATGCGAGAAAACTCTAGTCTTCTCAGTGAAATAAAAAAAAAAAATAATTAAAAGGCCGTAGATTTGGGTTAGAATAACTCAACCTGCATCTATTTAGCCTGGCCAAAAACATTTTCAAACCTGACAAATTATCTTCCAGCTGCAGCAATAGGGTTTAAGCTGCTGCCCCTACAATGGTCATGGCTGGTACACATGAAACGTGTTGGTACTGACCTACTTGTTGCAGTGGGCCAGAACTTTAGTAAATACATTTCTGTAAAAAACCCCAAGCATTTTTCAAGCAAGAGGAAAAAGGATGAATATCTAGTCCTTACATCATAATCCCAAAGCAGTGTTTTGAAAGAGTTAAGAGCAGGAGCTGAAATTGATTTCCTTCCCGTGACTTGACTAGGCCATGGTTGGCCATGTGACATTATAAACAGCCTTTTTGTATCTGAAACCCCAAATCACTTGGAGCATGTTTTCTGCTATTCTGAAATACAAGACTCCCTATTGACATTGCAATATTGCAGCTGTCAAACCACTGGGCTCTTTCTTCACCAGAGCACAGTGTTATCTATCAAAGATTCAACACTTTATGGATACTTTAATATCCATAAGAACCTGAAGGCAGCTAGGAAAAGATGACAAGCTAGTTTGTTAGGAAGCATGCTGAGAGTCGCATCCAAACTCCAGCTACAAAAATACCACACAGTCCAAAGGCAGCTGCAGGCACAATAGGACTGGCTAGGTAGGTTAGATATTACCCCACCAGACAGCTTCCCAGATCCTTACTCATTTTTAGAACCAGACTGGGACCAAATGTTCTTAAGCTCTTGGAATTTCTGAAGAGGTGTTTTTTTGATTCCACTGTCCAGCTAGGATGGGAAACAGAAGTGCTGAAAGCTACAGGAAAAATGCTGCTCCAGCCCAGTTTTACAGTCTCAGAAAATCTGGACAGCTTTTATAAACTTTGAATCAGTGACTCCAGCTCTTTCTGAACCAAACCTCTGAACTTTTGAAGTCTGGCCAGGGTTCAGATAATTTTTTGACTTTCTCTGCGAGACAGTTTAAACGAGGAACATACATGTGTGCACAGCTACGATCTGACACAGAGACCACTCCCTCCTCACCTGGAGAAGATAGTGATCATGTCGTTGTGGTCATTTCCTATTCCTCAGGGAACAGCCAGCACCACATTACATTTGAGCTCAGCAGTTATGGCTACATGTATCCGCCTCCCCTGTCCTGCTCTGCCAAATGGCAGGGAGCACAATCCACCGTACGGGGCCTTTGAGTCACAGCCCTGCGATGACTACTGAAATAGAAAAGGTTGGTAAAGGCTTTCCTGCCAGTCTGCTAGCATCAACAGGTCCTTCAAGCCTGGAACAGCTCGTCCTGGACACCTTTGTCCTGTCCTTCTGAACACAGGGACAAGAACACTTGAGTTAGGCCAGGCTCAGAGCTGTCCTGCCAGTGAAGCATGACCAACAACACACCACCATGGGATCAACAGCACATGATCCCTGATTTCAGGCTTGAGAAACACCCTGTGACTTTGAAAACTGAAACAAACAAGCAGCCTAAAACTAAGATTCAAACTTGTACCAAATATTTGCAGATCAATGTTTATAAAAAGCTCTACCAAGAGCTTGATATTTTACTTACATGTGAACAGATGGATGAAACAGAAATAGTAAAAACAAAGAACTTGAGTAGAAATAATTATTAGCCAAAGTGACCAAAATGGGTAAAAGTCAGGGCTTATCTTTTTCTATTCTGTTAAACCATGAAGAAATACCTTGAATAACACTCAAATTGTTGTTCACTTATATTTCTACAATATTCCATTATTTTAATAAAGAGGTCATTGTGCACAGAGTATAATTACTAGCTCAGGCGAAAATTAGCTATGTTGACTTAATTGATGCTATTTACTTTTGCAGCCCATTGGCAGACAGCCATTTTCTGTGAATACCAGTTCTCCAATTAATCATGATTTTCCTTCAGCTTGCCAGAGTTTTCTGCAATGACAGCTGCTATCTGGGAACGACTATCATGCATATAAGCAGGAGAGCAACCTTTAAATTTAAGAATTGATCATTTTATCACTCAAAACAATGTCCTGAGGCATGTCAATGTCAATGTCCATGATCTCCAAAAGCCTCCTTTACTGTCATTGAGTTGATAAGGACTTAGGTTAAGTCAGAAATACATCACACAAGAGCTATTAAATAAACCCTGTCAACCTTTGATAATGGCTCAGGTAGCATCTATTTAAAAATGCATGCATTTCTAACTAATCCATTTTACAAATGTCCAGCAGTGTCCTCGGAAAAGATCATCAGATCAAGGTGTAAGAGGTGATTGGGAAGAAGTGTAAGAAAAGTGCTGCTTTTCTAAATCCAAGAATTTCTGAGGCCCATACTTGTTCCTCTCAGACACTGCTGCCAGAATGAAGGCTTCTATAGTTTTCTACAGGAAATCCTCAAACCCTCTCATCCTGATGGCATGTTATAATGATCCAAGAAGGAGGTTTTTGCAGAACTGAAAACCAGGAAAAAGTACATAGTATTTTGCCTTTGAAGAAATCAGCTGGATGTGGGTCGTCTTTTGACTCACCTTCAGCTTTCTATGTCTGATTTCTGTTCTTGCTAGCCTGGCTAAAATCATATTTTAGTACTGTTGTTGTTATTTCACTGTTTAATGGCTAACAGATGTGAACTAGTTCATCCCACTTCCTGTCACTGCATATACAAAAGTAAATGTCTCTCTTTAGCCCACATACACAGTGCTGGAAGCACCACCTTCTGGAGGGCTGGTAAGGTAGAGAAAATTGGTTTACTACTATATAAATGTGCACACATTTACATGTATATACATGCAAACACATACATATTTGTTTATTCCTGAAGAAATGTAAGCTGAGCAATGAATTGATCTTGCAAAGATATTAAAGAGTAAAAATGTATTTTGCAAATCCATGTACTGATTCAGAAGCATTACTTAAGAGACCATATGTGTCCTGATCCTATTGGGAGTTATCCAACTCAGAGTTTGGGCCTGATGGAATGAGGGTGGAATCAAGATGGAGTCAAGACATTCTCTCTCCATTAGCTGGAAAAACTGACTAAGAGAGGAAAAAAAAGACGATGCAAACTGCATAACCTCTGTTAAATTTGCTGCACAGAAACATGTTGTGTGTCAGGCCACAGGAAAAGTACTTATTATAACACAGTTAGATCTGGAATTCTCTCTGCAAAAGATGTCCAGTCTAGGCCACTGGATTTTCCCCCTTGATGCTTTTAGACACACTCAATTCAGTTAGTACCGGAAAAGAATTTGAAACTGGTGCTCAAACTGAAAAAAAAACCCATTATGAATGAACACATCTGTGGTTCTGCACCAGCTTGTATATTCTTCTCAAACTTTTCTGTTAGAAGCAGACACATTTCTGTGTTGGCACATACGCATACTTCTCTGTAAATACATACATATTCTTAGATCTATTATAACTGAGAAAAGTTCATGAGCTGTTTGAATTTACACACAAGCTGTTTAATGCTGCCTCTATTCTAATACACCAATAAAACCAAATGAGAGAAAAGCTATTAAAAATATATGTTTTCTGAATATAACCAAACTGCTCCTTAGAGTGCTTACATCACCTCTTTGTTTGAAAGCCAGATGAGATGGAAAGTATGATAAAATCTGCACTGTGCACACTATTCCCCCATGTAGTCTGAAATCTGAATTAAGCCTTACAATGAAAATAATGAAATACTAAGGTACAGTTTATACAGTAGTGGGTGTGGCTGCAAAGAGAGGCACCTCACTTTGCACCTCTCTGTTATTAAACACCACTAGCCTTTGAGAAGGGATTTGCAAAGTCACTGAACTGCTCCTTCTTACCTGCAAGTGCTCACATTAATCATGGACCTTTTCCTCTGTTTGCTAAATTATAGTTTTTACTGTTTCTCCCCACGTAATGCAAAGTTACTGAGCATCTTTGGCAATGATGTGTCCCAACAAAACTGCTATGGTTATCCTGTTTCCTTCTCATCAAGAAAAGAGCTGGCTCCAGAGAAAGACAGTTATTTTCTGATTAAATTAAGTTACCTTGAAAATGATCACTTGTGGAACCTACTATGCTCCATTTAAAGCTGATGAATAGTTTGCCAAATCCAGCATATGATCTTGGCGTCAGAAATGGAAGAAATCATGGGAGATGTAAGGAGAAAGTGAATAGGTATAGGGAAGGAAAAACCAGAAGGATTTCTCTTGTCTCTCATGGGACCTCATGGCATCTGATCCAGGACCACACCTGACTTTGCTGTTTTGACAGGAAGGCTGTTATTCCTCCTGCTAGTCCTGAACACCCAGGCCAGCATTTGGGATCCCTGGCTCTCAAGGCAGAGCTTCCAAGACCTCTGCAAGTGATCTTGAAACCTGAGAGCCTGAGCTTCAACAAAATCTCATCTCTACTCATCACTACTACATCTGTGTGTCTGGAAGGCTGAACTGGAGGATAGTCAAGTCTCCAGGCAGTCAAATGTAATGATGAATGTGGCATAAAAATATGGACAGACTGGAATGAAGAGGAACTCAGTTGGTACTCTGAGAAGCAGTATAATGCATCTGTCTTAAAAATGTTAACATACATTTTTGAAAAAGTTGGTTCAACACTCAAGCCTACTTATTAAGTTAAAAATACCATAGATCTTGCCCCGCTCCAGGTACTGTACAATAGATTCTGTTGTTATGTATCCTGTTAAAAAGTCATCGTAAAAGGCATTTATGGATGTGGTGAGACTTTTCTAGTCCTGCCAAAACCTTTATATTATCAAAATACTAACTCAGAGAAATTAAAACATTTCACCTTAGAGAAAACAGGTGTGTTAGGTAAGCCCCGTAAAAGGAAGGGAGAAAGCAAAGGACATTTAATTTCTATTTTCCTATTGCTAAGCCATTTTCACACTAAAGTAGCTGATCTGCTGGCACTCTCAGCCAAATTCCACCCAACAGATTTTCATGATCAAGATCTGTCAGTGGATAATACAGTTCTGGATTGATTCAGATGTGATCCTTCCCTCAAAACCTAAGCAGCATTTTTATTGTGACACTTTCCAGATAGACTCCCATCAGCCTATCAACCACATTTTTCTCTACAATAATGCATGTTTCAATGCATCTGTTATATATATGTATATGTATATGTATATTGGCCAATTTTAAACCCTTCAAACTAGCTACAGCCATTACACTGCAGAAGCCTAGTTCAGCATCATTATCAAGTCTTCTTCCATGACCCTGACACAGACAGGAACCTAGAGATCTGCCAGATGTTTGGTATCAGCTGTAGATGCAGGGAGTTCTCTGTGCTAAGGAGTGAAATAAGGAGCAGTGGAATTTCAAGCATTTGGCAGTGTGGTTTTTTTTCTGTATTACACAATACTAATTGAGATAAAGAGATGCACTCCAGTAACATCTCTTGCCAGGTTAACTTTCAAAGACTAGTGAGAGAATATTCCATTCAGTAAAATTTTCCAAGCTAATGTTTACGTCTCAGCATATGTTTTGTTTGCGTTAATTTCAGTAAGACTAAAGAAAAGGCTTTGTTAGTTGAGGGTTGACACAGAGAAATGGTTAAGCACCTTTCTGAGACAAAACCAAAACAAAAATAAGCAAATAACAATAAAAAAAAATACCATGTAATATGTAACACATTCCCATTCCACTCACCACTGAAACATTGTCTAAATACTCATGCAGCACACTGGCTGCCCAGTCTAACACAGGTCAAAATGTTCTGTTTAAAAAACCAAAGTTTTTGGATACCCTGCAAGTTTCCAAGGCTTATGTTACTGTGGGGGAGGTACAATGCATGGGAATTTTTTTGTTATATTTTCTTTTAATGAGTGCTGTAAGCAATTGTTTCACAATACAGTCTGAAAGGCTAGAACAATTAAATGACTACAGATGTGTCAAATGATGCAGGAAAACCATGAGACACTTCCAAATGAGTAGGCAGAGGGTGTGAGGAGACCATATCCTGTAATATATGAATCTCAGATTCTTTGGCATGGAACTTATTTTTATGGAAATGTCCCGGTAAGCCTGGAACAATCTAATGGTTTTCAAAGCATTTGAAACCAACAACATAAAAGCCCTTTTGAGAACAATCTTTTTATGCTGTGGTATTATTGAACTGGCTTAGGAACAGCATATTAAGAATATGCAAGAGGTAAAAGGACCAAATTATAATTGCATTTTCAAGCTGTAGGTGAGAACCAATTTCATAAATATTATAGAGTTCATTAGTGCAAGAGGCATAGAGGAAACAGTGCTGGTTGCTTTCATCTGTTTTTGCTGACTCTCAGCTTGGATGTCAGCCATGAACACAGCTCGCAGCAATAAAGGGTAGCGTTAAGTTATACCATCTTCAAACAGGCCTCTGTGGAGACTTGTCCTGCAACCCATTACACAGGAGCCAAATTTGTCACTGTCTGCTGAGTCTCCTGGTAAGTGAAGACCACTTCCAGTTCATTGCTCTCCCATCTAGACCTGAAGGAAAGCAGCTCTTGTAGATGTGTCTGTGTGTCCCAGTCAAAATCCTAATTTGGGCTATGTTACCCTTGATGTCTCTGGTGGGAGGAGAAAAAGCAGAGCTCTCTCAGCAGCGAAAATCAGACGGGAGACACTTTGCACTCTTGACTGTGCCAGCACTACCTGACCACCAAGCCAGACACCAGTGGGTGTAGCAAGGACTCCTTGTGTGAGCAGAAGAGGGAAACAGGTGGGCAGGCAGGGAGATGACAAAACTCCCTGCAGGAAACCTCAAATCTGAAATCATGGAGCCTTTTGAGGGACAGGTTTCTCAGCCAGATGCCATTCTTTTGTCTTGTGCATAGCAAGGATAAATCAAGGCTACGAAAATCCCAAACATGGCCTACTCTTCTTTATAGCTATATGGATTTTTAACAAAAGAAATAACTTAGTAGCTATTAAAAAACCCAAAAAACCAACCAACCAACCAAACAAACAAAAAAACCCCCAACAACAAACAAACAAACTGCAAAATCTAAAAACAAATCAACAAAACAAACAAAAATCCAAACAGAAAACACCACAAAACCAAACAACAAACACAAAAACTAATCCCCCAAGCTCCACTCACTGGAAACACAGGTTAGTTTGAAATTAGCTCTTGTGTACTGTTGAAGGTTTATGGAAAACTGTTAG
>VZTR01021024.1:33165-106871 GCA_013400775.1 Chaetops frenatus | reverse complement strand
TCCAACCCAGTGATTCTGTGAATCCTCTGCTGCTTTCCTCCTGCCTGAGGCACAGGAACTTCCTTGGAGGTCTGTGTCCTGCCGACAAAGTTGGCTCCTGTACGCGAATGTTGTTCTGTTGCCCTCTTACAGTTTTGGATTAACCTTGTTTTGCTCTGCGTTGTTTTCTCAGGGGGAGGCTAAGAGGCTGGGTCTTGTTGGCTGGGTCCAAAATACCAGCCACGGCACCGTTCAAGGGCAAATCCAGGGTCCAGCTGCCAGGGTGCGGGAGCTGCAAGAATGGCTCAGGAAGATAGGAAGTCCCCAGTCCCACATCAGCCGAGCAGAGTTCAGCAATGAGAAGAAGATCGGGGCACTGGAGCACAAGGAATTCCAGATTCTGAAGTGACTTTGCCCAGGAAGAAGCCAAGTCTGGAGTGTAAGAGCTGCCCTCACGGAACATTTCCGCTTTTCCTCGCTCGTTCAGTCAGCCAATGTTCAGCTCTAGAGAACTTTACTTTATTAAATTTCTAATTTATTGTTTTGCTGCACTGTTAGTTTGATGCTCAGCTTTTCGCAGAGTTGCAGGGTAGAGGAAGAGCTATGTTGTCTCTGTTCAAGGGGCTGTTCAGGGCCAGAACCTCTGTTTCCGAGTGTACATGGTTCGGGGAGTTGAGATAAATCTGAAATTTGTAGAGCGTGGTGCTCGTGTGAAGGAAATCACAGGGTCCAAGCCGATGGAAAACATCATTAAAAACATTATTTCTGCGCACTAAATGCCTCGGAAACAATTTATTTTATTTGAGAACTTCGCGTTTCCTGTAGAGTGAAATTGGATTTCGCCTCCTGTGTGGAGTGGATGTCGGACGGAGGGGCTGAGTGGATGGCGGCCCTCGGAGCCGGATTTAGTCGCCAAAGCTGCTCCCGCCCCTCCGGGCCTCTTTGGGCCCGGCCGGGCGGGAACTACAACTCCCGGCGTGCTCTTGCCCGGGCCCCGCCCGCTCGCGGCTGCGCAGGCGCCGCGGCNCGCGGTGCGGTGCGGTGCGGTGCGTGCTGAGGGGGCTCGGGCTGTGAGGGGAGGGCACCAACGGCGTGTGGTGGCGAGCTGAGCCGCGGGGTCCCGGCTGCCCTCCTCAGCCCCCGGGGCCAAGGCAGCCTCGGGAGACCTGTCACGGCGGCGGCACCGCATCCCCAGGCGAGGCAAGCAGGCCTCTTGAATGCCTCTAGGAAACCAGTAGGCGCCGAGGGCTGGGAAACAGTGGGTTCTCTTTCGCATAAGCAGCTTGCTCTTTGCCTGACACCCATTCCCAAGCCTGCTTTACTCCTTTCCTGGATAAGCGGCAGCAGATGCTATTTGACCAGGACGAAGCAACGTGCATTTTTTTTTTTTTTTTTTTTTGTGGAGATGTAGAGGTGAAACCAGGAAAAAGCTAGCTTTCTGCCCAGTTCTTGGTGATATTTACTCCATAATTCTGGTGAAAATTGCAGTAGAAACCTTTTGCTTGCAGGTCCTTTTGAGTTTTGTCTCGTACGTTAGGAGTTTGATTTGGGTATGTTAAGTTTGAGAGTACAGCATGCTGTTTGTAAGGAGCTTAGGCTTTGGCCATCTACCCTGAAGGCACTGACAATGTGTAGTCAGAACCTGAGCATGAAAGTAATCACAGAAAAAGCCTCTGAATGCCAAGAAGACTAAGAAAAGTGTATTTATGAGGGTGAATGAAATAAACGAAAGTCTTTCATTTGTATTTCTTTAATTTCTTTTTCCTTTGCTCTCTGTGTTTTAGGGAACATGGAGCAGTGAGCTCCCTGCAGTTTCTTGTGTTTCTCATCTACCAGATTTTGACATGATCAAACATTTGGTGGAAGATGTGCGAGCCAAGCTGCGTTCTGGAGTCACTGTCAACTCGCTTGGACAGTGTGTCGAGGAGCTTGTCCTCAATAGCATCGATGCCAAAGCAACATGTGTCGCTATCAGAGTGGATTTGGAAGCTTTTAAAATCCAGGTGGTGGACAATGGCTCAGGGATGGGGAAAGAGGACTTAAAGGCTATTGGAAAGCGCTACTTCACCAGCAAGTGCAGCTCAGTGAGAGACTTGGAGAAGTTGACTTTCTACGGCTTCAGAGGAGAGGCTTTGGCAAGTATAGCCAACATGGCCAGTGTAGTGGAAATCTCATCCAAGACCAGCAAGACAGCAAAAACATTTATGAAACTGTTTCACAACGGGCAAGCGCTGGAAGTATGTGAAACTGAACTGAACAGACCAAGTGGTGGAACTACAGTCACTGTGTGCAATCTGTTCCACCAGTTACCAGTGAGGAGAAGGTGTATGGATCCTGTGCTGGAAATTGAGAGAGTGAGACAGAGGATAGAGGCTGTTTCCCTAATGCATCCTTCTGTTTCCCTTTCTTTAAGAAACGATGTTTCTTGTTCCATGGTGCTTCAGCTCCCTAAGACAAGAGATGTATACTCCCGGTTTTGTCAAATTTATGGACTGGGCAGATCCCAGAAGTTGCGAGAAATAAATCACAAGTCTGGGGGATTTGAGATAAATGGTTTTATCAGTACTGAGGGACATTACAATAAGAATATGCAGTTCTTGTATGTGAATAGAAGGCTTGTTTTAAAGACAAGGCTACATAAACTAATTGATTTTTTATTAAGAAAAGAAAGCGTAATTTGCAAGACAAGAAGCGTCCCTGCAAACCGACAGGCTAATTCAAGTCCCGGTCGCCATCGCTGTGGGCCAGAGTTATATGGGATCTTTATTCTCAATGTGACCTGTGCCTACAGTGACTATGATGTGTGCCTGGAACCTGCAAAAACTCTGATTGAGTTCCAGAACTGGGATGTTCTTCTAACTTGCGTAGAGGAAGGAGTGAAAATATTTTTGAAACAAGAGCATTTATTTATTGAACCATGTAGTGAGGACATCAGGGAATTTAATGAAGATAATGACTTCTGTTTGCAGAACGCTCCAGTTCTGAAGACTTCAGTTCTTCACGAGAAGAGCATCCAAGAAAGCTTTAAGAAAGCATGTAATGAAATTGCAGATTCTTATGAAATGTGTACCTTGCAATCAAAAGATGTCAAGAGGAAATCCATTACTGGAAAAAAAAGTTCAAGTCTTACAGAGTCAAGTAAAAATGTACAGGAAACTGAAAATGTCCCAGTTCAGAACACTGCTGAATCGTCTGATCCATATAGAAACAATAAAGCAGAGATTCCATTGCCAAGCAAAGATGACCCAGTTTCCGAATTAATTAAATCAAATACCTCAGAACAGGAGCCAAAACACACTAACAGTTCCCAAAATGTATCTGATACTCGTCTGAAACCTTCAGAATATCTTCATTCCTCTTTCAGTGGAGTGGCCAGATCAGAAAGAAGAGAAATAGATGATTGTGGTGACCTAGGGGATTGTGCAGAGAATAATATAAAAGATGTGGGTAGCCAGCAAGGTCAAGCAATACAGGAAAGCAGTAAGGTCCGTGTCTTAAATAAGGATGTTATTCTGTCACTGCTGGAGAGAATAGACCTTACTGAAACAACAGTGGGACCTGAAACTATCTCTGGAAGTTCATTCATGAGACTGTGTAATGCAAGAAGAAACAGGGAAACAGCTAAAGTGGTAGATGATGCCAGAAGAGGGGCTGTTAGTTCAGTACCATTAAAATTGCACCCTACAGGACTCATAAAAAGCGATACGCAAAATGACCCCCCACATGACTGTGAACAAACAGAAACAAATCTTGCATTAAACACACAGTGGAGGCCTGGCTCTGTCAGTGCCAAGGATATTTTTGGGCACAAAGTGAATGTTGTGATTCAGTCTTCAAATGCTAAGGGTATTTCCAGTAATACTAATAAAGAATATACAGCTTCTTTGACCAGAGAAGTGTGCATGACTGATGATAATCAGAACAAACCTTTGTCACCTCAGGTGAGGGAGGAGACAGCTATGCCTACTGCTACCAGTAAAAGACCTTATGAAACATCGAATGATACAGAATTGCCGCTGGCAACTTCTTCAGGTATTCCTCACAAGAAAATTGCTATCAGAAACACTAGAAGGCTGATAGCTGTGCCAAGACCTCAGGCCTCTAAGCAACTGAGCTTGTTCACACAGCTGGGATCATTAGAAAGGTTCAGGAGGTATTATGGGAGAGTCAAGCCTACGCTACCAGTACCCACGTCAGAGCAAAGCGAATGTGGTCTCCCAGTTCTTAATTCAGAAACTAACTGTGGCTTTTCAAAGAATGAGAATGACAATCATGATAACTTCAGCAGTTGTGAAGCTCCACCTGCAGAAGATACAGATTCTAATAATATTAGCCAAGGTTTTGGTTCCTTGGAAAAGACTGTATTTTGCAGTGGAGAAATGTCACAGGACAAACAAGCCCTTTGTCAGAGTCCTTTGACATTGTCTGATTACTCTCTGGTTAGTAACAAAAATACAGATTGTAAAAGATCTCCAAAATCATTATCATCCAAACTGTCCAGAATGAAAACTGATCACAAAGAAGTAAAACAACTTGGTGAACGGTTCCAAACAGACTCAAATAGAAAAGATGACCATTCTTTGGATCTTGAATCCTCAAATAACGAATTTTTGTATAATGTTTGTCAAACATATAAATCCTCAGTGGAAAAAGGGAAGGAATGCAAGTCCAGCATTTCTAAGGGGACTGCGTGCTTGCAATCAGATGGACTGATAGCAGAGTCTCTGAAGAGTCCTGTCAGCTCATCACCACTCAGCAGTATAGAAGGAGAGTACATAGTCTCTTCAGGCAATGTTTTATCATTACCCACTGAAAATGACTGTACTAACATCATCTGTAAAGATAAAAGTACGTTAGGTGAATCCTCAGAACAAAATATGAAAGATGCTGAGGTTCCCCGTGAGACCTTGCAAAGGAACTTGGAATTCTCTGCCGACAACACAAGCACAGGCAATTCCAGGAATGATTCGTGTTCTGTCTGGCTACAAGATTTTGATGCTCTGTCGGGTAAAACAATATACATCAATAAAGCAACTGGACTCAGCACCTATGGCACTCCTCCTAGTGAAAGATTTCAGACTGCCTGTATTCAAGATATAACAACAATGGCTGTGAATGTTGTTTCAGAGAATGGTAAGAGGGGTGGTGGTTGTAAAAATGGGATGAGGAGAACTGTTCTTCTAGGTGCATGAAATAACCTTGCTGTCAGCACCTGAGAGCTTATACTGCTTATATAAGTCACTGCCTTAGAGGTAATAGCTGCATGGAAAACAGGAAAGAGTTGGGAACTATGGACACAGTAAAACATTAACAGCAAAGATATTAAAAAATCATTTCTAATTAAATGGTAAAAAGAAATGTCGGCATCATGTCAATTAGCAGATAGCTGCCTGGTTTCTACTGGGCATCGTGACGTTCTCTGTGATAACAGTTACAAATAATTGTTGTCACATATAAAATGAGAAACATACTTCAAAGTAAGTGTACCAGAAAAGTACCGTGTTTTTTTACCACTTTGTCCTAAACGGTTATGTTTCTAAGAATGTGTTGTTACAGACAGCCTCATATTAAAATGATCTTTTTCCAACCTGCATACACAATTTAAAGCAACCCTTGAAAAATGAATAAAAAATCTAATTTGGTTGAGAATATGTAGTCTCCTGTCTGCAGATTTTGGAAGGCAGGCCGTTCTTTCACACTTTGTAGTGGATGTTGTACAGCGTTGTTGCTGTTTTGATGGTGGACCTTTTCCACTACTGAAAGGACACTGCACTGTATTATTTTTTCAGGCGCATGGTGTTCATGAGTCTTCACTGATCTGTCTGTTGGTTTTGACTTTCTGTATCTTCCTAATCTAGTTTGTCTGTCTAGTACTGTCTTTGATAATTTTTCCTTCAAGGGATATATCTGTGTTCTCAAGTTGTTCTTCATTCTGTCTATAGGCAGTTTTTATGAGTGAAGATGCAGCCATTCCTTGTGTAGACTCTATTTTCTACTGCATAATTTGTTTTGAAAAAGTAGTTTGGACTTCTTTCTAGATAGTTATCATGTAAAAATTTGTCTAATCAATTGCCATGGCCTTTGGTTTGTTCCATTTTTGTCTGTTACTTCCTTGTTTGTCACCACTCACAGGAACACTGGTGCAGTAGGTGTTTCAGTTGTTGAGCTATTCCCTTTTATGTATAATAATTGATGCCAATGGTTTTTAATATTTATTGTGTTCCATTGAAGAAAATTTGATGCAAGTTTTTATTTAGTAAAACTACTTGCAAGCACAAATATATACTCCTTGACTAACATTTTAGTTTCTGTGGCATACCAGTTTTGTTGCCCGTAGTACTCTTTAGTAGCCAGCCAAAGCCCTGAGATGTAGAACTTGACCTTCTATCCAAAACGTTTGAATAGTGCATTCATGTTTATAGAGATAATACCTCATGTACCCTCATGCTTTCAGAGGATGTACAGTCTGTAGGCTTTCAAGACATGTCTTGCATCTCTTTACCTCCCACAGCATTTTTCTTAGCCTTAGCATTGGTGTTACTCTCCATTGTATCAGTGGTGCCAGTCTTTCTAAACTGCCAGTTCTTTCTAAACTGTCAGTAAAAGTCAGAGGTCTGATTTTATTATTTTCTTAGGTTAAGAGCTGGACCTCCCAAACCTTCACAAGATGTTTGAACTGTGGCTAGATCCTATAGGTCTTAGGTTTTCAAAGTTCAACAAACATATTCTTTCATATATTTTTGCAGCAAAGGATGTTTGTTCCTTTCAGCCATGGGAATAAATATAACTGTGTCCTAACACAGCATTCATGTCTCATAATGTTGAGTGCTGTTTTGGACTGCTGTTAAGACCCAGGAGCAGATTGATTTCTTCACTTGTGTACTTTCATTTTGCTTTTTAGAGTAGTGTCAGTAACCCCATGGTGTTGACTTAGAATTTCATAGCCCCACGATTTATTAAGAATAGCATCTCATACACAATTCTAGGGCAGTTAACACTGGTTAGCAATAGGTGGAAGTAGGTAAGAATAATCCATATCCTCTTTTTCATGACAGCAGTGGCTGTCTATCATCTTTTCCAGTCACAAGCCATTTGCTCAACAGAGATGTTAGATTTTGTAGGCCAGACCCAGGCATCTTCATACTGATTAAACTGATTGCTACAGGAAAATTTATAAAACTTCATTTCACCATTGGATGCCTTTTTGAACAATGCATTTGAAGTAGGATACTATCCTAGCTCAACCTGGCCTTTGTTGTTATGCCAGCTATATTTGCAATTTTTGTTCCTTGCATTATGCTATGTCATTACACTGGTATATCTTAATGATCTAACTGGGGCAAGTGAAAATGGATGCTCAAATATGGTAATTGTATGGGGTTTGCCTGCATAAAGTATATACATTATTATCATCAGCACCTTTTCTGATGTTACTTGTCAGAAGAATCATATTAATAATATCTCTGCCAAGTCTGAAGTCTCACCAGCCTTGGAGCAAGTAAATCCTAACTTTATGAACAATGTGTCTCTTGAACAAGGATTTTTCCTTCAAGAAAAAACAGGGAGATAACTCTTTGTCTATTACATGTATAAAATACTGGACTTGTGTTGATACAGATGATAGATTCTTCCATGAACTTGAGAGATGTTGTCTTTTCATGACAATAGCTATAAAAATTCTGTCAGAGTCTGAATTAGGCAGCGTTCTTCAATTTGCCACAGTTCACCAGAAACTACATCAGGCCATTTTGTCCTCTCCTGTGGGTTTTGTGACAATGGGATGCTGAGTTACTCTCCAGTGTTGGGCTGCCAGTTTGGATTTTTGAAAGGATTCTCAGTCCCCAGGGTCACTTGTCCTCTCTGGAATGGAGCCAACAGTCAGGAGCCTACAGACTGGCCTAAGATTTTATAGAGCTTTTTCACACTGAGCTTATCAGCACCCAGCTGGTTTTCTTTGGCATTATCACTCTGCCTCTTTTCCTGAATGCACACCCTTAATTTCTTGGTAGAAAGGAACTTTATTAATTCATTATTATTTCACAAAGAATAGAAGACTGAATTGTACCAAAGGAAGGGTGAAATGTTTACCAATGTGCTGGAAATCTGAGCCACTTTTCTTAATACTCTTGATAACAATACAAGTTTGTAATATTAAATCATTTCTGGGTGGGTGGGAACATATTGTTGGACTAACTCTGTTATCTCATGTGGACTCACTGACTTGTAGTTTTCAGTTTCACAAATTCCTGATAACTGTATTAAGTATTGATAGGAACGGTGATAGACTGGCAGTTTTGCCACTCCTTAATAGAGGGAATTCAACAGTGTTTTGATCTCTGACAGACTACTATATGCATCCTTATTCTTTGAGGAAAACACTTCTGATTGCACTAATTCTGGAAATCATTTGTACAAGTTTAAATCAGCAGCCAATTTTTAAATACAGTCCTGCAGAAACCATAGTAATATTTTTACATCTCCTGAGGCATGTATGTCTGATAATTCTCAGCTTTTTACAGATGTGTTGTTATTTCTCAATATTAGGTTGCAAAATCTAAGAGATACTCAAAATTTTACAGGGCTAAGCACAAACTCCTTTATAAGAATATAATAATTGTTTAGCTTTTAGTAATTTTGCATGCTTTTGATTATGCAGCAGTAAATTTATTTTTTTGTTTAGGGTTTCAGTTCAGATGCCATCCCTTTAGAAGTGAGATTGTGCTTCCCTTTCTTCCTAGACCTCAAAAAGAGAAGACTCAGGCAAGCCAAAATCTGAGAGGTAGGGCCAGCTTTCCAGGACAGAGTGTTCTGTGGTAAAAAACAAATCAAAGAATTCTCCCAGATGTCCCAACAGGAACCCAGAATTACTCAAGGTCTGTTAACAATGGGACTGTGTGAGTCACCTCAGATCTAGAACTGGAAAAAAAAAAATTCGGGTTGAAGGCAGGTTAGGGGATACTTATTTACAGGATGAAATACCCAGTTCATTGTTGAATTATGTCATGAGTTTAAAGAATAATTACCTACTCCCTTCTTTGTACTCGTTCCAACCTTGGAATGTGAAAAATAGCTTCAANTCCAGTGGAAAGGATGAAATAATCTTTTTGGTATGTAACTTTTTCTAGAGGGAATGGGTAGCTAAACAGGTCTTTCTTTCCCTACCATCCCTCTACCCCCTTTCCAGGCCTATTGAATTGTGCTGCAGCATTTTTAGGAGTTAGAAAGGTGCACATTGCCCTTCCTAGCTCAAGCAGACAGTACAGAAGCCTAGTGCCATGTTCCATTATTTATTTATACACTGTCCCCTTTTTATGAAGAAAAGAATTAAATAATACATGTGTGAGGTAGAGGTACCTAGTGAGCCTTCTATAGACAGATGGTGGTGGTTCCCGTATTATCTGTGTTCATTCCTAGATGCTGAAGGGGAGTCTCTCCAGTCATTGCTTTTGGAATGGGATAATCCTGTTTTTGTTCCCTGCCCAGAGGTAAGTATTACTTCGCATCTCATGCTGAAATAGGAATCATTTTAGATTTTTGATATTTTCTGACATTGGGTCCAAAATTGGAAATATAATTATGGTTGCATATAAGTTATCCAGAGATATATTGCACTATGGACCTGGCAGTTTTGATAAAAACTGTTTAGATGCAAGTCATTGGTGTGGATTTATTCAAAGAGAAGCAGGCATCAGGCTAATCTTTCATTTTACATAGTTTCAAAACCAAAACACTGTAAACTGTCTTTCCCTCTATGGAGATAGTCATCTTAAAATTAAAAGTGATGGAATGGCAAAATTGTAATATAGTGTCTGTCTGCTTGTAGACAGAGATAAAATAACCCAGGTTTGAACAGGTCTTAAAAGTGTATTTTACCATAGCTGTTTTTTAAGCCTGGCGGGATTACAGCATGTGAGAGGGAAACAATGTTGGAGCTTTTAGAAAAACTTCCTTTGCTGTCATGAGGTAGCATTGTCTTTAATCCTCATGTTGTGTGTGTGTAAACATATGTATGTAACCATTTCCAGCTGCAAACAATAGGCATGGAGCTGCAAACCACCTGCTGGTGAGTTTCTGGAAGGGAACAGTTCTCTTCAGTTCTTGCGGTGACGTGTGCTCTGACTCATTCCGGGGTAATGCATCCTTTGTAATGCCATCCCCTTGAGAGCTCACGTAGGCTGATAATTAACTTCAGCTTTTGATAGGTACTTGGAACCAGCTGGATGCATTGACACTAGCAGGTAGTAGCCAGATGGAAAAGATACACGGGTATGAAAGCAGAGGGATTGCCAGATGATTTTTTTAATTGGTGTTATTCTTGTGTAGAAAGCTTGGTTTGTGAAATGTAGAGTTATTTCCAGCTTTTATTAAAGCTGGTTCATTTGGAGTATTCGCTGTGTGCGTTTAGGGTTTTTTTGCCATACTTTTCTTGATTTGGAATCCTGTTTTCACAGATTGCAGTTGATGTGACCAGCGGTCAGGCCGACAGTCTGGCTGTGAAAATTCACAACATCTTATATCCCTATCGTTTCACCAAAGACATGGTTCATTCAATGCAGGTACAATATAATTGATTACTAGTTTTCACCCCCAAATTCCCACTCAGCAGGTGGGATTTGCTAATGTTTCTACCTGGTAGGAAAGAAATATCCAGGAAAAGTTCATATTCCTAATTTTCACGAGCACTAACAGAATTCTTGGTCATGTGTAATACCAGTAGAAATGTGTGTTAATGCTGTATCTTAGTATCATCTCATGGTTAATCAGCTATCTGCAAGTGACTCTAAAATTACTTGACTAGTATGGGTAAATCAAAATCAAGAGATAGCCCTGTTACTGCTATTTAGAAACACTATTAACTAAATGATAGTTCAAAGTACAGTTTTTGTATTTGTTGTAGGCATTTTCTTAGTTCATATTTCTCTTAAATCTGTGTCCTCTATCTTCCATTTTTATTGACCTTAGAAATGTAATTCCTTAGCAGAGTGATTTCAAAATCAAATGACAGATTTAATGGAAAAACTTGAAATTTCACCCCAAGATTTATGTCTGCCCTCAAAAATGCTTTTTTAAAATGGCATAACATAAGGTTTTACTGTTTCAGTGTTTTTTTAATCAAATGTTTTGAATGTTAGCTTAAAAGCTAATGTAAATATATGTCTTCAAGTTACATATTTTATGGTTTGCGTGGGTAGAAATGCCAGAGTGGATTCTTTCCCTCTCTTGCATCCCAGTGACAAAAGGCTTACAGGTCCATCTGGCACTACTCTGATGCAGTCAGGTGACTGACTTTAAGATTTCAGGTCCTGACTGCGTGAGGCGTGGTAATGTCCATCTCCAGGATGGACAAGGATCCAAATTATTCCCTTACTTACGTTGTGAGTGCATGGATAGCAGGAGTAAATAAAGTTGCTGTAGTGAACAGGTTATTTTTCACAAAGAAAAGAGAAGAAAGATGGGAAATGGAAGGTACCATTTGTCTGTTTTCTCAGAATAAGAACTGCTCTTTAAAACTCACTGAATGTTTCTGTGATTAACTTTACCTGTGTAAGGTTTTCTTTTCTATGTTTTTAAGAAGACAAAACTAGAGGAAATGACTACTTCCTCTCTCTGAAAAAGCTAAGTACTGCCTTCAGTACCCTATCACAATTTTGAGAATCTCTCTACAAAAGATTAAAAGCAGAAAATGTTGCTTCATGGAACAGGAAAAGAATAAAAAGAATCATTAGTCCTGCATCCCTGCAAAGAAATAGTCATCCATTAGTTTTTATCTACCAGATGAACAAGGCAACATGTTGTGAAACAGAGGAGTGAGCTCTGTGACACTGGGGGAAGTTCCTCCATAATACCATATCTGTATATTTGAAATCTAACAATAAGATACTGAAAGCATTGTGCACCTCATCTCAATATTGCCTGTTGCTCTGGTTGATTTCTCATGCTTGAGGGGAAAGTGGAATCAAGTCACAGAGGCAAATTCTACATCAAAAAATGAAGGGAAAAATTGCTTCCTTTCTTCTGCAGATGATTAGCAGGTTAAAAAAGGTCGTTTACATTCTCTTTTGGTGACATAAGTAAATCAATTACTCAGAGTCACTGTGCACAGCTTTCATTCTCAACTCAAGGAGGTTTCTATGTGACCATTTAATTCACCTTAGAACAATTAGTGCTCATGTCCTTCTTACTATCTTTGAAAAAGTTTATCCAGAATTTTTCTTTTTGATATTTTGAAACTTTCTCATAGTTCCAGACTAAACTGTTTTATGACCGTTTAATGGTCATTTGACCCTCTGCCAGTATTATCTTCTAGCTTAAATAATTTCTGCCTTTTCCATATTTAGCTCACCACTGTATTTATAAAGAATAACTATATAGCTTCTCAGTCTAGTTTTGCTAGGCCTTTTGGGTTAGGAAACATGTGGCTTCCACTCCTCTGGTTGTCATACTAGCTATTTGTTGGTCTTGATCCATTTTGATTGTTGGTTCTTTTGTTTGCCTTCATTTTAAAAATAATTTTACTGCTCTGTAATGAGTTTTGTGAGTATCTTACAGGTTCTTCAGCAAGTGGACAATAAATTTATCGCTTGTTTAATTAACACTAGGAATGGAATGGATAAAAAGGCAGGTAAGACTGGTTAGTAGTATGAAGTTGAGGTGGCTGTCAAGTGGACTGCAGAGGGAGCACTGTCCTATTTGTAATCTCTTCTTGCCTTGGGATGATATTGTTAGTAGAGGAAAATCTTAGTCTTTGCTTGAAATTTCTTGGATCTTCTTTATCTTTGTTTTGGACATTGTTGAGTGTTCCTACTGCCTTCAGATTAATGTTGTAAAAATAGATTGTACTCAAATTGCTAATATCTTTCAGGCTCTGTTCACAGTGTCTGGACATATTCATTGTTGAAGCTTTCTGAAGCTGTACAATAAAGGCATTCAAAATCAGTAGTTTTTGTAACATTTTAAAAGACTGTGTCAAACAGAACACTTTATGGGTGACCTCAGCTCTCATTCTGAAGTTAGATGAAGATGTCAATAGACAGGAGTTTCTGACTCAATTTAATGACCTAATTTAACCACCATTTTGGACCACTGAATTTCTGTTCTGTAGTAACTTTATGTTCTGCCAACACAGCCTCCTCCTCACTTTGTTTCTGTGAAACAAGCTGATACTTATCTTCTAAATGTGGCCTCTGGGAAGTGGTTATTCTTCCTGACCCATGCAGTTGTCTGATACAAAGTTGCCTGTTTCTCATCTGTTGTGGTACATTTTTAGATGGAAACCTCTTGATCTTGGTGGACCAACATGCAGCTCATGAACGGATCCGCTTGGAGCAGCTGATTGCAGGTGAGGATTCAGGTGGTCTAAGAAACAAAGATAATCCGTGCACAGGTAAGTCCAAATGAGCTCTCTGGGATGTACAGAACCAATAGGATCTCCATTTGTCATCTTTTCCTGATCCCTAGAAGAGTGCAGACATTCAGTATCTGTAGCAGTCATAATATTGGCAGCTGAAAATTCTTGTGGCCTTTCCAAAAATAAAAGATAGACTCCCTACTCACAGAACTAGTGAACTAAAATAGTCCTGACATAATGAAAGAGCGGGAAGACTAATAGGAAAAACAATGAAGAGGAAATAGAACAATATCAATAAGTTTGTGTGGTTATACTGTGAAGAATTAGACATGGGATGCCCAGTAAAGAGTTCATTTGGTTCCTTTTTAGCTGAATACTGTGCTTAAAGCCTAAAATTTCCACAGTCTGGCTGTTTGCAAAGGGATAATAGTCTTCTGTGTAAGCTCATTAGCCATTGGTTTCAGTGTTAAAAAGCACAATAGCCATCCATCAAGTACTTAAAAATCATTGACCTTCTCTTACATCAACAAACACTGCACAGTTCCTGCAGAGTGTTCCAGGAACTCTGCTCCTTTTGGTCAGGTACTGGAAAAAGGTAAAGACTGAAGGGAGAAATACTTAATGAATAGTAGTTTAACTCCATTTGTATCTGACTTTTCTGTGGAAAAATTGTTCTCTGAGTTGAACCAAATATATCAGTAGGTTTTTTTTTGCTATTTAGGGTGACTCTTTTTTGGAACTGGTGGGAAAAAACAAAGTGGCATTAACCAACCCTTCCCCTGAGACTGGATGTCTGGTTTGTGACATTCCCAGTCCTCCACAAGTTTCAAGAGAAGGCATTCTGTGGTCACTTTTTTAATCCAAGCAGGGGATTACATGCCAAACCAGAGGGTCATTAAGGGTAATGCCTCCGTAAACATTTTAAGAGGGACACTTCTAAATGTTTCATTCACAGATTCCTATGAGAAGGAAGCTGCAGCTTGTGGCAAGAAGAAAATACTGTCATCCTCCATCTCTCCCCCTTTGGAGATTGAAATTACAGAAGAGCAAAGAAGATTTCTACGGTTAGTAATGACAAACAGCTCTCAATTTTTGGGGATGGCTCTGTTGACCAAGAGGATCTGTATATATTGCTGGGTTACCATGAAACTCGGGAGAAAAGCTGTTGATTCTTCCCTGAGCAGAGCCCAGTTGGCTCTGTCTGTACTGAGGGAAATAGATACGCTTCTTAGGCACGTTGTTACAACATCTCAAGACAAAACCCTGGGGTGTGCCATTTCTGTGCCTTTGCAATGTGCTCTGATTTCCCTGGGAAAGTAAATCTTCTTGTGTGGGCCAGAAGACTGCCAAAGCAGCTTCCAGCAGTTCCTCCTGTCTGGGGCTCAGGACCTGGGAGTGCACAAAGGAGTGCAGTGCCCAGAGTGTTGACCTAGGTACTGACTTTACAGGCACTTTTTGAGAAGAGGATGATGAGGTATGGAAAGCCTGTATTGTGAATCCTTCAAAAACACATTCCTTTTTCCTAGGTGACTGCCAAGAGTAACTAATGAACACTGTTTCCCGAATGGGGACCTAGTTACAGTTAGGATATTTAACTTTTGTACTTCAAGAGTTTAGATACAGATTTATTGTGGGACTATTGCAGACCTATTGGACACTCATCAAACCTTCTTTTCCCCCGAATCCCTGTCACCTGCTACATGCATTTGTGAGGTTTTTTCATTGCATTGTTCTGAATTTTCAGATTAAGTTCTGTCAGTACTACCTCATTACTGGGGTTTTTTTTCTGTGATTCCTGTGGCAAGCTCAACAGCTGCTGATTCAGTCCTTATTAAGATCGTTGCCTGTTACAGGGATACACTTGCTTAGTGTTGTTCATAGTTCAGTAGTATTTGGATGCCTTTGTTGTTCCCACCTCTCAATGATGTTGTTGCTAACGTCACAATACTTGTAATGCCTCTTGTTCAACTTTGATTTATTTTTGCACTCATCTGTGAATGTCTTTCATTTCTAATAGATCTACTTTAAAGAATGGGTGGCTAAAATTGAACACAATATACCAAGTGAGAGAATCCCGTTGATTCAGACATTAGCTTTGCAGTTGTGCCCATATTTTCTGTTTATTATATCCACACCTGATATTTTGTCCGCTTTTTTGGTTACTGCTGCTTGTCTGTGGATGGTCATGACAGAGAAACACAGAGTAGTGGGGTTATTTTTGAATTTGTGCTTTTTATGTAGAAGCCAGCCAAAAGTTGAAATAGATTGAATTACTCCTGATAATTTCTATCTATTTGTCTTTAGAAGCAGTAAATTCAGTTTTTATGCCCATTTTTCATTCATCCTACTGATTTCATTCATCGTTTTTCTACTTGTTTTAAATTCTGATTGAGTTCAACTTTGTCTCAAGTCTCAGCTTACCTAAATAATTTTGTGCTTTCTACAAACTTGCTTGCTTGACCATGCCTCTTCTTTTCCACATCATTAATAAACCATCATGAGGATACAGATCAGGACTTGTGTAGAATGCTGACCATCTGTTGCCAGCAGAACTTGCTTCCGTAGTCTCTAAAACATAATACATGTTGCTTCTCTATCCATGACAACCTTTTGCATTTCCTTTCTTATCTACTTTTAAGAAGTGGCATTAAAGGCTTTTTGAAAGAGCCAATAAATTCTGAGAGCTACTTTTTTTCATCAGGTAAATCACAAACATTCTACAAAAATGAGTAAGGAAGTAAATCAAAAAGGCATGTGTTTCTTCTAAGGATACTGGTTGAATATTCAGCACAGAGGGATGCCAGGTGTGATTTTCAGCAAGAAGCTTACTGGTGCTGGCTCACTAGTACTTATATTGTGTGACTTAATAATTTTTCAGTCTGTATTAGCAGTTGATTCCTTTGCAATTGCTTTGTGAGACTGCAATTTCTAACAAGTTATGAATTAAAAGTATTATGTGAAAATCTAAATTCTGTTGTTTTTGTTTTCGTCAGACTATGACTATATTCTGTGGTAAAGTTGGGTGTAATAAAATAAATTAGCTTCTCTAGAAGACCTTTCACTTCAGCTATGCTTGCAATTTAATTGTTCAGCTGGACCTCTGATTCACCTGCAGCTTTGGTTATTTGTCTACTAAGCATTGTAGCAGTGCATTGTTCTGTTGACTCTCTTGAACTTCCTTCTTTATTTTTCCTCTTAATAATAAGAATTTTAAAAAATAGAAAAGCCCAATTTACTTCAATAGCTGCTTGGATTTTGTCATTTCATTCACAATGGGCTTTTTGTCTTTCTGTGTGCTTGCTGAAGGCTATACATGTCTTTTTTTTTTTGAGTGGAATTCCACAAGCCATCTTCACACGGAGGCCAGTAATTGTATTACTCTCATTATTGATTTTAGTAAGTTTAGATTTGCCTCTTCTTATTTTTTGTTCAAAGAATTACTTTTCTAGAACTAACCTTTACCATGTTAGTTTTAGGTGAATATTCCCTCAAGTAATAAAGTATATATTGTTACAGTTGCTTTCATTTGGAAGATAAGGTCTCATCCGTCTGTGAAGTCTCTTTTTTGTGTGTATTTTTCCATCCACAGGCTGACAGATGTCATAATTAACTAGAGGTTGTTCTTTCCTGTGTTCTCTTTGGTTAACAGGATATAAAGTTCATTAAACCATCATAAATTTCTTACAATATTTTTTCCATTTTAAGTGTCAATTGAAATCGCAGTTCTTCTACACTGGACTTAGTCTTAATGCTGTGTAATTTCAATATTTGGAATGTTTGTATGTTGAACCAGACATCTTGTGAACCTTCAGAAAAGGCAGATTTATAGATATAGAATTAAAGCCTCTCTTCGCATAATACGGGAACTTTTAGATCTTGTAGTTGTGGAACATGAAAAATGCATGGTTAATTGGAGTGAAAAAACATGTCTGAATATCAGCTGAATCTCATTAGGCATGGATTTTGAGGTGGGAAACTGTTACAGGAAGTGATATAAGAAAACCATATATGTGGACTACAGAAATATTGACATGTGCTGTGGAGTCGTAGAAACAGTGGTTGATGTCTTATTTCTGTTGGGTTTGTTTCCTCAGATGCTGCTACAAAAATATGGAGGACTTGGGTCTTGAATTATCATTTCCTGAAACAAACAACTCTTTGATTCTTGTGAGGAAAGTGCCAATGTGTTTTATAGAAAGAGAAGCCAATGAATTACGGCGGAAAAGACAACCTATCACTAAAAGTATTGTGGAGGTCAGCTGTGGATACGGGTGAAGTTATGATAGTAGGTCTTGTTCTGTATTCATGGCCCAGGGTATTACAGGATCTCTGTTATGAGGGAAACAATGAAGTCCCCTGGCAAATGTGAGTGCCACCCCTTTTAGTAGCTAAATAGTCCCGAAACTGAAATCATTGAACTATAGCTGAAATGATAGAGGACTGTTTCAGACTTGGACTAGTGGAGATGTTAAGAAAAATTGTATATAGCAAAGATATTTCAACAGTTTACTGCACATGGATGCTTGAATGGACAGTAAATGCTTGAAGGAACAGAAAAGTGATTAAATTAAGGAACAGTAAAATGAATAAGTCCTAACAAATAATGTTTATATATCAGCAATATTGTTTCCATGAAATCTCTACATAGGTAGTGGGGCTTTCTAAAAACCTGTTTCAGATGTTCTGCAGTTTGAGGGAGAAATTCCTGGAGTGATTACTCACGGAGGGAGGTCAGGACTTCCACCTAGATCTTTCACACTGTGGTCACCAACAGTGTCACTTTTTCTGATTCTGGCAGTCACACAGTAAATTATACACAGCTGTGAACAAAGTAGGGTAGGGGGATAGAAGGGAAAAATAGCAACTGATGACATTACCTTTTTTCTTTCTAGGAGCTTATTCAAGAACAAGTTGAGGTGAGTTGCTGTCTACTTCTAGAGTTGACTGTAACAATCCAAGGCTTACTGCGTGAATCAAAGGGCGCGTGTTGAGCTTCAGATGAGAGAGTGGACTAGATAATCCCCGAGCTTTTCCTCATTTTTAGTTTCCTTTGTGTTACAGTTCTTTTTTCTCATATTAAAAGGAAAGTAACATGATGTTCCCTTACTGCTTTTAGCTAGTGCAGACCACAAGAGGAACAGCACGAGGGACACTGCCTCTGACATTTTTGAAGGTGTTAGCTTCCCAGGCCTGTCATGGTAGGGAAACTACTTTTCTTTCATTCTTTCTTTCTTTCTTTCTTTCTTTCTTTCTTTTTTTCTTCTCCTCCCAAACCTTTCTACACAACATTCTCCCTGGGGCAGTGTTTGGATGTGTTTGCAGCAAATGCAGGGTTAAAGACTATATTTCTTAGGTATGAGGAGATGTTCTTGGACAGCACTGAGGGATAAGCAATACTCCCCCAATTTATTAATATATGGACCTAACATATATGTGAACCTTCATGTGAAACATACAGTTCTGAGATGCATTCCTCTGTGTGAGCTCTAAACCATTCAAATAAGAGCTCTACGATGGGCCAAGGGGGAAGGTGCTGGAATCTGCTCGAAAGCATGCAGGAAGGAACACTTAGCCAATCTTTCCAAATTTTTAATTTCCTTTAAGTATCACAAGTGGTAGTTTAAGTGTGCCTTTCAAGTACTTTTCAACATTTCAAGTACTTTTGGAAGGAGTGCAGTAAAAATTTACATCTTCTCAGGGAACTGTTGCTTTCCAGCACCAGGCAATGAGCAGGCCTTACTGGTGTAGGCTGCAGTAGCTCCAGCCTCTTGTTGCAGTTTCTGTGCCATATACAGTATCAACGGGATCACACTGAAAGGGCAAACGGGAACCAGAAGTATCTGTTTTCTCAATAGTGTCACTGCATTTACAACTGGCAGTCAATATGTTTCGGGTTCTCTTACCTAAAAAAGTCCCACAGATGAAAGCAGGTTGCAGATGGTCTTGTACATCTGTGAAGGCTAAAGTTTGCAAACACCTCTGAAATAACTCCCTAATGCTCTGCTTGAATTTCCTCTGGATGCTTTTAAGTGCTCACTTGTGAGAAAGGACTTAGTGGCAGGGTCTCAGAAGTGATACCTGTCCATGGCAGCCAGAGAACCACTAAAGCCTAGGAACCTGTTATTAACTGTTGTCTTGGTTTAACACTTCTTGATGTGTGAACTGTTTCCAACTTCAGCTGTAACACATACACACAAAAAAACCATTTGCCTCTTGCAACATTACCTAGAATGCCAAAACATAATAATCTTACTGTCCGTCAGACTTGGGCTACGTGAAAGTTTAAGCCATGGAAAGCTGATCTTATAGTGCAGACTGTTTAACTGAGCTAAGCCCCAAGTCTGCCACACTGCAGCCTTTGGGTTGCTTTTGCAGCCTCTCAGCTGATCTTTGGGAGATGCCTTGTTTTCACTGAAAACCACAGCTGCGGAAGGAAGTGGAGTCTTCTTTGGCAGCAGGGGCAAGAATGTGTCTCTCTTTTTCAGGAGCTATTAAGTTTAATGAGCATTTGACTTTGGAGGAGAGCTGCAGGCTTATTGAAGCTTTGTCATCTTGTAAGCTGCCCTTCCAGTGTGCTCATGGAAGACCTTCAATGCTGCCTCTTGCAGACATAGACCATCTACAGCAGGAAAAACAGGTACTGTGTGGGACACACCTCTGGTAATCCGTGTTCTGGATTACCAGAGGTGCATCATGTATGTGTGCTAGCACTAGGAACATCCAGTCTGAAACCACCACCACTGGCCTTATATTGACTTTTTACATATTGTTATCAATAAAATGAAACTTCAGGACATAAACCATCTGTCCTGCAAACACTTTAGCAAGGATCTTACCATATATTATTTGAATGGTCACACTGACTTGAATAGTGTCCTTAAGGCTAAGCATACATTTAAAGTGTTTGCGGTTTTTAAGTGTAAAACTTGAAAAACATGGAAATTCTGAAGTTCTGCTAGTGGCAAAGATGCTAATTAAACAAATGCTTACTTTCCCAAAGTTTAAGATGCCATAGAATGGGGATAAATCACTGGAATAGCAACATTTATTATAAACTCATAGAACAGTTTAGGTTGGAAGGGACCTTAAAGATCATCTAGTTGCCATGAGCAGGAACACCTTCTACTAGAGAAGGTTACATATAAATTATATTTAAATCAGGTTGAATTTAAATTTAAAACAAAATCATTTCTCCTCCCTTTTGCTACTACTGAGCTCTATTGTTATTAAATTGGATGCTGTTGAAAGTCAGGTGGGACTTTGAATTACTTTGAATACTAACTTGGGAATGACTGTATTATGGCAAAGAGTATGGAAACATTGAAACTTATTCACTCAGTTATGACTTGTGCTTCTCAATTCTTTTCCCTCCAGCCTAAACCTAATTTGACTAGACTGAGGAAGATGGCACGAGCATGGCAGCTATTTGGAAAAAAAAAAGAACCTATTTGAAAAGAGTTAAGACTGTAAACTGCAACCACTAGAAGCACTGGTATGATCCATGAGCCCTGTTGTTAGACTACAATACCCTGTGTGGACCCAGGTTCTCAGCCAGTGCAGTCACCAAAGCTCTCCTCCAATCACTAACCAAAGAAGAAGAGACCAACCAGGAGAACAGGGCAGGAGGAGCCCACCCTTGGAGCCTGGAGAGAGCCACCCTCTTCAATATTAAGGAACAGTGCTGTAAGTCTGGGCCCTATGTCAGTGCTGGACTGTTGGGTACAAGGAGTTGCAGCCACTTGCAATTACTAAAGCAAAGCACATTTTTCTGCAAGCACAGCATAATTCTGCATAATAGAGAGGGGAATTCTAATTAGTGTAGTTTATAATACTTTGAAAATGGGAAGATATTTCTTAATAAAGTTCACACTAAACTCACTCCTTGGGCTCATGGCAGGGGTTGGAATGAGGATCTACCAGCTTCATAGGGTATATAGGCCAACTTAGTATCAAGAAACATGAATGACACACCCAGCTGCTTTTCCCAGCTCCTTTCAGTTTGTGTTCTTGAGTGAGAGATTTTTAAATCCCCACATATCCCCACGGTTAAATATCCATTTTGAAGACAACTGTTGATGGATTCCTACTGCATCATGTAGTGAGTGCAGGCCACTCACTACACTAGTAAAACTGCTAGTTAAAGAAACAAAACAACTGCATATGGAAAATGTGCTTAACAGTGAGATCACTGTAAACAGCCTTTATTGCAGTGTACTTTGAAGTAACAGCTTAGCTGCCCCAGAGTTACACACAGGCCTTGCTATTTCAAAATCAAGGTGGGTTAGCAGCTCCACATGGTTTCTGACACAGCACAGAGATCAAAACTTGTACAAGAGCTCTGCCTTTTCTTGCTTTTCGGTAGGAAAGACATTGCTGAGAAAATTCCCCACTGGCTCCCCACAACAGCTTGTCTTTGCAACATACACTTTAATTAGCTGTTGTACCTTTCTAAAGAGAAAGATGGAAGGAGTCTGAATAGTGATGTGCTTCACAGTATTAGAGTTCATAGTCATCTGGATGGTAGAGCTCGCTCATGAGGCGGTAGATGTAGGAAGGTGCATTACCCCCAATGTTAGAAATGAAGAGAGTAATGAGCTCTGGAGGGACGTAGTCAAACACTGGGCAGTGAACATTGATTTTTGCCAGGATCTCCCCTGTAAAGTGAATAGCAGCAATATCAGTCAAAGCAACTCAAAGTACCTTTAGTCTTTTGCACACCTTCCAGAGTCCCTAAACAGACTGGCTATGCACATGCCACCCTGAAGTCAGTACCTGAACATCCTGAATACTTTCCAACTTCTTCACTGATGTTACTGACTTAAAGGTATACAGTTATCTTGAATGAATAAAACAGTTTCTGGTCATTTTTCTGGTAGAAACCCCAGATCCCCTCTAATATAGACTGACTAACTGCCAAAAAACCCTACCAATATGTAATACAAGAATCCTGATACTGCCAAAATTATTATTTAAGGAAATGCTCAGAAGGCCAAAACTAAACACCACTGCCAAGCCTGCCATCTTCATTTCAAAAGTCTTTGTCACATAGAAATGGGGCTTTGAAAGAGACTTTGCTAACTGAAAATGGGGTTGCATGGTGATGCCTTTCTAAAGATGGTGCTTGTGTGGGAAGCCACGGCAGAGATACTCTTATTTCAATGGCTGTATCATGTAACAAAGTATCAGGAAGTTATAGGAAAGAACTGACGCTGCCCTCGGTGTTGGGCACCTGCCCTGTCCCACAGGAAACTGCTACCTACCTGGCATCATTATCACCACCCTATAATAAAACACTGTTTCAGAGCAGAAGCAAAACTGCAAAGACAGTGTTCAAAAGAAATCCTTTTTCTGTAATTTATATAATATAGTTATAAAACTGGATGGTTCACAGCACTCTTTTCTGTTAAAGACAGCACAAAAGGATTTTCTGTCTTGAGTTATAACATAGTCTGACATTTAATTTTTTATGTGAGTTATTAAAAAAATTATAGTCTGAACCAACATGACTAGATGTAAAAAGAATAACCAGTACCTTCTGTGAATGGCAGCACTTCCTGTGGTGACACAAACTTGTGGAATGAATCTTCTTCATTAGGGAACTAAATGAGAAAGAATACAGGAAGGTCAAGGAAAAAACCCTACCTGATTATCCTTGTGAAAACAGATCCTAGCACTGGAAGGAACTAATGCAGAGGAAGATGTCTTGCCAGGTGATATTACCTCTGTTTACAATAATCACATAGTGTTTGCATCTAGAACCTCTCTAACAGGTGAGAGGTTTTTCCTCAAAGCTTTTAGAGCTTTCTAAGACTTGGCTGCCCTTATCAAAGCCTAGTGAACTGGAAGAGTGACTTCCTCAGTCTGCAACTCCATCTGGCAATACTGAGTGTCTCATTCTACATTCTCTGCCTTTCAACAGTAATGGCATAACTTGAAATCTGTCATGGTTGAGGAAAAATAAGTACGGCAATGCCACTCTCATCAGTCCAGGCAGTGGCCTACATCCTTATACCCAATGTACTGCTGTGCACGTGTGGCAGAGGGCAGCGCTTCAAGGAGATCCTGAGGTGTGCCAGATTTGGGTGAGGAGCTCTTACCTGAACTAACAGTGCTAGATGAGGGAGATGGCTCATTTACTGGCCTGGCCTTGGACAGATGGGGCTCTCCACCCTAAGCTCCCACAAGTAAAAGCCCCTGCAGGTGCAGTTCTGAAGAGCTGCTGTACTTACCTGTGGTGAAAGCTTGAACATGGGGGCACACACGATGAGTGGAGTGGAGTGGTGTTTAGCTGCCAGTGCCAGAGTGTGAGTCCCACTCACAGCAATCAGGGCGCCATTGGCCAGAATTGTCTTTGTACCAATGATGACCTTAAAAGGGCAAATCAGAATTGGATAGCATGTTCCACAGCAAACTGGGGCAGGAACATTTCCTGGCTCAGACCCTGACAGATGAGCTGGAGGAGGACTGTGTCAGTACAGCCAGCCAGCCAAAAGCTGGAGTTATAGGGCAGCTGAATGCCTGATCTGTTTCATCTGGCACTGGCTTTGCACTGAGACGTTCCTCTCTAACAAGAGCATGAGAGAGAGGCCAGCACAGAGAACTTCAGAAGACAAATGTATGTTCCATTGCAGGGAACACCAAGCAGAAACTGGGCTGTGGTCCCTGTTCCACAAACCTACAAAGTAAGCTTTGTACAAGTAACTTGACTGCTGACTGCAAAAATTCCCTTGCAGAAAAATGAGAATAATGTAAAGCAGCTTAAAATACATAGATAGGAACTGATGCGGCTGGATTTTAATATGTTACAAATTTTTTTTTTCCCCCCACTTTGGGGTGCCAAGTTTTAATCTCTAAAGTACAGAGCAGGTCTCTTTAGAAAGACAAACCTCGGTGATTCCCTTCATCAATCACCTTCTGTTTCAGGCAAAAGGGGTGTTCCATTTCCTTTGAAAAGTGAGGTTAATCCTTTGAGGCTCTCTTGTAACTTTAGCCATTAGGCCAGAAAAACCTATCACCATGCAGTCAGTCATCATACTAGACTTGGGTTTCCACACTGAATCTCCACCCCAGCAGTGAACAGGGACTATTACAATTTTGAGTCTTCAGTGAAAAAACACGTCCACCACTGCTGGGACTTGCAGCTGATTTGAGAGGCCTAAGCACCCAACCTGCCATGAACTCCCTCCTCCAGTGGAGCCCTCCTTACCTTGTTGACTCGAGACATGACAGCAAAAATAGCTGCATCACTCATGACAGTAGTTTCAATATTTTCTTTAGACAGTCGGACAGCCATTTCATGACCCTAAAAAGACGGAGAATCCAATTGGTTCCCTGTGACATAGCTCCTGCAGTGCAATTGTAGAGATATCAGCACTCCATTCTTGTCTGAACCGCAAAAATACCAAGTGACAAAATCCGAACACAGCCCTTCAATTCAAGGATGCTGGGGTAGGATAACGATCTGTCTCCCGTCTGCCAACTGCAGAGGAATTTCCATAACGCTTAGCCTGATTGCAGACACGAGATTTCGGTAAGAATGCGTGGGACAACCTGGTACCTGGAGCAGGCAGCCAGCCAGGCCGGGCCTTACCTGGCAGAATGGCGCGCACTCGGCCACGATCACCTGGAACTTGCGCTTGCGAGCGGCTTCCTTCAGGAAGGCCTCGACAGTGCGAGAGTAGCCAATGGTCATGATCACCTCATTGGAGTGGATGTGCTCAAGCGCCTGCATAGCAATGTTATCCGTGGTGCCCTCTGTAACAGAAGCAAGATGTGGCTGTAAAAGCAGCTGTATTGCTAGGCCTATCCTCCAACAAGATCATTTTTCACTAAAGCAATGTTATGAGCACTGGTAGAGCAGGAGCAGCTTTTCTCCCCATTCTTCTTGCCAGTGGAGTGGAACCAAGAAGCTGGCCCTTGAATGCCCCATGCTCCCTAGCTATACCCTCCCTATATATAGAAATAGCTATACTGAAAACTCCATTGTGAGGGGAGTGGATTGTGTCAGCAGTACTCCAGATAACCACCAGGCCCACAAAACTTCAACAGTTTTGTAGCTCAATAGCGGAGCAACTCAGGCCTCAGAAGGTGAGTGGGATGCCTGATTCATCACAAGTATCACAGAAAAAGAAAACTGTGTCATGGTTCTTTGTGACAAGGATCAGGTTATATGTGCACAGGGATTTTACACTCTTCTTCTGAGGACTCAAGACCTCCCAGAAGACCAAGAGCGTAGGCCTACAGGCCCCCATATTGCTCCTTCCACAATCTACTCATCTCCCCATAAACCAAAGAGGACTTAAGACTAAGTCCTGGGACCAGTAGGGCTTCAATCCCTTAGTTCCTTCAGATTAAGCCTCCCAGATCCTTACTGTTTTATTTTCACCTAGAGAAGGAGGAAGCATCAGTCCCACCCGGCAAGAATCTTCACTCAGGAGCTATTCAAACCCATCCATACCTAGCTCAATTAGCATCTCATTAATAGCTTCAATAACATTAGCTCTGAGGGAAGGGTAAGGGGTTTTGAAATCTTCACTCAGTCCTCCAGAAGTCAGGAGTTTGTGCAGGGATTCTTGCTGGTCACTTTCCTCACTGCGCCCATGAAGCCTGTGGAGAGAAGTGGCCTCTTCAGCCTCAGGAAAGAGCAGAGGGCCACAGCCAGGCTGAGCAGTGTGGCACACCTGTATGTGAAGAGACAGGAAGGAAAGCCACCCACAGGAGGCAAACCATGCCACACCAAAGAGCATCCCTAGCTGTCTCAGCAGCAGGACACCCAAATCTCGGCCAGAAAGTGCCTTCTTAAGTCGTGTGCAAACACTTCTGTCCACAGACAAGGAGCAGGCTTGAGGCTACTGCTCCAGTTGGATAGACCCTCCTAGGTACAGACAGAGAGAACAGCCCAAAGCCAGGGCACAGACTGCCCTCATGCACCCACAACACATACACCAAGTGGTTTCTAAAGAGGCAATGTCATCACCCACGGTGGAAACAACATGGTTTCCTTTGGTGTTAAACTCCTGGAATCCCTTTCAAGGAGAAGTGGGAAAAAGGGGTGATAGAAAACAAAGGAGTTTCACAGAAGCAACTTAAAAGGGCGGTTCTGGGCTTTCAACGAGATACAGGGAGCAAAAGGGGTGCTTTACCTGCCATATTCCTCACGAATGACCTTCAATACTCGTCGCACCATGTTGCCCACTGTTGTCTCCGATGGCTGGGCTGCCGTGATCCTCTGGCCCTCTGTTCGGATCAGGTCCATGAGCTCCCCTGGGAGAGGGGAGGACCCTGGTTATCGCTGCCCAGAGCAAGCCCGTGTGAGCACCAAACCAGTGCACTCCCCTCAACATCCTAGGCCCAGCAGCTGCTCCTGCACAAGAGCCGCAGCACCAAGAAACAACAGGAAGGGGCGAGCACAGAGCCCCTCACAAAGCTGCCCGCTGCACTGGCGGGTTTTGCAGTCGGAAACGCTTGGACACAACACAGACTTCGGGAAGACCAGCAGCAGCAGCTTTGAAAGAGGAATCTACGTGCTGCTGGAAATGTCTGTGCCGGGACTGACGCCGCTGAGGGACGAGCAAGGCTGGAGCAGGGCAGCTCCTCAGGTAATACCGCCCGTGAGCGCAGCAGGCTGGGAAAGGCTCCGCCGTGGCAGGACAAGTACCGGGAACCCGCTGCTCGCTGCCAGCGAGGCCCCAGCTCCCGCGGGCCGCTGCGGGCCTGCCCGGCCTTGCGGATCCTTCCGCACCCGACAGCCGTGACCGGGGCGCAACTGCCCTCCCGCGCCTCGCCCCGCCGCCGGGGGAGCCGCACCCGCCCGGGGAAAGCGCTGCGTCCGCCCGCCGCCGCCCGGCCCTCACCGGCGCGGCTCCATCGCCCGTGCCCGACGATCTTCCGCAGCAGCGACAGCGTCTGCCGGGCCGTGTCCTCGGAGCGCGGCCGCTCCCCGCCGCGCCGCAGCCGCGCCGCGAAGGCCTCGATCTGCTCGGAGAGCTCCGAGCCGCGCTCAGCGGCGCCCGGCATGGCGGCGGCACTTCCGCTTCCGCCCTCCCGCCGCCCCATTGGCGGAGAGTGCGGAGCTGTGCCCGCCTCCGGCGGCGGCTCAGCCAATGAGAGGCGGGCGCTGCGGCCGCGTCCCGTGAGGGGGGCGGTGGCCCGGAGCCGCGGGCAGAGCCCTCAGGGCCGGGTTTACTTTGGAGCGGGCCGTGCGCTGGGGCTAAAGAGCCAAAGCAAACGCGTTGGGAAAGGCGCAGTTCCTGGCAGTACAATTGTTCTTGCTGGCAGAGCCAGAACCGGCCCTGGATAAGGCAGGAATGTAGCTCCTTTGTGTCTAGTTCCTGGGGCAGCGTGTCCAGGGAACAGGCAGGAGCCATGGAATAATTCTCATTGCGGTACTGCTTTACTCTATCGCTCTGCTCCGTGTCCTGTTGTTTTAGATTAGGAAACAAAAGCAAATGGGTTTATGCTGGAAGCTTTCCGTGGTTTCTTCATGCAGAGGCCTGCAGGGCCTTGGCTGTTCATGACGTCTCTTTTGCATTGGCTGGGTAGCTTAGGACTCGCCCTACAGCCAGCTCCTGTCCAGGGACTGTTGTGTCGCCAGCAAGATACCAACACCTGATGTGCTGGCTCTGAGGGCTTAATGTGGGTGGTTTGTCACCCAAAGCCTGCAGGGGAGTGAGAGTGCTTCCGTACCTCTCTTTTCCTCCTGCTTTCTCGAGTGCCCCTGTGTGCCTGGAAGCCAGAGAGCCCAGCGGCCTGGGGAAGAATCACTGTATCCCTCCAATGCCTGCCAAAAGGCCGTGCATCTGGGTTTGGCTGGATGTGCTTGTGGGGCGCTGCAGCCCTGGATGGAAGTCAGCTGCACTCCCTGATGAGCTTGTCCCATCCTTTGCCCCTGGAGAAAGTCAATAGAGGGTGACGGGGTTTGCCCAGTTATTGGCTCCCCTGTGCTGGGCCCAACATTGCCGACTGGGCAAGTCCTGGTTCCCACTGCCTTGTCTCCTCCTTTTCCCCAGGTTTAGGTGCATGTTTTCTTCCACAGTGCTCCCTGGAGCAAGATCTGCCCAGCTCTGTGTTTGTGCAAGGAAACCCCATTCCCCCAAGGCTGCCTGTGCCCATCAGCCTGCTGCTGGTCCTGTAGTGCTATGTGCCAGCTGCCTTGATGCGCAGAAACAGCTCCCACGAGTGCACCCAGGCACTGGGTCCTGTGGACTGGCCAGAAAAATAAAAATCACTGCCTTGGAGCTTTCCTTTGTTTGTTTACTTATCTTGCTAGTAAACAGAGCCGCTCTTGGAGATTAGGCAGGATGGAGAAGAGGAAGGGAAACCGGGCTCTGAGGTTATGACCTCCTTGTGGATGCTGGGCTGTTTACATTCCCTGCTTTGGTCCCAGTAACTTTTGCAGGACAGTTTTTTCCCAGCGCTTTGCCAGGCTGCAGAGCTTTTCCCGTTTGTGCTGTTTCTCTCCTTTTCCCTACAGCACTTTTGCCGGGCACTGCTGCCACAGCTGGTTTAGACAGCTGGCAGCCTGCTGTCCCTTGAGGGACAGAGTCCTACACTTGGTCTGCTGCCTTGTGTTTCATGAATGAAAGCCTCTGAATGGGGATTTCGGGAGCTGTTAGCTCTGCATAGCTGAGCTGAGCCAAAACCTGCGGCTCTCTGGAGAGCTGCGAGGCGAACCCCAGGCTGCTCAGAGGGACCGTGGCTACGTGACAGCTTACTGTCATTAGCCAGCCGCTGCTCTCAGGACCCAGTGAGTCAGACAAGGGCTGCCCAGCAGGGCTGAAAAGAAGGAGTTGAGGAGGAGGGCTGGCAGGAAAGGCAGCACAGGGAGTGTAGGGCAAGTGGGGAAAGAAAGATGCATGTTGGTGCCCTGGTGTACTCTGCTAAAATCCCCCTGCCTTGCAGGCCGTGGCACCGTGGCAGTAGCGATGCGGGGCGGGGAGGTGCATCCCTGTGCAGCTGGAAGCAGTCCCACCTGGTGGTCCACAGCTGCTGGGTGTTATGGAGCAGGACCCCCCTCTGTTGCCACAGCCACAGGCAGCTGTCTCCTGCACAGCCCACCCTCCTTCCCTTCCCGGGTGCATCCCGGGTGTGCCCTGGGCAGAGTTGGTGGCTGCAGCTTTCCCAGCTAGTGCATGAGCAAGCAAGGAGGCTGACATAACTGCAGACAGGGCTGGTGATGAGGACAAAAGAGCTAAGCGGGGAATGAGGTGGCCAGCCCAGCATGGCAGCACGTTTTATGGGCCTGCAGAGGAGCTGAAAACTGTCTCACCTCCCTGGAGAGCTGCCAGCCTAGCCAGGATGGCATCCTGCTCTGTACCATCAGGGCTGACTGCTGGAGACACTGCTTCGCTCTGCCCGGGGAACTCTGTATCCCTGGGGGCTGAGTGTCATCCCCCAAGTGCTCATGTGAGGGAGGACAAGGCAGGACAGAGGCTGGGTAGAGCCTGGGAGCACTGGAACATCGTGTGCTGGGAGGCTGTTTGGATTAGAAACTCTCAGCGGATAAGTGGGCTGGATAAAATGCCAGGGAAGGGAATCAGTTTGCTGAACTCTAGTAATTGGACTCATCTGCAAGGGTTGGGTAAGCAAAGTGAGCTGCTCATGCTCAGCACAGGCAAAGAAAAGGAGCCAGCAGAGGAGAGCCAGCTGAGCCATGGCCCAGCAGGAGCAGCAAGGCAGGCTGTCAGCTCAGCATGGACTGTGAAGGCTGAGTGGGTGACATGGGAAGAGGCAGCATCGCTGCTGGGTGCCTAAGCCACTTGCTGAGCACAAGGGACTGAGTTAAAGAGGCCACAGTGCATGGGTGTGGGAGGAACACAAAGCACAGTCTAAGGGGAAGGATGCACTAAGGTATCTTTGGTGTGACGCGATTGCTGTTTGGAAAACCCGTGCTCAAAAGGCCTGAGACAAAAACAAGTCAAGACCAAAGCTCTTGTAGTTACTGATGTAGAGGCAAGAATGAATCTGCTGATGAGAGCCCAAACTAGTGTTTTGTGTGTGCTACAGGGGAGAAAGTAGGTCACTTACTAAGTGAAGGGCATGGAAATGATGAGCTGAACTGAGTGTGGAATGCATGTTTAAAACTCAAGCTTCCAGGGAAAGTAGACAAAAAGCCCAAACAAACAGCTGCTGATCAAATGCAGGTACGTGAACAGCTGGGGAGCTGAGCTCTGTGGCTTTGCAGGCGCAGGCACACGCGTCAGCTTTGGCATGCTTGAAATTTGCGTCTGACGCTGTAGGTACCAGGGCACGTGCTCTGCTGCTCTTCGCTGATGACTCTGGTAACAGCTGTCTCCTAAACTGATCATCCTCAGGAAAGCCTGGCTGCCATAACTGCCTGGGTGGCCAAGGGGAAACAGGCAGGGATCAGTAAGGGCAATAACAGGATGGATTCAGCACCTCAGGTTAGCAAAGGATTTGGTGCTGCTCCTGGCTTGGCCACCTGAGCGTACGTGTGCTTGTCTCTGCCTAGAAAATGGCTGCTGTCTCATACTCATGCCAACACAGCACTCGCAGGCAGGCCAAGCCCATAGCCAGAGCCTTGCGGTACCAACGGAGTCCACAATCCCTATGGAAAATGAGTAGGCGGTTCTGAATCCGGCCCAGGGACGGATTCTCTCCTGCCAGCAAATTTGCAATTTGCGCCCCTCTCCTTTTAGGAGCCTTAAAAATAGAGACCAAGGCTGGGAAGCATGAAGGTTTTTCTAGGGCTTGTTGTGGAAGCAGCCCAGGCTGGTCGGCCTCTTGCTCTCCTCAACCCCTGGGAGAGGCATGGGAAACTGGATCCTGCCCTGGATGTGGAGCCTCACTCGTCGGCCCATTCATCTATGGCAGTTGCCCAGGTCTCCCCTCGTGATACAGACAGCTGGAGGCAGCTGGTTCAAAGGCCGGGCTGGTCAGGAAGAGGTGAGGGAAGTGTGGGAAGCCACCGCATGTCATGTAGGAAAACAAGCTCTAGCAAGGGATGAGGGAGCATGCTACAGAGCTGGGTGGGAGCTGCTGTCCTGCACGTTGCTATTAGTGTCCTGGACCTTCAGACCCTGGAAAGGCATTGGCTTTTTTTGCTGCCACCAAAGGCACAAGGGCTCAGAAAGCTCAATGGCACCATGCAGGTGTTGGCTGTGACCCTGCCACCACTTCAAGGGAGGCATGGCAGGCTGGCTGGGCCACAGAGGAGGTGCTGCTGGGGGCTCATCCCTCTGGGCTGGCTTCAGGGAGCAAACCCGGGGTGGCTGCAGGAAGCCAGGCCCTCGGAGTGAGACAAAGTGTGGCCCGGACGCTTTGTGGTCACCAAGGGGTCCGTGACACCAGCAGTCTGGGCTGCTTCCTGGTCACCAGCCAGCTCCCCGCAGTTCCTCTGCTCCCGGCGCTCCCGGCGCTGCAGCTGGCCCCGGGCTCGCTTTGCTCATTGTCTGCTGCGGGTGATGGCAGCTATTCAGCGGCTGCCAGGTTTCAGGGGAAGGGAGAGATGAGCCACTCCTCCACCCACATTCTGGGAAAGCCTCTGTGGATGAAGCCCTGCCGATACACACGTTCACTCGCCTCAGCGGGGAGAGTGCACTGTGGAGCTTATATCCCCCTCCGTCCGCATCCCACATCCCCCCCTTATCAGCAGGAGTGATGCTGAGGAGCAGAGCTTGGAAGCAGCCCCGGCTGCTGCTCTGTCCCACACAATAGCGCAGTCTGCTACTCCCCATCTCCTTGCCTGTTTGCCTTCCAGAGCCAGGCAGAGTCTCGCCATCACTATTATTTTGCTTTGTGTCAATATTATGACAACTAAAAGCAGCAGAACTGCATCCACATGATAAGCGGCCAGAAGCTCTGGGCTGGGTGTGGATCGGGTTCCAGTTTGGCAGGGGAGAAAAGTGCCTGGCAGCCCCTGCCCACCGACCGGCTGGGCTGGGAAGGCTGGGAGGCGAGGGGCAGCAGCAGCAGCAGCAGCAGCAGCAGCNGCGAGGGGCAGCAGCAGCAGCAGCAGCAGCAGCAGCAGCAGCAGCAGCAGAGCAGCAGCCGGTGTGTGCCTGTGTGCCTCTCCTCTCTGTTCAGTGCTCCCTGCCCTTTCCCCAGGGTAGATGAAATGTGATAAATGTGCAGAATTTGCTTGGTTCTCTGGTGGAAAAGTAACTTCTGTCTCTTTCCTGAGGGGAGGACTGCTGTGCTCCTGCTGGCAGAGTCTCACTCCTCCCACGGTTGCCGTGCGGGCCCAGGGTGTTCCGTCTCTGCCGGTGGCAGGTGGTCATGCACACTTGCTGCACCAGTCCCTCCTGCCCTCAACCTTCTTTTCCCTCCACAGCTGCTGGAGAGAAATTCCTGCAGGCTTTCTGGGACTTGAAGATGCAGCTCCTACACAGGGCTTCAGGAGAGGAGCTTGGACAGAGCAGGGTGAGCTGTGCTGCGGTTACTGTGTCTCTGCTTCCTGCTCTGGTCTCTCGGCTCCTTGTGTGCGTGGGGCTGTTGTTTTGGCAGATTGAGTGCACTCGCTGTCGGGGCTGCTGACAGAACACCTACCTGTAGGTGCCCACGTATGCTTGAAGCTGTGGTGTGGCTCTCCAGTGCCTCACCCTGCTCCAGGGCTGTGCTTTCCTGCAATCACCTGTAGCCTGGCCAGTCCCTGCAGTGTGGGGCTGCCCAGCCACTGAGCACCAAGCTGAGTGGCTACTAGGTCTGCCAAAGCTGATCTGTTCCTGGAGCACTGGCTGGATGAGGGCTGCAGCTTCCCAGGGCTTGGGTCTGGCAGTCTCAGGGATATCATTCGTGGTAGCATTGTCCCTGCCCCCGTGGGGGATTTGTGTCTGAAAGCAGTCCCCAGGCTTGCCAAGGACTCCCCTGGCCTGGGCCCTCTGCCTGGAGCGCTCTCAGGCAGCCCTGGTGCTCATCCCATGCCTCTCCAAAACTCGTGTCTGACCTAGGCCAGCCCCCAGTGCCCGTGACCCATGGGGACCAGACCCTGATGTCCCCAGGCATGGAGCTGGACTGTCAGATGCCTGCAGTTTTGGTTGTGGGTCCCCAGGGAGGCTGAGCTCCCCTCCCCAGGAACCAAAACAAACGGCAGAGTTCCTGCCACGTGCGGCCGGGGCTGACTAAGGCCGGACGCTTCCGCCTGCCGCGGGCAGCAGTGGCCGGGGCTGTGAGCCACCACCACTGGGGTGCATGGCCTGGCCCATTTCCCCCTATTGTCAGCCTGCCCCTCAGCAAACACATCCCCCTGCGCACCTGGGCTGGCAGCGGCACCGAGGCCACCGCGGCGAACCGCCAGGGACAGGGGATGTGCTGCCCACAGCATCTCGGAGTTGGAGCTGCTGCAGCACAGCTCTGAGGAGTCCTTCAGGGCCCAGGTGCCCAGACAGGTTGTTTGCAAGCTGTTTCCTTGAGGAGCAACACTGACTGTTCAGGGGTCACTAGAGCTGCTCTGCTTGCCTGCAAGGGCACTGGAGAGCCCTGCATTTCTCAGAAGTCAGCGTCAATCTCCTGAGAGTGAGGCCCGGGCTCCCTGTGCCCAGAAGCATGCCCCAACCAGACCATTCCCATCCTCATTCTCCCTATGGAGACACAAACTGCAGATGATTTACCTCATTTATCTCAGTGCTAGCTATGGACTGGCTCACTGAGAGTGGAGCTTAGGAGACTCTCTAAGAAGAGATGACAGGACCAGGGAAAGCAATCAAATGAAACAGCGAGGGTGAGACATGGGGGCTGTGGGATGATGGGCAGCTGTGAGGAGCCCAGTGCCCTGTATCCTCACGCTGCTTTGACTTCAGGAGTCCTGCCACAGTGCAGGACATAGGGAGCTGCTGGAGAGGTTCTTGCCTACTGGGGTCAAACACAAGAAGGTGACTGTGCTGGGCACTGGATCATGGACAATTTGGCCCTTCTTTGGTAGAAGCCTATAGCTTTGGTGAGACTGAGTCCTGTGTCCTAAATAGGAGCAGAACAAAAATAATGCCCCGAGGATTTCAGAGGTATTCTCTGAGGGCTTCAGGGGTGATACAGTGGGTCCTGGCTACAGTTGGCTTAGGAATGATGCAGGGACAAGTTTTTGTTGGGTTCTTTCCATGTGGGGTGCCAAAGGTGGGTTTTTACAGGGGATAAGATGCCCATGAGAGATCTCTGATGCTGAAATGGGGCTGTTTTATGGAAAAGATGACTTAAGAGGGGCCTTGCCTGCAGTGAGCAGGGTGGGGTTTTGCAGGGAAGAGTAGCTGCTTTCTCTGGGCTCCTTCAGTGCTCATGGGCAGCCAGGTACCCTGCTCTTGCCCCTCACCCTGAAAGTGTAGGAGGCATGGAGGTGACCCTGTTCCCTGGCAGGGCTGTGCTGGGGCATGCTTGCAGCTGGGTGCCAGGGCTTAGCCTTCCCCACCTGACAGCCAGGGCTCACCTGCAGTGAGGACGCACCACCATTCCCCACCCACCTCCTTCCCCAGCTCTGTGAGCAGGGCAGGGTGGCACAGGCAGGCAGTGCCACATTCGAGGTGATGCTCTCAGTCAGCAGCCACTGCGTGGTGCTCACTGCAGGGAAGGCCTTTGCTCTTTAAGGAAATGTCTCTGTTTGCCTCACGTCCCTGGCTGGTTCCCTGAGCTTGCTCTGTCCCTTGTTCCCAAAGTGTGTAACTCTGCTCCCCAGGACCGAGTGGGAGGCGGTGCGAGGGACAGGCTGCTGCATTTATAGCATCAGCCTCCAGCCCTATCCTGCAGATGGGGGAGGGCAGGTTTGGTCCCCCGGGGAGGAGCATGGCAGAGTGGAAAGCAAGCAACTGTGACCCCAGCCAGCTTGATGTTTCTCCCATATGCAGGAGCATGTTGCTGATCGCAGGTTACCGGTGTCCAAATACCATTTCTCTTCTCCTGTCTCTGTTTTGCGCTGCCTAGAAAGTGGATGCTCATCCCAGGAATGTAAACTCTGCCCAAGGCCTCTGAGGAAATAACTTCAGACCAGGAACAGGACTGCACTCAGCAATTAAGGGCTGGTCTCCCCAGCCACACAGCTCCTGGGGGAGAGCCCTTTGCTCCAGCGCCAGAGGCTGGCCTTGTGTCTGAGAGGTGGCCCCAAGGGACCTTCCTGCAATGACAGGCATGAGGCCCCGTGTGGTCACGGTCTTTGCAATAACAGGATTCTGTCTGTCCAGTGAGTTGGCAGCAGCTGCTGCTCAGGGTGGCCTCTGCTCTCGGGTGGGAGGAAATGCTCTCCTCACCCCATCTCACAGCCATCCCTGGGGAAGTGGGAAGGGGGTCCTCTTGGCCCAGGAGGGTCTGTAGGGTGGCAGAGGGGCAGAGCAGGCATGGTTCAGCCATTGCATTAAGGATGTTACCTGCTCTTTGCTGCCCAGCCAGGAGAAGGAGTATGAAGAGGCGCTGAGTGCTGCCGCAGCAGCCCCCGGCAGCTGCTGAGTTGGTGCTGTGCCGCTGAGTGATGAACTGCAGCACACCCTCCCTGCGGTGGGGCTGGGGTTTCTGTGTGCTTATCTCTGCAGCATCTCCATGCTAATTTGCCAGGCCTTGCTCCAGCAGCTTTGTCACACACTCTGTGGTACCAATGTCTAGAAGCTCCTGCTGATGCCCGAGTCACTGCCACTTGTATGGCCCAACGGGGCTGAGGACAGGCAGCTGGCATGTGCTGTGTCCCCTGGGGACAGATGCCACAGGACTGGGAGCAGGCCACCGGCATCCTCATGCTGCAGGGACAGACCTCACATAGTGTTGGGTAGGGAAGCCCTGAAGCAGCCTCCCCACTCTCCCAGGACAGAAACGTGAATCCTGGCACGGACACAGATTTCCCCCGGGAACCTGCAGCCCACGGGGGATCGTGTTGCCTGCTGGCATCTCATCACACCTCCCGTAGTTCCAGCTTCCCTGGCCTCTGGGGCTTAAAAATAGAACAGAAAAGGCCACAGAGCTCCTTTGGGTTGGCAGCAGGCTTTGACCCGAGACCTGCTGTGCCCACTTCCCTTCCGAGCTGTAGACCAGAGCCGGGCTGCTGTCCCTGAGGCTGGGGCGGGGCTGGAAACCCTCTGAGAGGGGTCCAGCGGCAGGGGCTGATGGAACAGGCACGGGGCAGTTTGAGGGGGCAGGGCGTGGGTGGGCAGTCACGGGATGTCTGCGTGGGAACAGGGACACAGTAGGGGAATGGAGAGGATGGGTGGGAAAGGGGCTGTTGTATGGGCGCAGGGGAGCCAGGTGAGCACAGAATGGGTGGATGGCCATGGGGCAGTGAAAACAGCAAGCCGAGAAGCCCAAGACAGCCCCGGTGGTTCCCGCCGGCCGGGGATTCACCGGGCACGGGCCGGTGAATAGAAGCGCCGGGGCAGCCCGATGGAATAATGGCCGGAGGCGCTGGAGGAGGGGGCTCCGCCGCCCCCGGGAGCACCGGCCGTCCTCGGGGCCGGGCNCCCGGCGTCGGGGCGGCATGCCGGGGGCGGCAGGGCGGTAGTAGCGGCGCCGAGTCGGTACCGGGGCGGCGGGAGCGGCGATGCGGCTGCTCGGCGCCTTCCTGCGGTTGCTGGTGGCCGGGACGCTGGGGGCACCGCCCGCCCCGGTGAGAGCCGAGGGGAGGGAGGGGAGTCGGAGCAGGGGCAGCCCGGGCCCCCGGTGCCGCTGCCCGGAGTGGCCAGGACAGCTCCTCCCGGTGCTGGGCGGGAGGCGGCGGCGGGGCGCCCCGTGCTGCCCCTCCAGCGCTCGCCTTTGCCTTCCTGCAGGCCCCGGAGGAACGGAGGACCGTCAGCGCGGAGTCGCCCGGTAAGTTGGCAGTGAGCGGCCGCCGGTTCCCCGGCTGTGAGGGGGGGCGGCTACCCAAGGAGGGCTTCCCGCAAGGCCGGGGCGCGCTCGGTACCACCCGGGGCTGTGCTACCTCCGGAGTCCCGTGGCGACAACCTCGGCAGCGGGGAGCGGTGCCGAGGCTCGGAGCAACCTGATTCCCCCCCCAGCCCCCCTCGGGCACCGGGCAGCACCGCGGGCTGGAGCGGAGCTCAGCCCTATGCCTAGACTGCCGCCCCTCCGGTGCCGGCATGCGGAGTCCCGGGTGGGAGCACTCCGCTTCAGCTCTCCCTGCTGGAAAGCCCCAGGGAACGGTGTCTGGCCGAGCGAGGAGCGGGGGAGCCCCTTCGCGGCGGAGGCCGGGGGTCAGCGGAGCGCCTGGGCAGGAGACGGAGCTGGCGGATAGAGGGAGAAAGAGCCTCTCGGGGTGGCTGTGTGAGCCCCCGCACAGTGATGTGCACAGTACGGTGATGGACTTACTGGGAGCACAAGGGGGTCCTTTGCGTCCCGGTGCCCCGTGATGGCTGCAGGACCTCCCTCGCGGTCTGCTGCACCTGCCCCGGCAGCGGCCCTGGCAGAGCTGGGCTCTGCCTCTCTGGGCGCCTCCTTATAGCCCCTGTCCCTCTCTCTTGCAGTCCTGACCTTTCGGGAGATCTGGAACCGTAGTTTCTGCCGGCCTCTGGAGCAGCTGGTGGACGTCATTACCGAATTCCCCAACGAGGTGGAGTACATTTTCAGGCCCTCCTGCGTCTCCCTGCAGCGCTGTGGGGGCTGTTGTGGGGACGAGGGTCTCCGCTGCGTCCCCGTGGAGACAAGCACGGTCACCATGCAGGTACGTGCTGCTGCTGCGGGGCCGGGGCCGTGCCGGAGAGGTGGTGGGCCGCTCACCAAGCGCTGGGAAGGCAAGCTTGCAGCTTTGCATCCTCTAGAAATTGTAGCAGTGTGGCTAGCAAGGGAGAGGACTTAAAACCGCTCACATGGCATGCCAAGCCAGTAGGGTCCCTCTGCCTGCTCTTTGGGCTTGCCCGCGAGGCCAGATGTCACCCCTGGTGGTACTGGCCTCACTGCCTCCTTCCCAGACCTTTCCTGTCCCGTGGCAGGGCTGGGGGGGTGTTCCAGTTGGTGTGACTGCCGGCTCGGACGAAGTAGGTACTGCCCTTGAATGGAAGTGAGGCTCTCCTGTGTCAGGTGATGCTTGGGGTGGTGCTGATAGTGAGTGTCCCCACGCTGGGGCACGGTGAGCATGAAGGGCCGAGCCAATTGCACTTTCAGTCACCACTGTGTGAGCTGTGAGATGTGGGGTGGGAGATCCTGGGCCGTTTAACTCTTCCCCATGTTACCAGGCAGCAGTTGTCCTCACACGGCAGCCCTTGCACTGAGCTGCCAAAGATCAACCTGCTGATGCTGCAGGGACCAGGGAAAAGCTCTGTTTTGCCATGGATGATGGTGTGTTGGAAGGCAGGATTGTGGTTTCCATAAGCTCTTGGCTGAGATGGATCAAAAGCCTGGCATGAACAGGAGACGGCTCTCCAAGCACAGGTCTCCCTCTATGGGAGGGATCCTGCTGCTGTGTACAGGGTGGAAATGCCAGACACTCCTGCAGGGGCTTGTGTGGATCACACCAGTGATGAACATACCCTGTACAGCCCTTGGATGTCCAACCTGAACTTCAGGCTGGGCTGTGACATGTCACAGGGCCAATCCTGTACCCTTGGACTGGGGAGGCACTGTGGTGCTGACTCCAGTCAATCTCAACTCAGTGCTGTAGGAAAGGGGTCCAGGAGGAGGCAGCAACAATGGCATTGGTCTGAAAAACATGCCTGGGAGGATATTTCTGTCAGAGAAGGGAGGTGTATAAAAGAGTCAAGTGTGTGAAAGCTGTCCAGGAAAGCAGAGAGTGAAAAATCTTTTCTAAGGCTGGGAAATCCCGAGATCAGGGGACTCAGATAAAAACCCTGAAGACATGGGGCGGCACTAGCAGAGCCTCCCGAGCTGCCGGGGCAGCTGGGCCTGGCCAGTACTGCCTACGTGTGGAGGTGGAGTCTCTGCTCTTGGAGGTCCCGAGGAACAGGTTAGACATGCATCTTCCCAAGAGCCTGGGGTGGCAAGGCAGTGGCGCAGGAGCCCTTCCAGCCCCCTCCTGCCACTGCCTGAGAAGTAACCTTTGCTCCTCTTTCAGCTGCTGAAGATAAAGCCAAACGGGGAGGCACCCTATGTGGAGATGGCGTTCACCGAGCACAAGCGGTGCGAGTGCAGGTAGGGACTCCCAGGCTCCAGCAAGAGCTACCCTGCCAGCTCAGCCTGTGTGTGGAACAGGGATGCCCTGTGGGCACCCTGGCTGTGCTGGGACCCCTTCTCGCTGTCTTTGCACTAGAGTTTGGGCGTGCTTGTGGCCCTTGCTCAGCTGCAGGCTGCACCACATCTCCGTACCCGCTCCCCGCAGCTGAGGGGGTGCGTGGCGTTGTGAAGACGGGTCGGGCACCAGCACTGTCTGCAGGGCTGTGCTCCCCATCCCTGCAGCTGCCTTAGCATGCCTGGTATATGCTCCTTTAGCCAGAGGCATCTGCCTGTGGGTAATGGAGCAAGGCTGGTGGTTCTGAGGCAGGTGTTTGGTGTGTGGCAGCACGTCCAAGGCGGTGGCTCGGTGGGGATCTCCATAGCGTGGCGTGCCTGAGTGTGACCGTCGCCCAAAAAGAAAGCTCAGCAGCTGAGTCTTGGGCAACCATTTAAGGGAGGCTGTCCCATACACATCTGGGAAGCAGAGATTTACATCCATGCCAACAAATGAAAGCTTAAAACACGCAGTGCTGGTCTGGAATGGATGTGCAGCACCAACCTGCCACAGACCCCTGGCACCTAGTTGACCCCTTGGGGTGCTCACTGTGTCCCAAAAGTGGTGAAAGCCTGGGCAGGACGGGGCCTCTGCCTGAGGACTGCAATGCTGTGGGAGCAGGTCCGTGCTGCCTGCAGCTGGTCCTTGCCGTAGAGACCCCAGCATTACCATGCCTGGTAATCACACCTCATCACGATCCAAGGGTGATTTAGTATTGTGAAAACTGGGGGTGGGTGTCCTGCTGGGCAGCCAGGTCCTTGCCTGGAAGAAGATCCTGAGGATCCCCGGGCTGGTATTCCCCTGCAGTTTTATGAGCAGCTGTGCTGGAGCAGACCCAGCTCCACACTGTCTCTGTCTGGAATATCTGTCAGTGGATGCAGAAGGGGGAGTGGGAAGAAGCCTCCTTCTCTGCTTCCAGCTCTTTTCCGTGCAGGGAATTTCCTAAGCCTTTTGTGGCTTTCCTACCTAGGGTAACTCCCAGGGGATCTCCTGTGAGCACTTGTGCAGGCTGCCTTCTGCAGCAGTTTTTGGCTTCTTCCTAATCCGCTTTCCACACCTGTACGTTGCTCCCTTTTGCAGCTTAGTGTAGGCGTGGCAAAGTCCTGGCTGTGACCCTTGTGGAGGGGTATGTCTGTGGCTGAGGACCACTACCCAGACCTTGCAGCAAATCCCCCACGTTTGTTACTCAGGATGTTGCATCTTGTTTAACTACAAGATGTGAAAGCTGTCGCTGAGAGCAGCTGAGACTGAACTTGCCCTCCCCAGAGTAGTCACCCAAGCTGACCAGCCCCTTTGCTCTCTCTGCCTTCGCTCTGCCCACTGCAGTCAGCTCCTGACTGAGGAGTTGGTGAGGTCAAGAGAAGAGATATTGGGTTTGTTTTAAACAGGAATGATAACAAGTAGATTGGGCTGTGCACTGGGGCAGGTCAGTGGGCCACCTCCTGCAGCTCAACATGCAGCACTGCCCAACAACCACTCTCTCTGTCTTTTTCCCCCACCCTGCAGGCCCCGGCAGGACCTGGTGAGGCTGGGAAGGTAAGTGATACCAGGGGCATTGTTACTGGCTGGGACTGTGGGTCTCATCTCCCCACACATCAGCCCTTCTTGTGGTACTTTCCTTTTCAAGGAGGAGGTCCAAGGGCCGAGGTAAGAGAAGACAAGACAAGAAGGGACGGAAAGACTGTGAACTGTAAGTGAGCAGGGGCAGGTGTGGATGGTGTCTTCTGGGTTAGTTTTCTTGGGATGAGTGTCTTCATTAAGCATTTAGGTCTTTACTGACACTGAGCAGTGAAAGGTTTGTGCAGAGCAGACACAGAAGAAAGCAGGAGGGGACAGTGGCTGTAGGGAAACAGGCCTTTCACTCGATAGGTACTTGGTAGTCTCCAGGCTCAGCAGCTCAAAGCTGGGCAGAATGGGGATGGATGGACCGGGTGACTTGATGGTGCTCAGCTCTTTTGCTGTCACAGACCATGCTGGGTTTCATGGATCCACAAATTTCCAGTTTCGGCCTCATCTTGCTGCTAGCTGTGTCCTTACTGCTCTCCTTGACTGATTCCTTGTTTGGGTTACTCTACACTTTCAGTCCTTTATCTTGCTTTCTCAAACTGCTTGCTGTAACAGCACAGGCTGGACTCATTGTGGGCACTTTTGAGGTATGACACCTGTGGCTAGCACTTTCCTCTGGCATTTCCCCCTTTTGTCTGAAGCCTGCTGTTGGGGGCTCATCCAGCACCAGCCCCATCACCCTCACTCCTCCCCACAAAGAATCTGCCTGCAGTCCCTACCCCTGCAGTTGTGTGTCAGAGGGGCTAGGCACAAAGGAGGAGATCCAGGGCAGAGCCAGGTGAGCCCCCCACGCTGGCAGTGCTCAGCCCCTGCCACGCTCTCTTTGCAGATGTGGCACACCTCGCAGGTAGTCCCTGCCCTGCCCCCAGCCTCGCTCCTGACACCTGGGTTTGAGCCAGCTGCCTTTCCCCCAGCACGGGGGCTCGTGGAGTCACGTCCCTCCAAGCTGCAGTGGGGAGCAGGACTCCGGCACGGAAGAGCTGACTTTACTCTTGCTGGGCCCTGGTGGGAACACAGCCTGGAACCAAGGACTCCCTTGCTGCATCTGCCCCATTGGCAGAGAAAAAAGGACTGGTGACCGAGCCTGGGGCTGAAGATGAGGAGCTCAAGCACTGTGTTGGTGTTTGAGGACGTTCTGGGGGCAATGAGGAGCTGAGCTGGTGGATGTGCTGCTGGAACTGGCTGGGAAGGACTGCATGGTGGGAGAGTGAGTGGAGATGGCTCACAGGGCTGCACCTGCAAAATTTCCCTGTCCTGCCAGCGCTCTGCAGCTGGGGAGGAAGGAAATCTGGGGCAGGCAAGGCTGTAGGGCTGCATCCGTCCCAGCTTTGGCACGGGGCAGCCCAGGCAGGTGCCAGGGAGCTTGCCTGGGAAGCTCTTCTGCTTGGGAACAGAAGGGAACTGGGCTCCTCATGCATTCACAGCTACATCCCAGCTTTGCCCTGCTCAATAAAAGCTGGTCAGACATGGGAGCTGGCAGCTCCTGTCTGCTTTCCAGCAAGGCAGGGAACTTCCCCACGGGCACCCACTCAGGCTGGAGGAAGGCTTGTCCCCATCACCAATCCCGCAGCACCAAGGGGCTGCCCTTGGTGTAATGCTGGAGACAGGCAACCAGCAGGTTGCTCCCTGGGCTGGGGGCTCTCCACGTGCTGGAGTTCAGCTGGGTACTGGGAGACCCTTGGGAAAGCTGCCCTTCCCCTCACACCGCAGTGTGGGACTGGTACCTCTCCCTGTTCACCATCCCCATCCTGTCCTCACCCCAGTCCGAATGTCTGGCTCAGTGTTCTGTCCTCCCTGGCAGGGCTGATGCAAAGTCTAGGGCAGTGGGGGGCAGGCTGCCCATGGGCCTTCCCACTCAGGAAACACCCCACCAAAAAAGGGTCATTTACCTGACATGGGGACAGGCTGGCCTGGGGCCCCCATCCCTTACTGACAATACCCTCAGGGTAGAAGGAGCTGGTGGTCCTCACGGAGGTAGCTGTGGGTACTGCTGTTTCCTGCTGTCCCCACTCAGCCAGCTCTCTGCCCAGGTCTAGGGAGAAGCCACTGCCCCTGGTTTTCCGTGCTTCAAGCAGTTGTCCTGAGGCTTTTCCTGTCCCCATTCCCACCCCTGCTGCAGGGGTTCTGGGGCTGTCTGCCAAATGCATCCCATGCTGCTCTGTGCAAGCCACATCCTGGAGCAGTGCAGAGAGCTGGAAACCCTAGGGGTGAGTTGAGCACCTGCATATTTGTGGGGCACTCCTGGCACTGGGTTAAAACAAAATCGAGGGTCCTTCCTGAAAGCTTCGAACGAAAGACTGGAGGGCAAGATCGTGCAAAGGCTTCAAGGTTACCCTTAAATGATGGGAGCTGTGGTTTATCCTGCTCTGAGGAACAGGGATGGAGCCTAATGTAGCAGGAGTTGGGGTCCGGGGCGGCTCCCTCCCACATCTGACAGGGGTTCCATTATGATTCTCTAAGCCATAACGCTGGTGTTGCCTGAGGCTGGCACAGGGACATGGGGACAGGGCAGATCCCTGTCAGGGAAAGCTGGAGGTGGGTGTTGAGGTGATGTGAACCTGCGTACTGCCACCACATAGCAGGGAATGGGCTGTGTGAGCTGTGCCTGTACAGATGCACATATCCCTTTTGGATCCACATTTCCAGGCATCCACAGTATCCTGGAGCACAGCCTACGTGGGCTTTGCCTCTGAGATGGCCCATGAAGTTCCTCCTTCACTACCTCACGGATGAGGGGAACTGGCTGCTCCCCTTCCCACATCACTCAGAATCTGTGTGGGCCATGTGGTGGCCTGTCCTGGTCCACACAGGCTTTCCCTATCGCTGTGTGTTGTTTCTGCCTGGTTGGTTTTGCTCTGAGGCCAAGGAGAACCACGTGCAGCACTTGAGGATGTATGTGATGGTTTCTGCATTGTTTTTAATACCCCGGTAGTATTAAACCTTTAAAAAAGGAAGTTACATAAATCCAAGTATGTTAATTAATAAAAATAGGCTTATCAAGACTGATGATTAGGATTAAAACAAATTAAAACACACTAATGCACAGTGGCTTTTCCAAACAGTTCCTGGTGTCTGGCGTCACCTCTTTGGCCGCTGCCTGGCAGTGAGATATTCCAGGCAGCTCTGCCCAGCAGAGGTGGCAGGGCCAGGCAGCTGCCTTGCACAGACCCCTGTGTTGCTCCTGTCCCTCCACCACCTGAGCTGCCTGCTGGGTGCCGTGAGTGGCCTTGTACCCTGCTCCTCCTGTGGCACGGGGTGTTGGGCAGCAGGAATGCGGGTGCTGGGAGGGATGTGGCTGTCCCACTGCAGCAGCAACCAGCAGAATAGTTGGGGCACAGGGCAGGAGCAGGGGAAAGCATCACTTACACAAGAGGTTTGAGAGCTGCATCTCCAGCTGCCAGGGCTCCCTCCAGCTCCGTGGAGGTAATAGGAACCCAGTGAGCCCGTGAGTGCTGCAGGCATCACACGCCCAAGGAAATGCTAGCCCCTTTCCCTATCCCTGCCAGAGGGGAGGGTCCTGGGACCTTCCTCATCCCAGGGTGGCAAGGACTTCCAGCAGGACAACACACCCAATGGAGATACAAGGATCGGGCTGAGGGACTGCTGCTCTGAGGGGGAGAGTGGGGTTCCTGGCTTCAGGGCTTGTGTCCAACGCCCAGGTTTCCTCTCAAGGGGACCAACCCCTGCGTGCCTGTCCCCGCTCTGCGTGGTCCCAGTCGTAGCTTTTCTATACCACTAGCTCCTGGCAGCCCTCCTTGGCCACAGCAGATGTGTGGGCACTCTGACAAGGTCAGCTACATCTACAGAACCCCATGTCCCCCACCAGGCACTTCAGGGGGAGACTTTTGCCCTTGTTAAGGACCCTGACAGACCTCAGCCCCAAAGCCAGCAGCATCCACCATGGACAGGCAGAAAACTTGTTCCAGCCCCAGATCTCCCAAATACCTCATCCTTTCCCTGCCTGTGTACCCCTTGCAGACAGGCAGCTGTCCCACAGGAGCAGCACACCACGGGGTTATCAGCGTCCCTGGGCTCCCTGTGTCTTCCAGCCTTACAGAGCAAAGGTTTGTTTAAGTAAGGCTTTAGCAGCCAGAGCTGCAGTGAGATGGTCTAGGAGGTTTGTTATAGGGAGACAAAACATCAAGCAGCCTTAAGCACCAGAAACAAAATTTTATGGTTTTCGGGAAGTAACTGTGAAGGTGAAGTGGGAATTGGCCCAGAGATGTAGCATGGTAGCTGATGAAGCCCTGATGTTGGAACTTCACTGGTTACCTCCGGCCTCCCTGATCACAGGATGACACCAGAGGGCTGCCAGCCAGCAGCCGTGCTGTCAGGATGGTAAGGATGAGACAGGATCACTCCTTCAGGATTTAAGTTTGATTTATTGTTCCAGTCTCTCCGGAGTTTTGGTAACTCCCCCACAGACACTAGCAGAGGTCTGACATTACATGGAGAATGATCACAAGACTATAGGTTACAAGGTCTTTTAAAGGTTAATTGGCCAATAGATAATTGTCACATGCACATACTTTCATTTCTAAACCAGTAGTCAATTAATCTTCTGCCGCAGTGCAGATTTTTTCACCCAATCATGTAACTGACATAGACTTCTATATTACCACATTTAAACTTTTTGCTTTGTCCTGTAACTGCTTCTACATCTAAACTTCAAACTTCAAAACTTTCTGATTCTGGGATTCCAACACCATGCCAGTGCAGGTCTCCCATGTCTCCATTCAAATGAAGATACACTGAGGTCCTAACTTCTTGATTGTGACTTAAAAGTCTTTTGCATCCTCAAAAAGTTTGGTATAATCCTTCCTGTTGAAGTCAGTGGCGTTTATAGTCTCAGCATATTTTAAGCTTTTGCCAGCTCTCATGGGTCAATTTTAGCCTGTGAAAAAAAAAAAGGGCAGCTCCCACTCCTCTCCATGTTATTTGTCTGTGCTGGTTTTGCTTTGGCAGTCCCCACCTCCCAACAAGGTCCACAAACTCTTCAACAGGTTAATCTAAAAGTAATCACCCAAATTTAATGTTCTCTGTCCAGCACTGGCATGCAAACCTGGAAGCCCACAGGTAAAGGCAGTTGTGCCTTAGGGCTGGCACAAGTCTTCTTCCCTTGCAAGGCTTTTCCTCCCAGGAACATCCTTGGGGCACTTCCTGCTGGTGCCTTTGGCTCACTCACTTCTGGCCACTTCAGAGGTGTTGGATGAAGACCTTAACCAAGTTTTATACCCTCCTGGCAACTCCTCCTCACACATCCCCCTGCCACCATCACCTCAATATCCAAAGCACTCTAGAGATGCGTTGTGCTGGATTTTGTAGTTTCCCTGTGCTCTCTGTCCTCTCCAGGCCCACACAGAGCTGCTGAAGTCAGGCAGGTGGGTTGTGCCAGCAGCACCCCTGCTCTCGTCTCTGGCTTGGCTCTGCTACACTTCTTGCACACTCAAACTTTTCACTTGAAGGAGGAGTCTCCAGGCTCTGGTGGGAATTAAAAGACCCCAGAGACTGTGGGGTATAAATGGGCTGGGCAGAAAAAATTGCTCTTTGTTAGGCAGAGGCTGGAAAAGGAGCCTGGAAGCATTTTGAGGAGAAACCAAAGAACCAAGCACACCGATTGTGTTTGGTCAGCCAGCTGTCTTACAAAGCAGACAGCTTTGCCTCCTCCTAGGCCTGCCCTCTGAGGCACAGTTAATAATTTCATACTGCCAAAGAAATGGTCTTTGTGAGAGAGGCTGTTTGGTTGCTGGATGCTGAGCTGAGCTGTGAGCACAGGCTTCACTGTCCTGCTGTTAACAGGCTGGGCTGTGCAGAAGAGCTGCCCAGGGGACCTGAGCCCAGGGAGATCCCCTACAAGGGTGTGCAGGGTGTGAAGTAACCACAGGTCAGCCCCCTCAAACGGGTGCCCCCTCTGCCAGTGCCACAGCAAGTGCCAGCTCCAGCAGGGGCTGAAGGCAGTGGCTGACCAGGCTGGTGTGGCTGTGATGGCACAGCACAGGCCCAGCTCCTGACAAAATGAAGACCCCCATCTTAGGATCATCTCCTGTTGCAATGGGACATGCACACAGGTTAGCAAGGGATGGACAAAGACGCAGAGGCCTCCCTCCTCCCAAGCAATCTTAGCACAGGTTTTCTAAGGGTATCCCTTAGTTTTCATTCCAGCCCTCCTCCCTTTGCAGGTCCCCTGCCACGCCTGTGCTAAGGCAGTTATTTAACCTGGGACCAACCATCCTACAGACACAGCAAACCAGTTGGCCAGTTGGTAGTAACCACTTGAGCACACCTGGTTCAGGAAATCTCCTTTGCTAATAACTGCAGTGATCTAGCCAGCCCTGCAAGGTCTCCTGGCCTTCCAAGAAAAAGCCAGGCAGGAATACCTGTTTCTAGGATAAGCCAAAGACTGATATTTTCCACATACAAAGCATTTGTTAACCACCAGCTGGGATCTCGACTACGCTGTCACCTTGCTGCACCTTCATGCACTTGTGCTGATGTTCCCCGTGCTGGTGCTGTACTTTTGGAATAAGTTTGTAAGACCCAATGAGTCTGCAAGAGCTGGTAGAAGGGCTGGCTGAGAGCCCAGTGTCAGGGCCAACGGCACCCACTTTAAAGATGAAATCGGGAAGAGCCAGGAAGACCCTGAGCTGGCTATGATGGAGTGGCAAAACACCCACCACCTTAACTGTGGCAGTGGGGAGCTGCTGGAATAGATGCACCTGCCGGGCGGAGGGCAGAGACAAAGGCTAATTAAAACACAGCTAATTACGTGTTGTGGGAGGAAGGAAACGCAGCGGCAGAGGCAGCATTTACTAAACTGCAGCTTGGTTAATTAAGGGCAATTAATGGTGAATAAGGATGACAATCAAGCAAATGGAGCGACGGCGCTGACCGCGCGTTAACGGAGAGGTGGAGCGCCTGCCTCGGGCGGCGGCGGCGGGACCTCGGCGGGGGGACCCGGGCACGGATCCCGTGGGGGGCGATGGCGGTGGTGATGGCGGTGGTGATGGCGGTGGTGATGGTGATGGTGATGGTGATGGTGATGGTGATGATGATGATGACGATGATGACGATGATGACGGTGATGATCTNGCTCCTGGGCGCTGGCGCAGGCCCGCGTCTACCTGGGGCAGCTGCGGGGCCGCGTGGTCCCGGCGGGGCCCGAGGGCGGCGGGCGCCGGGACTACCTGGTGGAGGCGGCGCGGCAGCTGCGGCTGGCGCTGGAGCGGGACGTCAGCGAGGACTACCAGGAGGCCTTCAACCACTACCAGAACGGCGTGGACGTGCTGCTCCGCGGCGTGCAGGGTGTGTGCGGCATCCCTCCGGGGACACCAGCCGGGGGACCAGGGCGTTCATATCGGGAGTCCCCCGATCAGGGGCCAAGGTATCCCTGCAGGGAGAGCGGCAAGGGCACGGGGAAATCCCTCTAGGGAGTGTGGTGAGGGCGCTGGAGCATCTGTCCCTGCCGGGAGAAGGGTGAGGGGGCTGGGACATCCCCCTGGGGACCGTGGCAAGTCCTCCGGGGCCGAGCCAGGCCCCTCACACTCACCCTTTGCACCGACCGCAGTTGACCCCAACAAGGAGCGTCGGGAGGCCGTGAAGCGGAAGATCACCCAGTACCTGCGGCGGGCCGAGGAAATCTTCAATTGCCACCTGCAGCGGGCGGCGGGGAGTGGCAGCGCCTCTGCCACGGTGAGGGGCTGGCCTGGGGCCGCATGGGGTGGGGGGATGGCAGCGCTTCTGTGACACTGGGAAATGGGGGTGGGGGCTGCAGGCGCAGATAAAGCAGCCCCAGCGGTCCTCCTTGTCCGCCTCTGGCAGGTGCCACGCTGAGGTGGTGTAGAGAAAACGGCGGGCACATCAAGCTGCAGTGTGTCCTGGCCTGGCAGTGGCTGCAAGGGAGCTGGCAGCTCTTCACCCTGCCTGCATCAAGGAGCTGAGTTGGGCCCAGGTTGCCCAGGGGGCTTCCAGAACCCCACCCTCCAAAGTGTGCAGGCTTAGCTTGCTGCCACCGTAGCGGGCACGGACATTTTTGTGCAGACTGAAGCCACTGGAGGGAACCACCCTGTCAAATGCTAAAAATGTCCTCTTCCCATCTGTCATCGTTTCCATCTGTATGGAAGCCAAAGACAACGGCTGCTTTCTGCATTGTGGGAAGGAGCTGGTTAAAGAAGGGAGTGAGGCAGGGCAAGGTCAGAGCCTAGTGGGAAGAATGCAGGGAGAAGGACAACTACCTTCTACACTGATCCCCTTAGAGCTGAAACAGACCAGGTCTAGCTACAAATTTTGGTGTGGTTTTTATCTCTGCTGCAAGTGCAAGCTTTCCCCCAAAAATTTAGAAATCCAGGGGTTGGCCAAGAAAATGGTCCAGCTGATTTTAGAAATGAATCATGGCCATTGGAGTGTTGTCTCTGCATGTGGACCAGCTGGGCAGTGTTGCTGCCTCCTCTGGAAAATGCAGGGACTTTTTTCACCCACTGTAATGGACAGCAGCATTTCTAGGTCCTTTATCCTCTTCTCTTATCACCTTGCAGGGCTACAGCAGCCTGCGCTTCCGGCCCATCAGGACACTGAGCTCAGCAGTGGAGAACCTGAGACGGTGCAAGGTTGTGGGAGTGATTGATAAGGTAATGACTTGACCTGGAGATTGGAGTGAGGCTGGGGCTGGACCAAAGGGAGCAGAAGCTGGAGGGTCCTGGCAGCTGCAGTGGGGGTGCCAGCCCCTCAGCACATCATCCATCAAGCAACGTTGGGGTATCCATCCACACCATTCCCACTCAGAAAAATTCATAGGAGAGGACTCAAGGCCCCTTAAGGAGTTAACTGGGAAATCTGTTCGTGTCCCCATTACTTTTGCTTACCAGAGCTCCCAATATATTTACAGGGAGGTTTATGCACCTCATTCTTTCCCACATATGGAATTGTGCTTGATGCCCAGGTGCCACGATGGTGGGCTCCTGTGGATAATCTAGACTTCAGCAGAAGCTGAACTGTTTGGATGAATAAACTAATTAGAAGTTCATTATCTTGGAGTGAAGATGCGAGGCTTACTGTATCCACACACGCGTAGCACATTGCTCTCCACTGCTGTTCACACATCTCAGTTTGCCAGGACTGATGTGATCCTCCTGTCCTGCTGAGGCCCAGGTTTGAGCCCAGAAAGAGCATTTTGTGAAACCCTTCAGTGTGAAGGAAGCAAAACTGGCATGGGAGCCACCTCTTGCTTTAATTACTTTCCTGTTTCTTGGCTGCGTGGCTATGTCCTTGCCAATAACCTCTGTTTTGTCTTCCAAGAGTAGGGGTCTGAGACCCACCAAACTCTTCCAGTTGGATGAGAGCTTGTTTCAGTTCCAGAGCTGAGTCCCTTCCTGTAGGCTGTGTGTTGGGTCACCGCTTCTGACCAGTTCTGTGTGTGCTGTCCCAGGTGCAGATTGTCCAGGATCCAGCCACTGGTGAGACATTTATACTTAAGGTGAGTGTTTTCTTTTTCATCTGCCTGCTTCTCCCTCTCAGGCTGGGGCCACCTTGTCCAAGTACATAATGGGCAGGTGAGGGGATCAAATAACAGCAGCTCTCAGAGGCTGGACAAAGTTCACGGTTCAAAAATCTTTTGGCTTCCTCAGCCATCCCTTGTGATCAGAAGGGAAGTGGTTCTCCTTGGTCATCCATTTCTCTGACTTGTAACACTTCAAGCCTGTGTTAATCTGGGTCAGCTCCTCAAACAGGTTGTGAGGTGTGCTCAGTACAAGTCCTAGAGTGTTTTTCAGTGCCCTTGGAACTAACAATGAAGTACTTCAATAACTGGACAAGGAGGATCTGCCATGAGAGGGAGAAGCATCATTTCCAGGGGAAGAGGAGAAAGGGCTGGGATGGCAGGTTCCTTCCTGAAGGGAGCAGGGCAATTGCAGAGGATTCACTGCTCTGTAGCAGCTGTGCCCTCTGGGTGCCACAGTGCAGATGGGGAGTGCTAAAGCCTGGCAGAGCTTTGCAAGAGCACTGCCTTATCACAGCTGGGTGCTGGGCACTGACAGGCCCCGTGTGAGCTGCAGGGTTGCACACACAGGGAGCTCGATCGTGGGGCCTGGCAGCAGGCACACACTCCCTTTGGGCTGGCCTCCAGCCCTGCCAGCTGCTAGGCTGTAGAGTCCAAGTCCCCACCGTGCTCTACCACCCATCTACCTGTACCTCCTCAGAGCCTCCCCAAATCCCACGTTGAGACCCGTGAGCGACAGACCATCATCCCTCATGGGGTCCCCTTCATGGTCAAGCTGTTGTGCTACTACGTGAGTGAGGACTCCATCTTCCTCCACCTGGAGCACGTGCAGGGTGAGTGAGGACAGCCTTGCCTCCCAGCTGTGAAGCATCCTGGTGTCACATCCCTGACTGTCCTTTCTTTGAAATCCAAATTATGTGTCTCCCACGGCTTTGGGACTGTTTTTTATAGTGGTAGTGTAAGCTGTCTTCTTCATAGAAGGTTGGTGGGTACCAGGGCTTGGAGATTTAGTGGACAGAACTGCTCAGCTGTGAATTGCAGAGGTTTGATAAGAATTGGCTGGGGTTGTAACCTAAAAATGGGCCTGTGGAGAGCTACAAGGAGAAGGAGCATGTGTGTGTTATATGGAAATCAGCCTTAGTCTTTAGAGAGATGAGCCACTGGGCCTCATGGGAGGGAGTGGTCATGCCTTTAGGTAATGAAGTTGATGTGATCCAGCATCTTGAAAGGAAAAAGCTCTTCATTTTACTGGCGTTGTCTGACCATAACAGAAAGGTGATGGAGAAGGAAAACAAAGTGAGGTAGTTCACCTGAATGTTGTAGAACAAAACAATCTTTTGACAAGACCTTTTTATAAAACTTTTTTTTGTTGTTGTTGTTACAAAAAGCCACACTAGATTTTAAGATCATACTAAAGAGAGGAGATGGAGAATGAGGGCATAAGGAGCAGTGAGCATACTGGGGTTTGGGTACCTCGAGGAGGCATACTTGAGGTTGTCCCAGATCCTGGTGAAGAAGTATGACAAGGTGGAGGCTTGTCCCAAGTAGGTCATTTACTTTCTGCTGGTTGAATGGATGTGTAGGGAGCAGCAGCTGGAGTCCAGTAACGACAAATGTAGGCTGACGTGTGTTGGAGAACAGGCTCAACTCCTCGAGCATTGCCATAGGATGAGTTTACAGAAAGCAGCCAGCACTGAATGTAGTGAGGCTGGGAAGCCTTGGCAACATGCCGTGGGCTCCAGGGTTTGCTGTTGTGGCTCCTTGCTGACCCTTGGCCTCATGCCATACTGTGGGAGCTCTCTGGCATTTCTGTCACACAGGAAGGAAAGGCTTTCAGGGGAAAGTGCGGATGGCAGTGGGATCAGGAGCATCTCTGAATAAGTGGCTTGTCTGTGATATGGAAGTGGCAGAGGTGGGATCAAGGAGACTGGGCAGAATGGGGAGAGGGCTGCTAAAGGAGGAGGGAATGGGACTTTGGTGTGCCAGATCCTGGGGAAGGTGTGGCATTGGGCATGGTGTGCCTGTAGGGCAGGGGTGTATTCTGCAAGGACTTGTGCTTGGCTGCTGGGGACATTAATGTTGCCCCACTGTGTGAGCCTTGGCCTGGGCCTGAGTGGGCCATGTCCACAGTGGGGGAACCAGGGACACTTGCTGCTTCATCACTTGTTCTCCTTTCTGCTTTCCAGGGGAGACACTGTGGTCTCACCTCCGCTCCAAGTACTGTGTCCAGCAGGACTCTGCCAATTCAAACACCATTCAAGCCCCGAGGGACCATGGCACAGAGGATGTTGTGGGAAACTCCCAGGATGGCAGCCAAGTATCCATCTTCCCTGTTTGGCTAGGCAGTGACCTCCCAGGCTCTGTGAACCACCGAGTACTGGGAAACACTGATGCCTTACTCCCTCAGGAGCAGTCCCCTGGCCCCACAGACTCTGGCTCAGGGAACCACTGCCAGCTCCTCCTGGCTCCTGCCAGCAGCACGGGGCCTGCCCCTGGAGGAGAGGATACGAGTGTGGCACAGACTGTGTCTGGTGTTGTGGACCATCTTCCAGCAGCCTCAGCCAATTGCCCTGGCCACCTTGCCAACCAGAGCCTGGTTGTCTACCCATGGAAGGATCTAACCAGCAGCACAGGCTGCATATCTGAGGGAACAGCCTCCCAACGAGGCCCCAGCCTTCCCCAGGGCCTTGTCCCTGTACCCAAGACTGTGAGAGGGGGCCAGCCAGGGGCAGGGCAACTGCCAGCTCACAAAATGTCTGAGGCCTCCCATGCTCAGCCCCTCCTGACCTTGGGTGAGAGGCAGCTTCCTGCAGGAGCTGCCCTGTCCAGCTCTGGCAAACCCAGTGTGCCTGACCCAGCCGTGTGGGAGCCCTCATGGGGAGCAGGCCTGACCCGTGGCCGGCTCAGCAGACAGCCACCATCAGGACAGTGCAGGGCTTTGGCCTCCCGTGGGCACAGCCGCAGAGCGTGGGCTGTAAAGGAGGAGCAGGTGCAGCTGTGGGCAGCAGAAATCCTCCTGGCCTTAGAGGGACTTCACCAACAGGGTGTGCTGTGCCGGGACCTCAACCCCAGGAACCTGCTGCTTGATACAGCCGGTAGGTAATGCCCCGTGGTGCTGCCCCAAGGAGGAGGAAATTGGCCTCTCGGCTGGGAGACTGCTGCTTGCCCCATTTCCAGAAGATGTGGGCTTTTTTGTGTTTGCTTTGCAGGAGGGTGGGAGTCTGGGAAGGCTTGGTATTTCAGAAATTGGAAGTGTGATCTCACTTAGGTTTTCCAAGTAATTACTACAAGAGATGGCTCTGCAGCAGGGGAGTCAAGGGCCACAGCCACAGAAATGCACTGCTCCTGCTCCCACATGGGGGTTGGCTGCCTGGGAAATCCCAGCACGGGGAAGCTGAGACCAGCTGAACTGTGCCTGAGGTTAGTGGGACTAATGGGTTAGTTTTCCCCTGCTTATAGTAACTGCCTGCTGGGGGTGTTCTGGAGCTGTCCCATCCCTCTGAGCCACGGGTTTTGCTGTCAGTTCACCTGGCAGCACCTGGGACAAACTGGACAGCTACAAATTGCTTAGGAAAAGAGAGTTTTGCAAGGAGAAAGCTAATCTTCTCCCCTCTTCCCCTTTAAAACCTACTTCTTTCCTCACCACAGCCTGCAGTGAGATCTGTGAGCTTGGAGCCCACCTAAGCAGTCTCACCAGCTCCAAGTGCCTGTTATGCACCTCGGGCAAGCACTGGGAGGCTGCGGGGGGGGGCGGGGGGGGGGGGTGGGGGGTGTGGGGATGTGGTGCCAGGGGGTGCTCAGTGCCTCTGGATGCAGAGCATGACAGGAGCCCAGTGCCCTGGCTGTTCCCAGTGGCAGGGGATATGGCTTGGCTTTGTGCTACGACCAAAGGCCCCAGTCTTGTCCTAACCTTCCTGCTTTTGACTCTGGTGCTGCTCTGCAGGTCACGTCCGTCTCACCTTCTTTGGCCAGTGGACAGAGGTGGAGCCCCAGTACTGCAGCCAGGCACGGGAGGAGCTGTACAGTGCTCCAGGTAAGGGATGTGTCCCCTGGCTTTTCCAGCTCTCTGCCCAGTGGCCCAATTGGACAGAGGGGCCTTCTGCAGGCAGTGAGATGTGGCCACTAGTGTTCCCTGCCTCCAGCTCTAACCCCTCTCTGTCTCTTTCTGCAGAAGTCGGGGGGATCATGGAGCCCACTGAAGCAGCTGACTGCTGGAGCTTTGGCTCTCTCTTGTATGAGCTGCTGACAGGAGTGGTAAGAGGCTGAGGAACTGTGCAAGGAGGACAGGGGAGGAGGAGGCTCAAGGGCTGCCTGCTCTGTAGGGCTGGGAGGGTGCCTTGCCCTGCTAGCACCTCAGTTCTTGGCCAGGTTCCTTTAGACATGTGATTCCCAGTGTCTGTGCGTGGTCTCTGGGTGTTAAGGGCCCTGGCTTTTAAATGCTGCTGTGTAGGGCTGCGGTTATGTGGCAATGAAGACTCAACAGGGTGCTCCTACCCTCCTTGGTGCCTCTGCTTACCGTCACCTTCTGCCTCCTGCAGCCACTCTCCCAAAACCATCCATCAGGGATTCAGCCTCACACCCAGCTGCATCTGCCAGAGGGCCTCAGCCTGGCTGCTACATCGCTGCTCACCGAGGTGAGGGGCTTGGGTGGATGGGAGGGAGAATGGCACTGGAGGTTAGGGTAAGGCAGGATCCAGCCTGGGTACCTTTTCCAGTGTCCCCATCCTCCTGTCCCATTGCTTTTCTCTGCAGCTCCTGCAGTACAATCCAAAGCGGCGCTTGGGCTCTGGAGGAGGTGGCATAACCAAGCTGAAGTCTCACTCCTTCTTCAGCACAGTCCCGTGGAACAAGCTGGTGGGCTAGGCAGGCTGTCCTTCTGCCAGGGAGCTGGGCCCTGGGCTGCTTCCCTGGCACTTGTGACCCCAGGTGGCACTGGCAGTGCTGCCTGATGGGGAAGGTTTCCCTCAAGGGCTGCCCTGAGGTGGGATACACATGAGGTTTTGCAGCTTTACGTGTCCTGACACTGCTTCTGTTCGTTGGTGTCAGGCCGGGCCAGGCTGTCTTCTCCTCCAGGTCCTCCCTGGTGGGAGAAGGAACCTGGGTGCTCACCTCCAGGAAGCCATGGTGTTCCCCTTCTTGGGGCATCCCTTCCTCAGATCGGCACCCCACCCTGGAACTCCCTTCCTGTTTTTTATCTCTGCTGCTACCACAGTGACCCCCCTGCTCTGTTACTTTTTGTGGTTTTCAAATGAAGCCTTTGGGCCCTGCTGGCTGGACCCCAAGCCAGCGGTCTCTGCCCCCCTGTCTGCATGTGTGTGTGTGGGTCATCCCTGCTGCAGGGCTGAGACAAGAAAGAGCCCTCTGCTCTTCTCCCCCTCGACCTCTGAAAAAAATAAACTACTCAGTATCACTTGGAGAAGTGTCCTTTTGTTTCTGAGCTGCATCAGCCAGGTGTAGGCCAAGCCTGCTGAACGACAGAGAGCCCCACTGCCTGAGGGTTTAAAGGGGTGAACTCTGAGAGCCAGCACAGAGGGAAGGAGGCCAAGTGTACACACATTCAGGATGAAAGAAAAGCAGCACAAACACACGTGGCTGCTGACAGCCCAAGGCAGAGGCTGCCGTGCTCAGCTGTGCAAGTCAAAGCCACAGGCTCAAGGATGAGCTCGCAATGGCAGGGCTGCAGTTCCTCCTCTCCCAGCACCCCCTCACGCTGGTCACTTCTCTCCCATAGTAAGAAATTACCGGCACCAGCGAGATGTCTCTGTGGCTGGCTGGTTCCAGCTCCTGCTTGCCCGCAGCAGTAAAAAGTCACCCTCCAGCCCCTCCCAGACCGCAGCAGGAGCGCTCCTCCACCAGAGGGAAGCAGAGCCCTGGAGAAACTCATCTCCCACACCAGCAAAGGTACGGACACCTCCACGGCTGTGCAGAAACCGGAGGGCTGAGCAGGGAGCCGACCGCTAATGCCACTGATAGCCAGAGAGCAGGAGCAGCTGAGCCTGGGGCTTTTCCTCTCCATGGCAGCCTGGACTGGCTGAACTCTCCAGCTGCAGGCTTGCACCCCTGTCCACCAGCCTCCTAGTCCTGAGATTCAGGGGAGGTTCAGGAGGAAGGACCCTGTGTCCAAAGCCACAGCACGGCATCTTGCAACTCAGTGCCATGGGTGTCACTCAAGAGAGTCAAAAGGAATTTTCAAGCACAACTCTCTTACAGCAAGCCTTGACGGGGCAGATTAAATAAAGCAGTTTGCTAGGCTGCATAATTTGAAGAGCTTTACCGTATATTCCCTTCCTGGTCAGTTCAAAGACCTCATTGATTGCAGCTCCAGATAGAATAAAGGCTTCCCCAGGCTCATGTACAAAGTCAAGGTGGACCCACTGTATCCTAAACCAGCACAGAGGCTGGATGCAAGCAGCACTTTTTAATCAAAACCTTCTCTTTCACTCAATGTATTTGTGCAAGAATTAGTCTCTGACCTTCCCAGAACAAGGGTTTTTCCTCTTCCCTTAACCTACTTTAGTCAGGGCCAGGCAAAAAACCTGACTCTGCAATCTGTTTTTGTCCCTAGCTGCCAGGAAAGCACAGGCACCAGTACTAGGAATTGCTCTCCCTTTCATCCACATGACAGCTGTGAGTGCAATCGTTTTCTGTTCGATGGCGCTGCCCTCTTCACCCGTAGCTGAGAAAGGCAAACCATCTCTGAAGTTGATGTCAGAGCTGGGAAAACCCTGTCATGATCCAGGAATGATTTTGTATTGTTCCAATGAGGACAGCTCCTTGGGGAAACACCCAGCACCACAGACAGCTTCTGTTGTTCCTTGCTTTTGCCTCCTTTCTTCCTCTGCAACAGCCTTTTCCTCACCTGCATGAATTACAACTCTGCCCTGTGGCAGCAGTAAAACCCCAACTTTTGAAAAACTTTATGAGCCTGTTCCAGGTCTCCCTCTTGGCCACCATGCCCTTTAGCAAACATCTGGAACTCCTCACCATCTGTAACAGTTCTGTTGCTAGACCAAGAAAAGGATGACATCCAGCTCTAAAAACCTCCTCTTTGCTGGGAATAGCCAATTCTTTGGCAGAGCGTTTAGGGGCAGCAGTGTCCACTAAAGCAATTAATTTAGTACCACCAGCAATGGGCTCGGCCCCCACTGCCTCTTTTCTCTCACCACCAGATAAAAGGACTCTTGCACTACACTCGGGATGCTGCTGATGCCAGATTCCTTGCCACCTCAAACACACCCCACCTTGCAGTTGTTGCACAGTTTTATTTCATTTAAAATCCGCTGTGTTAAATATTTCTGTTACAAGTTCTGTGTAGGGGGTAAGAGTAATAGACTCTGCAGGCACTAGCAACCCCCTCACCCCTCAATTCATGTGTGCGCTATCGGATTAAGAACTGCCCCCCTCCCCCCAGAACCAGCACCCGTGGGCTGGGATATACATGACAGTGAAAGGCCTGGCCGCCCCGGCCGTGTGTCTGCTGGGAGCAGGCCAAGCCCCCCACGTGCAGGAAGCCAGCAGTCAGATCCACCACCAGTGAGCTGTGAGTCAAGGAGAGTTGCTGGAGGCTGGTTCTCACCCCCGTGTTGGGCATGTAATGGTGCAAGGGATGTCCCCAGGAACGGTGCTGCCTCCACAGAGGTCACAGGCTCTGCACCCCCCCCCCCCCGACAAGAACATTCACGCCACGGTGACTGGGCAGGTGAAAGACAATCTCCAAGGGAAAGTGGGGGAGCTGCCACCCCGTGTTACTGTCTGCGGAGGGAGTGTAACTAGGGCACTGCCAGAAGCATGGCACCTACCACCTCAAGCCCTGCTCTGACCAAAACTTTTCCTGCAAGTGGCCTCGGGGTCAGACCACCCTTGCAAGGCGGATGAGTGTGAAATATTTTCAAGCAAAACATGGACAGCACAATAGCCTTTCCTCTCCTCTTCCTCCCAGGAACCTTAGTGCTAGGCAATAAAGCTGAACCTGCCACAGATGGACAGGGAAGGGTACCCTAGCACAGCAGCAGCAAGCAGTTTCCAGTGGTATAGGACAAGCTAGAGGTGAGAGTTCGGTGCTGTGAGGGAGAGGATGCCACACAGACGGCTCTGGAAAGGCAGTGCCATTCAGCGGTTGGCCAACTGCATGGCAGTCCTTGAGAGATACTAAACCTTCATTAAACAAAATAGGAAAGGAGGTAGGAGCTATCCCCGTAATTCCCTCTGGGACAGCTCCAATCGTAGCGGAGGGAGAAAGACTGGAATGACCCCTGCCAGTTCCTGAATGCCCTGCACTGTCCCTGCTGGTGCTGCGGCCCTGTCCTGGGTGGGTTGTGTGGGGGTGTGGCTGCCCTACAGGTCAAGCAGCAGCACGCGGGGATCCTCCACCGCTGCCTTGATCTTGCGCAGGAAGGTGACGGCCTCTCTGCCGTCGATGAGCCGGTGGTCGTAGGTCAGCGCCACGTACATCATAGGCCGCACCTCCATCTGGGGAGCGACACAGCCGCCCTGAGCTTGCTGCTCCCGCCTGCATGGCCCCCTCCTGTGAATCCAGGCCAGACCTGCCTTCTTCCCACCCTGAAGCCCGGGTTCAAGCCCTCCTGGATGGCAAAATTACCTACCCACCCCCCCAGGCTGGATCCATGCCACATACCAGATAAAGTCTCTTCCTGGAACTGTTCCCTATCACAAAGGCTACAATCTCCTCCTTCCCACAGCTAAGCAGATTATAACCAGTTTGCCCACTCACAGGTAGGACAAAGTCCCCTGCACAGCTGAGGCAAGTACCAGAGCCAGCAAAGGTCCCCTATACACATTGGTTTCTGCTCCTCCTTTGCAGTAGAGCATTTTAGAAGTGACACCAATCCCTTAGAAAAAGGTCCTCAATCTGCTGAGCCCTCTCCTTTGTTCACTAAAACCCCCTGGGCAGGTCCACCTACCTTGCCTCCCACAGCCACAGGCCTGTCGAAGATGGCATGCATGCCTAAGATGGCAGACTGGGGTGGATTAATGATAGGTGTTCCAAAGAGTGACCCAAAAACCCCACCATTGCTGATTGTGAAAGTGCCACCATCCATGTCTTCAATGGCCAGTTCATTCTTCCGTGCCTAGAAGTAAAAGTAAGGTCTTAGAAAGCCACACAGATCACAGAGAGCAAAGAACAAGGGTTTGGACATCCACTCTCTCCAGGAATAAACACGGATTTCAAGAGCTTTGCTTATTGATTTTTTCAGCTGAAAACCAGCACAAATTGCTCGAAAATGCATCTTGTCTTTAGAGTGAACATCTAGTGGCTTTGGGGAAGGATTCTCTTGCCTTTGCTTCCAACTCCTGCTTTGCAGGAGACAGACACAGGGACTTCTACCCCAGGCAGTTCAGCCTTGGCCTCTAAAGACAAAGGTGAAGATACACCATGTCACTAATGCATAGACTGCAGTCTAAGTAGAGCTGTCCTAGAAGGCAGAGGCACAGCCAGACATGTAACTGGATCACTCCCCACCACACAACTCAGTGTGTTAGAGGTCAGAGATGACAACACAGAGAGACCAAATCAATACATGCCAATCCAGCCCTTCTGACTCCTTCCATTCCTCCCAACCCTCTTCAGAAAACTTTCCTTACCTTCTCCCCCAACTCGTAGATAGCACGCTCTATGTCAGCAAAGTTCATGTTTTCTACATTCCTAACCACAGGGACCACCAGACCCTGAGGAGAAGCAAAGTCTGTGAACAGCAGATTCAGTGCAGTGACACACAGGCAGCTGTCATGCAGCAGCAACCTGGACACAGCCCCGGAGAGTTGCTGCCTCCCCCTCAGCCCACAGCAGCTGGGTGGCAGAGCTGCCTCACACCCTGGCAGCCTGACATGACACACATCAAGGGCTGACACCTTAAATTGAGCCATCATCTTTGCCTTTGTTAGCCTATCTCATAAAATCAAACAGGTCTGTCTGGAGCCAGCTCCACATTGATAAAATTCCCAGGTAAGGCACTGGGAGATTTCAGCTGGCATCCCTTTTTCTCGCCTCTTTATGCTGAGCCTCCCTTAGACTCTGGGAGCAGTGACAGAACTTCAGTCCTCATCAAACCTCTGCCTCACAGCAGAACCTTCTAATCAAGAAGGTAGTTCACTAATTTAGCATCTGTAACTCCATCCCATAATCTCCCTGGACAGAAACATCTCTGTGGAACAGCAAAGCAAAGTTAGCCAGAAGACAGGATGTTCAAAGCTTTTACTGCCTATGCCATGGATTCATGACAAGAAAGCGTTTCCCTAACTTGGCCCTATTCATTAACAACTGAGATCTATATTGACCCTGTTACCAGATCTCTTATTAAGAAGAATATAGTGGCAGAATATTCTTGGTCCTCCATCTTCTCTCAAAACCTGTCTCAGTAGTCCATAATGTACCAGATGGCTCACTTATACCATCAGTCTTATCAGTTAATTTCTGCTGCAGCAGAGCACAAAGCTGAGTTGTCTCAAAGTGTATGACCATCCCCATACAGAAGGCTGCAGGAAGCAGGGACAAGGCATGCAAGGTACCTTACCCGGGGAGTTGCTACAGCGACACTGATGTCCACATAGTCCCTGTACACAATCTCTTTGGTCGTGTCATCAATCACTAGAAAGAGAAAAAACTTGTGTTACATATGCAGAACCTAAGATGAAGGGTCTGACAGGCTACAAAATTGTAACAACTTGCTCATGCCTAGCTTAAACCTAACTCCAGAGAAGAATGAGCCCTTGCTGTACCTGTGGGAAAGGCACCAGGATAGACAGAAAGAAAACAGTCCACACAGCTCAGTCCTCCTCAGTTATTCCCCCCTTGGTTATTTTGTTCTTCTGGGTTTCAGCAAGCACCTCTGACACCCCCAGGAACTGCACTGTGCCTACAGCAGCCACCTGTACACCCACCAGCAGGCTCTGCCTTCTGCAGGCTGTGTATGCATGGCCCCAGCCCCACACCTGGTCACCCCTTCCTAATCGAGTCCCTCTTGGCAAGCTTTCCTCTACCTAAGTGGCTTTAGCAAAATCAGCTGCAGCATGGAGGACTGTCCCCCTTTTTCCTGTGTATCTGACTCGCTTCTCCAAGCTACTACTCCTGCCATGGACTTGGCCATTTGCTTTCCCCCATTCTGCCACGTTCCCTTGACATGCAAGTCACCAGCAAGGGTCACCACTCACCCGCATTCACAACAGGCTGGTCCTGCAGAGCAAAGGCTGCAGCTTTCACAAAAGCTGACATGAAACCGAGCTTCAGGTTGTGCTTTTTCAGAAAGGTATCCTTGTGTACAGTTCTCATCTCCCGGATGTTGCTGCAAAACACACAATAACACTGATCAACAGGGAGTCCAAGGAAATACCATTCCCTCACTCTGTAACAGATTTCAGTGACAGCCCCAAGGATGCAAATCTGCACAAAGGGGAAACCTCCAGTCTGCTGAAAAACCCTTCACTTATCAGAGGTACTAAACATGGCTTTAAGGTTCCTGCCAAAGGATCAGATGGAAACTGGTCCTGGACCACGAACTCCACACAGGCAGTGTAAACCTGCAATGCCCACACTGCCAGGCACAGAAGCAAAATGGGGCATGGCATATTTCCTGCTTGGGCCTGATGGTGCCACCTATTCTCTGGAGACATCAGTGCTCCTGTGGCACCACAGGCAGCAAATGCAGGTGTGGCTGGGCTGACATAGAAGGGTGAAAACCAAGGAAATGCCAAAAGCAGAAAACACGCAGGAAAGGAAATCAAAGCGATCAAAGGAAAAGACCTCAATCACTCTGCAAGTTCAGCACCAGACATCACAACACCACCTCTGTACCCAACTCTCCGGCTTTGGCAGTTGTGTGAATATGAAAGGAATTTTCCCAGGTGCTATGGGTAGTGGGTGCCAGTCCACCCACAGCTCTTAACCAGACAAATCACGTTTCCCCACTGTTTCTATTAGTCAAAACTGAGGGCATTTACCAAACATCAACCAAGCTGTGGCTACAAGCTCTGCCTGTTCCAGGCCAACACCAGATGCTGTGGAATTGCATGGTTCATCCCTTCCCCCTTCAGAGACCTTGAGTCTTTCAAGAGACAGTTTCACCAAGGAGCAGGGTTTTCCATGGTTTAGAGTGTTTGTTTTCCTGCACCTAACCTTGTTTAGGGTTAGGATTACTGCCCAAAGACATTAGTGCCTCCCAAGACGCAAGGACTGCAGCAACAAGGATGAGGCTTGCTATGGAACTGGCTCATTATGGCCTCCTCCTTTCAGACACTGACCCCCGTGGGAAGCAGGAGGCCCCAGCACAGGTCTTCAAGAATCAACTTCACAGTAATCAATCCAAACCACATTACCAGATGCAATGAGAGCCCCAGGCCGGTGTAAAGCGACACCTAATAAGCCTCTGAGAGGAGATAAAGCTGCAGCACTTCCCTCCAATCAAGACTATTTTGCCAGCCTTATTGTTCCGAGACACAAATATTTACATGTTTTGTCTTAAGGACTAGCATAGGATTTCACAAGGCAATTTGATTTGGGTGCAATTTCCCCCTAATGCACTGTAACATAAGCTGCCCACCCTCCAAAGACATTAGTGTGCTCAGTCCATGCCAGCACTTGAGTCAGGAGCCCCTCACCTGCTTGAGGGGATGGGGAAGGCTGCTAATTTGCCTCTGGAAAGCTGTACCATCTGACAGCAAAGGCCTTAGGCCTATGCAATGCTCACCTGAAAGGCTGATGAGCCCTGGAGAACCAACTGGCTAGAAGTTAAATACCTCCAAAAACAGTAACCTGGTGGAGTGGCAGAAAGATGCTACATCTGTCTTCTAACAGCCACTATAAGCAAGTGATATTAGCCCCTCCTGGTCTTCTGCTCAACATTTACCAGTTTTCCACCAAAAAGCCCATTGAAGAGGAGCCAGAGACTACCCCTATTGCAAGTAGCAGATGACTCCCAAGGAAGCCTTTAGGAAGCTATGTACCCCCTCACACCACAATGGTCACGTGGTCCTGAAGAAGCTGCACAGACTGTGGTACACACCTAAAGAAAGAGGTTCCAAAAGACATGCTGCCAATCTCTCCAAAGAAAACCTGCAAGGTTTTGACTGCTATTTAAAGATGACTGCCTTCATCTGTTCCTACTCATAAAGGGAAAAAGAGGTTTGCTTCTCACCTCATATCGATCTCATTGAAAGTGGTCAGCATGGCACAAGTATTCTGAGCCTCTTTCAGCCGCTGAGCAATACGCTGACGCATCCTATTCATTTTCACCTGCAAATTAAAAAGGTATAAGCAGAAGCTGCCTCAAGCTCATCCAAGGGCAAAATGCACAAGAAACCCAAAAGGCCCTTCTCTTGCCATCTGAAGATGCCTAGGGCCAAGGTTTTCACTCCAGGTCAGGAGCACAATGGGCTGATGAGTTTATTTCACTGCTCAGCTCAACACACAGTTCACTTGAAAAGCAGTGCTGAAATGCATCACAGTATAGCTACTTCTGACCTCTGCATTCCTCAAGACCTCCAAGCATGCAAAGCTTTCCATGTGGCTAATGTGAGAAAAGCAAGACTGCTAAGAAAGCAGGTTGCTCAACCATGCACTTTTAAGAATGAATGCACAAGGCAGTTTCGGCAGCCTTAACCCTTTGCTGAGGGCTTGTGAACAAACCAAGCAGATCACACTGAGTCCTTCTGTCCTGAGTCAGCAGAGCTCAAGACAAGACTTTTGCCTAGAAAAGACCCGTTCTAGATTGGTCCAGGCTCTTCCTCCACACCACTCGTATGTGGTTCCCTCATGTAGAGACCTTTCCCACCTGTCACAGCTCTACTGAGCTGGGTGTGTGCGAGTGGCTATGGACACATCCGGAAAGCTCCAGGCTTATGCCAGAACAGATTATCACCTAGCAACACAAGTGCTGGCAAGGCCCCTGTTCCCACAGCTTACCCTATGCTCTGATCTGGCACCTTTGGTGGGCACTGCCTCCCCAGGAGAGGCTGCCGCTGGGGCTGCAGCCGGCTTCACAGCAGACACTGAGGATAAAAAACACATCAGTCAAAAACAGAAGCCAGGTAGAAAAAGCCCTGAGGTAGAAGGCACATTTGAGCTCCTTGCTTAAGCAATACAGTGTGGAGGCAACCTTGAATTAGGCTGGGAAGGTTCTGGGCATAGCTGAGCAATCCAGTCTGGAGCATGCAGGGCAATACTGCAGGAGGCCTTCACCATAAATGCCTGTTTGCTGTCTTTAACCTTACACACTCTCCCCCAAAGAAGAGAGGCTCGAGAACAGGAGCAGATGGCTGTTGCCTCACCTGGTTTGCTGTCGATGGGCTGAGTTGACACAGGCGGCACTGGTGGCATTGTAGTGGGAATTGGTGCTGCAGCAGGGGGAGGGGCAGGCGCAGCTACAGGTTCAGGGGCTGCAGGAGGAGGAGGGGGTGCTGCTGGTTTAGCCTTGGCAGGAGCAGCTGAAAGACAAGGAATAACCATGCTAAGGGCACCAGCTTCCACTGGCAGAGACCTGTGAGTCCAACCAACCCAACAAAAGTAAACTCTCAGGCAGAGTGCCTTTATGTTATCAGCACTACTGAGTGACAGAAGTCACCGCAAGAGAAAGCCGTCGTGAAAGCATTTTGCTCGTCCACACCCTTGACCTCCTCACTTGTGCAGGAGACTGGATGCTACAGAGAAGAGGGCAGAAGGGAGTTAGGGGAATTCTCAGCTAGTTACAGCTAAGAGCTCAGTCTCCTCCAGAGGGAACAAAAGAGAAGATCCATCTCAGAAAGACTAAAATTATGCTTTTCTAATTAATGGACAACAGAATAGCAGTATTTTCTTCCAGTCACAGAGGCAGATGGATGAGTTATTTAATCTCTCCCAGGATCCCTCTAAATGCTTTGCTTTCGTCTTCAGAAAAAAACTGGTGGAAGCACAAAGGCCTGTGAGAGTTATACATGCCTGACTTACCTCCAGTTTTCCTGAGTTTGAATAGAGGTGTCCCCCCTTCCACTTTGCCACCATCGGGTACCAGAAGGGCTTCAATCACACCAGCTGCTGGGGCTGGAACTTGCACTGATGTCTGAAAAAAAAAAGAAAATCGGTGAAATTTCCCCAAACATTGGTTGGAGAACAAGTGCCCAAGAGAAGATGCCAATATATGCAGATACAGATTGTAATATGGCACAGATATCAGCTATGTCTCACACTATATCCATCAGTTTTTCACACCCTCCATCGGTATCTTGTGCCAATAGTTAGAAGTTTTAGGAGATGCTGGCAGTGTAAGCCTGATCTCCAGGGTACAGTCAAGAACTGACCCACTGCCAGCATCTTCCTGACAGCAAAGCTGAAAACAGAACTTGGCAGGGGATTCAGCAAGAACTTCAAGGCTTAACAGACCTTTCAGGGGTGGATAAAATTAAAGCCTAAATTTAAAACAATCTGAAGACAACCTATGGCTTGCAGATTTCTCCTTTGTTTAAACACAAACAGGTTTCAAAACTCAAAGCACTCAAATTGGAAGGAAGAGTAGAATTACAACTCCAACAACATCAGTGATGATTAATCAAATATATGAGTAAGGGTTATAGAGAATTCTCACTTAAGGCACAGCACATTTTCATTTTAGATGAGCAAAGCTTTTCTCCATGAGGAGAGCAGGAGACACAGTCAGGGTCCTGCAGGCTCTAGGAGCTCTTAGCAGGAGAGAAGCCACACAGGGTACCTGCCACAGAACCAGAAAAAGTTTTGGTCTAGAAACTCCTACCTTGTCTGTTTCAATCTCACACACCACTTCATCTTCCGCCACTGTGTCTCCAACAGCTGAATGACAGACATGAAGACCACTGTGAGGAGGGAGGTGTGCTCTGGCCTCCCCTCTTTACCCACAGCAGTTTCCCATAACTAACCCATAACCTTTTCACCCCAGTGCTCCATAACTTCTACAGAAAAGACTAGCTCAAGTGATCTACTGCACAGTTAAGAGTCCGATTCCAGCTTAGATATCTCCCTTCATCCAACACTACCCCTGACAGAGAGGTGATGAGGCAGTAACTGCAATCCTTACCCCTTAGGAGAGCTGCAATTAAATGCCTCATTTGTCATAGACTGAAAGGCACAGAGCAGGATGTCAGCCAGTGAACTGTAATGCACCCCAAGGTGTCCAACACAGCAGTAGCAGCAATGAGAATTTCAGGGAAGAGGCAATTGCTTACCTTTCTCCCACCTGACATCTCCTTCTGTGACTGACTCTGCAAAGGCTGGTGTGTTCACTGTAACCACGTCATCCCCTGTGAGAGAGACAAACAGACTTGACTGCATTCAGAACTAAAAATTTACGGCATTGCTTCATTCTTGTCATCACAGCTCTGCTGAAGGGGGTAGGCCATCAGACATCAACTGCTGTCTGTCTCCTTGCTTCAACACTGATCAACATTTAAACACCAGAGGAATTCCCGTTTGACTGAAAGCCACATTGGGACAGGAATGCCAGACAAAACCTTTAGGGCTCTGGGGATATAAACCCTGAGTCGTCCATGCAGGCAGGACAGCAGTGGGCCTTGACCAAGGATGGAATGTAGCTGCTGGCAGGGCAGCAAGAGGTAGCAAAAGAAGCATCACACTAAAACCTGATTTTTTACTTACTATGTACTGCAGTGGTTCTGAAGTAGCGGACAGTGAAGACACTGGAGCTATTTACTCTGCAGAAAGAGAGAAAAGTATGAACACAGAAGAACATTCCTCTGCAGGCTGCCAGCAGCAAGCTCAAGTACAGAATTTACATTTGCTTAACTGATATGAAAGGCTGCTCAGCTGTTGTGCTGTATTTGTTTCAAAGGACTCCTACTTACTGTTTAAGCTGCAACGACCCAGTAAGAAAGGAAACATTACATCCTACCACCATTAGTGCTCTCAGAAACTCAGTGAGGACTGACACGTATGGAATTTTAATTTAGACAGACAACCAAACAGAACCCTTGTGGTTTAAATACTGATTAAAGGGTGACCAGCCCATGCAATGCCCAAGACTAGTGCAGCAACAATTTTTTTACCTCCAGATTAGGAGTGTCATCCCTACAGAAGTTGTTAGATTGCTCCAAAAAAAACGAAAAGCACCATAAATTGCTTATGGCAATGCATCTGAAAACCAGCTATTTCCCTCCACCATGTTTCTTCACAGGGAGCTGGCAATCCCAAGCTTTCCAAAGGATGATTTTTGTATCTACTTATATTGTATTTGGAAAACTGAAACAAATGTGCTTTAGCATTTCCTCTAGCACGGGCTACTTTGTACAAACAGACTGGTATTTCATGCTTTTATGCATGTACTCTTATGGTTATTTCCCCAAATACATTTTTATAAGACCGCCTCAGTAATGCAAACCCTGACATATCAACAACAGCTCTGTGAATGATCCCACTTCTCCTGACAGAAAACCTATCATCAGAGACCATCACAGAGCAAACAACACCTCCAGTCAAATAGTCAGAGTAGAAATCATCTATCGCTGGTTTCCTCATTCCTGCCCCTTCTCTGTCTCAGTATCTGGTTGCAGACAAAACTTGTTTTCAATTCCCAACCTGCAAAACCTGGATTTTGTTAGCTCCATGCTCCTACAATGCGTACAAGGATTTCATGACAGCCAACCATATTCTGTTTCTCGGACCTCAAATCTTATCATGGCTAGAGCAGCCCCAAGTCTCCCCACATGACAGTTTTTCTGAGGATACTTACAAAAGCTTCCTGCTATTTGTGTAAGCCAGTCCTTGGCTCCCAGTCACACCTGTGAATGACAAAGGAGTTACCCACAGCAATATTATCCAGCTGTCCAGCCCTCAGGTATGCCCATCAAATAAAAGAAGGCAGAGGACAACGCTGCCCACCCTGAAAGAAGTCTGGGACCAAGTGGGAAATACATCCATGCAGAGACACCTCAGTGCCATCAAATCTGCCCAGAGCTTGCCAAGAACAGTGGTCTTGTCTTCATTTAGATTTATAGAGATGGGAAAACCAGTTATAGCCTGACAACAAAGCTAATAAGGATAACTTTGAAAAGGACAAACAAAGCAATAGTGACCCTAGAGCAAAACTGGGAGAGCTATGAGGAGCCACCTCCAGGAGTGCTGAGTTATCCACACCCATACGAAGGGCAGGAGCAAGGCATCAGCCCTGTAAGAGGCACCCCCAGGAAGCCTCACAGTCACACAGACACCTACGGAGGTTAAAAAAACACTGAAAAGAGGGTGTAGGGCAGCGCAATGAGCCACCATCATCCCTCTTCTCCGCCCACTCCCTGTCCAGAGAAATTGTGCTCCAAAACTCGCAACAGGGAAATACTTGCACAGCTTGCCAGTTTCACATACCCCACTGTCCCCCACCCACACTGCTCATATGCCCTGACACTGCAACTTTTATTATGAACTGAACTCCTGTCCTTTGCCTCTTACAGGGCAGTGGGCAGTTTTCCAGACTGATCTTAAAGAGATTCAGCGTAGTAACTGGAGAACATAATTATCTCAATTACACAATGCCAGAGGGAAGAACCATTTCCCCACTTCATTTTTTAAAAAAAGCAACACAATTTCTACACCATCCCCTGCTAAAGAGTTGCTATTGGAACTCTAGAAACCAAAAAAGGTAAGCAGATTTAACTGGTTTCTCAAGGTGGAATCAGAAGTGAGTGAAGTAATGCTATATAAACACAGTACAGCTAGAAAAAAACAGAGCTCTAATGAAAAACAGTTTAAGTGAAGTGGAGTTCACAGGCACACTTGATTTGACATGTCACTTAATATTCATCCATCATTTTCAAAGGAGTTTATTCAAGAGTTAGGGCTCTGCAATAGCATATGCTTCAAGCACTGCAATACTTGAAATACACTGTGCTGCTGCTGTGAAATCTTTACCAGAGCCAAACGGATCAGGCAGCCTGTACATCAGGCAAGGGAGGCACTCCCATGGAAACTTAGCTCATTCCACTGCTTCTTCACTACATGACTGACAGAAATAAACCCAAATCAGACCTATTACCAAACTCCATCATCAGCTCTGTTTCTAGGTAGTCTGAAATGAAATAAAAGTGTAAGACTCACCAGACAGAGGGCATCTTGCCAGAGTACAGTTCCCCTGTCAGAGAGAAGAGGATGTATCAGTGTTGCAAGAAGACAAACCCATCCTAGAAGGATTTTGGTTTTTCCCTGAGACCTGAATCACACAGAGGACCCACCATGCCCATGCTCCAGCCTGCAGGCATGTTACTTTCCCACAGTGTGCTAGAGCAGGAGAGCACCTATGCCCTTCTCTACCCCTTGTCTCCTCCCAGGGTGCTTTACGATGCAGTGATGTTAAATTTGATGCTTTCGTTTTTCAGTTCTGGATCCAGCAGTTTTGACCTTCTGATTTCCTCTTTAAGAAGGAACAGATTTCCAATGGAATTTGCTATGAATGAGAAGGTAAAGGGTAGCTACTGGATATGACGAAAAACATCCCATGATGTCTAGGAGCTACAGTCATGAATGCAGCATCCAGGGGTTTTTAAAACTTTTTCTAAAGCTATGGAGCCTTTGAACTCCAGAAGGCCAGAATTCCTCTCAATGGCAAAATTTCTGCTGCTGTCAGTAAGCCAGGAATTCCACATTCCTTGATGTTTCACTTCATACCTGTGTAATCATTGACTGCACTCCTAGCTCAGCACAACAGTACTCAAAAGTAGAAGACATTTCAAGATATTCCAGATACTTCCCCTACTGTTATTACATATTTCTCTCACATCAAACCTGCAGGATTCGAGAAGTTAAGAGCTCTTTAAAAGCAATAGGAAAATAGCACTATATCCATGACTGAGATGCAGTTAACTGGCTTAGAACAACAGCAACTCAAGAGCTCAAAGCACTCATCCAACAGCTAAGCTAAAAGTTAGATTTCCTTCACGCCTTCAGCATCTGAAGTGAAGTTTGCATACAAGCCCTGATTTCAGCTTCAGCAAAGCAAGCAGGATGGGATATAACTGACCTTAAACATCAAAATAATTTGAGGTGCTGTGTGGCAAGACAACTCAGAGGCCAAGGACCAACAATACACTTAAGCTTGGTGCACCATCTGCAGGACTGAGTGATGCAGTGTACAAAAACATATTCAATGAACACTTCATACCTAAACTACTAACAGGCCTGGAATCAAACCCCTGGTGGTTTAATTATCCAAGCTTATAAATGGATTTGGCTTCTTGGATATTCACACAGAGTCAACTCAATGATCAATGGGCAATTCCATAGGGTTATGATCAGCTGTGCCAAGGAAGCAGGCAGCCACTCTGACTTACAGCTAATCTCCAGCACAACAGCATGCAGCTACCCTGCTTGCCAGTTCACTGCAGGGATCAACGATCCTGAACCAACAGTCCTGCAAAACTGGCTTCTGACAGGGCCTGCTGGAGCCCCTGCCCCAAGCCTGGCTGGGTAAGGGAAAGCAGGAAGCACTGAGCAGACTTTGCAGAGTCCTCCTGAATGCTACAATGCCTATTCTTGGTGCAGCACTGGCCCCTGCTAACTCGGATCTGGTTTGTGTAGAGCCAGCTCTAAGCCAGGATCAGTAAGACAAACTACAACTTAACTCCACTGGGTCAGCTATGTAACGCCCCCCAATCCTCAGCACTCTGTATTGATCATATTTTTCCCACTCTCTATAGTGTCCCAGATAGTATGGGCTCAATCACAGAGTATCAAGTGACCTGAGCTCCCCTCATTTACCCATTAATTCCCCTGATTTACCCATTAATGTTTCCCTGGGTGCTTTATTTAAAAAGAGGTTAAGGCATTCCTAGCATGCCAGACTATAAATTGCTAGGAAAGGAACAGCCTCAGACCAAAGCAAAACCAGACGATTTTGTTTGGTCAGGACCAGTTTACTGTGGAGTTAAAACAAAAAGGGAAGTTTAGAAGGCTTGTCCTAAAATAAATCACTGTGAGAAAACACATCTGCAGCTCTCTTCCCATCAGTGGTGTCAAGTCTGTGTCCTACAACTGCAGCAAAATTAAGGAAAAAATTGGTGTCACTCTACCCTTTGTCTGTTATGTTAAGGAATTAGGGAAAAAGCTTAATGTGAGGAGGAAGCCACTAATAAAAGATACCGTGATTTCTCTGGCTTACATTCTGCAGAACTGCTCTGTGTCTATCTTCTTAACTACAGTACATCAGAGATGGACATGCAGCTTCAGGAGACACTGGACAGGCCTAGTTCCTGTTCTCTTTTTTCCCTGAAGGAATCATTCTGATTGCACCTGTTCCTGGATCACTTAGCTAAATCTGCTCTCTGCCTTCTATTGGAGCTTTTTCAGTGAGAAATGGAAATGTTCTGGTTTTACTACCTGGCATTAGCACTTTGGGTCACTTTAAAAAGACAGCTTTCGCTTGGGGAAAGAAGTCCTGGTCTAATTAGCCAGTGACTCATGTACCAAGTGATTAATTTTTCCCTCTCGTTTCACATGACTTCTCAGAATTGTTTTTATAACTGTTATTAAGTCTAAGTGACCCTGGCACGCACCGGCCCAGGCCACACCTTTCAAGGAGCCATCACCTTCCAGCAGGTCACTACACACTGAAGTAAATGATGGAATACATCAGCTAAAGCAACAGCCTGTATACCAGCAGTTCAGGTAAGGAATCTGCTCAACTTGACAGTCATTTCAACGGAGGCAAACCAGAAGGCCAGTGCTGTGCAGCTCCAACAGCAGGCACAGCAGCAACTGCTTCTCCAGCCATGGCTTCCTCAGCGCAAAGCAGCTGCTGCTTCCAGACGGATGAGCACAAACCACTGCTACGGGCAAAAACCCCACCGCAGGGCTTTCATGGGTACCAACACAACTATCTACAGCATGGGAGGGCGGGTGCCAAAAGGGGACAGAGGCAACACTGCCGAGTGATGAAGGATACTGTTACTAAGACAACAGCCTCAGAACTCCTTCAGCAGGAGGGGAGGATCAAACAGGGTAGAAAAAGTTCTTGAGCAACTCCTGCCCAGACAAACAGGATTTGATTCTCAAAGCACTGCATGCAGCTCCTAGCTAAATCAGTCTTTTCCAGACTAGCTCTTCTCTGGACTTTCTCACGTGTCCTTCTGCCTGCCCCTGCCCCGACTCTTACATGTTCCAGGCTATGGATGCACGTTGATGGTTTCTACTTCATATGTGAGTTCAGGACTTTTTCTTCCTTTACAGACAGTCAAAATTCAGTTCGCCCTTCCTCACCCCCACTGACTCCACTCATCTCCATTCAATCCTCCACTTCTGAATTCTGTACATGTCTACTGTTCTCACTTCTGCCATCGGAGATTTGCCAAGTTCTGGAATTTCTTTCTATCTCTCCAAAAAGCCTGTTTTACACCATCATCAAAATTTACTTCCCATATCGCCGCTCAAACAGAAATCAAAGTACTACTACAACTCTTCCAGTACATCTAACAGGTTAACTAGCACCCAGCCTAAAACCCCCTGATTTTCCGACTAGTTTTGCAAGAGGTTTGAATACTCCATCTGACTTCTCCCTGTTCTGCACAATTACACAGCATCACTGAGGGCTGACAAAGCGTAGCTATTGCTAAAATGCCACTTTAATAAGCTTGTTTAAACTGCAATACAATCAATTTGTCTCTACATGTATGTACAACAAACTGCAACCACACAGTTACTTGTGAGCTGTCCATAACGCAGTTTCACACGGATACACACGTATTTATAAACACAAACGTGCCGTTACATCACAGTCGGCTATCAATACTTGCTCGCCTGCATTTACAGGATGCCTCAAATCAAGCCTCATGCCCTAAGGCTCCAGCTGGTCACTGGGAGAGACGCGATCTTTCTCGTGCTGTGGCTGTGCGCACACGAAGCCGGGCGTGTTTGCTATTTAAACGAAAGACGTGCGCAGCACTCGCTGAACGACAGGACCCAGCTGGCCAAGGGCAGCCCCAGGGTTAAGCAGCTATCGGGCTCTGTCAGCCCGCGCTGCAGCCAGCGGAGGTTACCGCGGTCTGCAGCGGTTCCGTGACGGAAACCCGAGCACGGAATTTAAACAACAAACCGCGTACCGGTTTGCTGCCGCTGCTGCACCGGGCGCTCCCCGGCCAGGGGTGTCTCTGCCAGCGCAGGCCGCTGGCTGCCAGCAGCGAGGGCCCCAAACGCTGCAGCGGCTGGCAGGCGGGGACGGCGGAGCCCGAGAGCGGCGGCGTTCGGAAGGCCTTTCCGCCGCTCAGCTCTGCCCGGTGCCGCCGCCCTTCCCGCC
>VZTR01021024.1:10823-33087 GCA_013400775.1 Chaetops frenatus | reverse complement strand
ACCAAATCAACCTCTAGTTGGAGAGGCGAGGCCAGGTGTGTTGACAGCAGACGTGTTACGCTCGGCTGCCCGCATCGCGGCGGCGGCGGCGGCGGCGGCGGGAGGGGCCGCAGGGCGGACACCGGAAGCAGGCCCGGCGCGAGCCGGAAGCGCACGGGGCCGGACCAACCTGCCCCGAACGCGGGGAGGAGGCGGGGGGGCGGCACCATCGGCAGAGCGGGGGCCTGGCGGGGCCCGCCTGTGGCACAGGGCCGGGGCCGGGCCGCCGGCAATACCCTTCTGTATTACCCTATACGCCGTAATATACGGATTAATACATGCTGTATGTTAAAAAAGAAGACTGCAATGTGATGCTGGCGTTCGCATTTGTATTTCAAGTTTTGCGCGAACCGTAAGTATTCAGATGTGGTGTCGTGTATGCCTTTATTTAGCAGTTTGTCGGTATAACAAGATCTGTAAGTTTAAGTACGTACTGGATAGTTTACAGAAATAGTACTAGGGTGAATACACTGTATTATAGGCCTTAGCTGAACACGAGGTGATAAAATATCTCCGTGTAACCAAACAAATGGTGTAAAGCGATCATGTTGTTCCCCTTTCCCTCGACCGAACCCTCCGAGTGATAACTGTGACAGGAACCAGAGCACCGGAGCGCAATCAAAAAAATACCGTGTTAAATTTAAGGAGGACGTACTAAATCCTCATCAGAGGATGTGAAACAACAGGCTGGAGACACCAGAAGAAATAAAATGTACTGACCTTGACAGACAGGATGTCATGCAGGTAAGCCGGAGTGTGAAGAAGCCAAGCAAAGGAGTTCCTGGAGCGTCGGAGAGTTCGCGAGGATGTTTGAATAATGTGTGAAACACATGAATACGCACGCAGTTCAGCGATGTAACCCTATAAAAATCGTAACGCCGTGTGTGTGTGTGTAGGGCTGTGCTCTCTGGCTGCCTGCCAGGAACACCCCAGCGCTGGACTTTTTGTCTCTATTTTATCCCCTTATTAAACTCGACCAAAAATTCTTCATCTTGAGCTCCGTTTCTCACGTGTATAACATATGTTATGTTACATATTGCTATTTACAGGTCACACACGTATAAAATATTTATGTGTTGCACATGTTCATATAAAGACACGTGTACAGAGGTGTTATTAGATGCAATAATAGGTGCCTGTGAGGAATAAACAACCCCACGTATTACGAAGAGTGCTGTGCCTGCTTCACAGGCAGGGAACCACAGGTGGAAGGAAACCCAAGGAACCTCTGTACAGATTGTGAAAATCAGCCTGGGATAGTTACAAAGGGCTGTCTGGCTGCCAGGCATCTCTCAAGGAGCCCAGTCTGGGTTATGCACACGTGCTTAATTTAGCCACTGCTCAATATAATATATATGAATGGTAAACTGCAAGCTTCAAAATATGAGGTCATTTTCAAAGGGAAGAGGTAGAATAAAAATCAACAGGGGGTAGTCTCCGAGGCTTTGAGGATGAGCTGACTGCTCTAATAAAAGGTAACTGAGCCAGAAAGGCTCTCTGCCAGGGATCTCTCTGTGATCTCTCTTTCGAAGGCCAATTTCCTTGAACAACACTGACCGCCTGGCGTCAGCTGCTTCTAACCACAGCCTCCTGCCTGCCCAGTGAACACTCTTAGCCTCCCCGTGCTCTGTAAGCACGTGGGAGCAGAGCAGATGAAGCCCCAGGAGTGGCATGCCTGGCTAGGCTTTGCCCACCCACCCACGCAGCTCCTGCGTGGGGAGAGGTGTCTGGCCACAGCAGGTGCTGCTGGGGCAGGGGGGTCTGTCCTGGGGCTGGGGCCAGGACGTGCTCAGCTGGGGGCAGTGCCAGCTCTGCTGCCTTGCATTCATTGCGAGGCCTCCCAAGGCCCCACCCTGGCAATGGCAGAGCCCGGCTGCAGCCCCTGCCAGGATGGGCCTCAGCATGGACACAGAAAAGGGGCTTTGCCCACGGGGTTCCACACTTTGATCAGTTCTGCTCCATTTGCAGACTGAGGTGAACTGTCCAATTAATAACTTGGAATGATGCAGTTCCATCCTCCTTGCTCGCCCTCCTCTTTTTTACGTCGTTTGTGCTTTTGGGCCTGAGGTTGGGAAGGATTGTCCTTGAAGCTTGGGCTGGAGAGAATTGCTGTAGTCCGACTACCCTGTGAAGAGAACTCAGTAACACTTCATATGAAGCTAAAAGCTACACAGTAAAGTAGAACAGAAAAAAAAACTGAAGGCATCAGCAGGATCTGGGCCAGCTCCTTCCTTGGCTGAGGTGCTGCTTGTCAGCCTGGTATATTTGCATCCTCTCACCAACAGATCGCCATCCTGGGTCCTGAATGGGGCTTCCAGGCCAGATTCCAGGGGAAATTGATATTCTGGGCCTCTGCTCACCTGGGCAGCCCGCAACTCGGCACCTGACAGCCCTCTGGCTCCAGGGGCCGTGAGCGTGGGAGGCAGCGGGGAAGGTGGCTGGACGCTGGTGTTGGACCTGACCTCCTGGATACCTCCATCTGCATATTCAGAAGCCGTTCCCAGCTGGTTGGCTGCCTCCCAGCTCCCCGCTGCCTCTTTAAAGGCCCCGAGCGGGGCGGGAGGAGGCGCCGGCGCTGCCCCTGCGGCATCCCGCGATCGCGGGGTACGGCGCTCCCCGGGAGCTGCCGCCGCTCGCCCCGGGCGCCGCTGCCGCCAGACGGAGGGATGCGGCGGCTGGGGAAGGCTCTGGGGCGGGGGGAAGCTGCCGCCTTGCAGGGACGCCACGCTGCTCCGCCTGCGGCCGTGCCACCGAGGAGCACCCGAAGAGCCTCTTCGGGGTGGCTGCAGTTTTGGAGAAGGCGCGCCGCCCTCCTCTTCTGAGCATCTTCGTTCCGTTCCTGTCTGTTTCCTCAGGTAAGAGCAGTCCCGGCCGCTTTTTTTTTTTCGTGTTCTGCAGGGTGGCGCCGGAGAAAGCAGCTGGTAAGAGTAGGAAGCCAAGCAGGCACCCGTTAACTTCGAAGGGAAAGAGCTGCATCAGCAGGAGGAGTTTGCTTAGGGCAGCACCTCCAGGTCCTGGGGTGCCGGGGAGCCAAGGCCACCCCCAGCAGGCTGCCACGGCCTGGGGCCGGAGGCTCTGCTCCCTCCCTCCAAATCTCCAGAAGAAAGGTGGTGGTGCTGGAAACCTTAAGCAAGTGGAGGTCACCGTGCCAGCTCTGAGCTGATCTGCTGAAAAGGGGTGCATCACCCAGATTCCAGGGGCTGGGAAGCCTCAGCACAGGGGACGGGTAAACTGTTGGAATCCAAGCTACAGAAAGCCCTCAAGACCTTGTGCCTACTCACTCTAAGTCTGAAACGTGTGCTAGATTTGGTCCCAGACCGTAAAAAAAAAAAAGCTTCAAAATTCAGGGAACTATGACAAGAACGTAAATCTGTAGTTTAAGAAAAGGCGTGTTAAGTTAGACAGTAGAAAGTTTCGAAGTTTAAAGTTGACATATAAAAATAGTTATAAAATAAAGTAAAAAAGTTTAAAATGTAAAATTGTATGTTAGTATGTGATCAAATAAAAAAGTCCACAGTATGACAAAAATGTAATACAAGTTTAATTAATAGTGTAAAAATGAAAATACACATATGTAGCATTAGTTTATTAACCAATTAACCTCTAAAAAACCTTATAACCTGTAGCCTTGTAACGACTTTTAAACTATAACTGACCTCTACGTTCCTCTGTAAAGACGTTCCCACGACTTCATGAGATTGTAACAATAAATCAGACTTTAAATCGTATAAGAACAATCCCGTCTCTTCCCGACCATCCCGACAGTAAGCTCCCTGCCTTGCTGCGGAGCACAGCAGAGGGAAATCGCCAGCAAGTGCCAAAAGAAGGCGTTCCCAGAAAAACAAGTGGGGTTACGGGACGGCGCCGTTGAGGAAAGGACGAAGGGTGGAAGGGTCCTGCGAGGCAATGTGTTTGCTGTGCGGCTTTTCTGGGTGCGGAGGGCAAGCTGAGAGGCAGCTGCAGGCGATGTAACACAAGGCCACGGCGTGGTGGTGGGAGCTGCCGGCACCCCGGCCTCGAGCTGGCTGGGGGCAAACCGAGCACCTTGAAAGAAAGACCCTGCGGCAGCAGGCTGTTAGGAAAAAGAAACCCTAAAGGTCAGCACAACTGAGGAGACAAGGCAGGAGATCAACAGGTGGTGCCAGAGAACCCAGGAAATGCTTGGTTTGTCAAGACTACGGCTCTGCAAACGGCAGGGCTCTCCCAGACACCTGCCTGGAATTCAGGGGTGTTTGAAGGAAGGCAACCTGCTAAAAACCACGGAGAAGAAACCCGTTTTCTACGCTGCCTGGAGGACTTGGCGTGGAGCAGTTACAGGGACAGGAGACTGATGGTGTTGAAAACGACCGGGCATTTCTGGGAATAGCAAAAGAATCTCGGACTTTCAAAGCGTGTGGAAAAGACAAGAGCTGTCCTAATTTAGCGGTAAAAAGCCACTGCTAATTAATGCGGATAAGGAAGCAGCATCCCACAGGGACGGCTCCTGTGCAATTGCCCAGGATATAATGTTTTACACCTTCTTTCACAGAGCTGTCCAAGCGGGGAATGAGTGAAGGGGGTGGACCCCTGCTTGGAGTCGGCGTGGCGATTTTAAGCCTGGGGCTGCTGGCTCGGTATTTTTTCTCTTCCCTGACAATCCCCGTCCTCATTTATTTTATTCAGCCTTTTGCCAAGCACCTAGGAACGGCGCTGTCGTGTTTGCCCGAGCGAGCATCTGGGCGTGTCCTGCTGGTAGCAGGTCACACTGCACTTCCACCGTCTCTGTGCCCCCTTCCACCAGGCTGTTGGTGCCCGGCCCGGCCCCCGAGCGCTGCCTGCCTTCCCCCGCGGCCCGGGGGCTCTGCTGGCAGGCGCCGGGGCCGGCTGTGGGCCGTGAACAACTTCACCAGGGGTGCGGCTGCTGTTCTGTGATGGATGCCTGGATGGTAGGTGCGAGGTGGGGTGGTGCCCGGGGCGTTGCGGCTGTTGTGTGACACCCGAGAGTCTGCTCACAGATTTTGCAGTGCCTGGAGCTTTCCGCCTGGGTCGTTCCCTGGTGAGGTGGTTTTTGCAGGGCAGCTGGGGTGCCACGGAAATCTGGGAGAAAAAAAAATATCTGGCTGCATGTCTGGAAAACTGCTGTATGAGGTCCTGTTTCTTGCTCTTTTTCCAGTTCCACACCGCTAGTAGGCTGAAACCTCAAACACCTGGGAAGCCTGCCAGTCTGTCCAGGCAGGAAGAAGATACGATGGACAGCAGGACTGCCTTTGAGCAGGACAGAGACTGTGCCACTTCAGGGCACGGCCAGGGGCTGAAAGTGGAGCCCTGTTTCCAGACCGACTCCCTCTTGCCTTCCGCCAGCGCATCTCTGACAGCACAGCTCCTCAGGCACACACTGGTGGGCAGGAACACAGACCCCACCATCCTCTTCCCTTCCTCTCAGGCAGTGGCCTTGCCTGGTGACTACGAACGTGGCGCATGCCCTGGAGAAGCAGCTCAAGCCCTGGCTTTCCCCAGGACCCATGCTCCAGCTCCCATGCCCTGTGCTGGTGAGGGGGACCAGCTCTCCAGCCAGCACTTACGAGCCAAGAGGGCCAGGGTGGAGAGCATCATCCAGGGTATGAGCCTCCCACCAACCCCTCCGGCATTTGACACGAGCCCAGAGGCAGCTTTTCGGCAGGAGAGGGAAAGGGGGGGTGAGATGCCCCAGGAGGGCAAGAGGAAGCCACGGGTGCCCCAGCAGGGCGTGGGGGCAGCTGCACGGGTGGCTCCCACAGCGGGCAGCTCCCACGCCAAGGGCTGCCAGCAGCTGAAAGAGCAGCTCTGCTTCTTAGAGCAGCAGCTGAGGTGGCTTCGGGAGCAGTTCCACCAAGCCTGCAACTCTGAGGGTGCTGCCCAAACCCAGGAAGACTCCGACAAAGTGCAGCCAGCGCCCGGAAAGCCTGAGGACAGACTGGGAAAGGACAGTGCCAGTGCCACCAGCAGCCCAGGCAAAGTGCCCCTCAGGAGCAGTGTCCTGGAGGTGCGTGGGCTGGAGGAGGCTGAGCACAGAGGTGACACAGATGGCCTGCCCTCAGCCCTGAGGGTGCTCTCGCAGGCACTGAAGCACGAGCTGGCTGTGGTGACGTCCCAGGTAGTGGACTCTGTCCTGAAGACAGTCTGGCTGAAGGCAGACAGCCACATCCAGAAGCAGCACCACAGCCTTCCGATGCTGGGGCCAGATGCTAGGAGAGAGCATTCTGCTGCTGGCAAATGCAGAAAGACCCTTGCTAAGCCATCTCCCATGAATGCACCAGGCTCCCTGGGCTCACCCCAGGCTGAGGTCCTGCCAGGAGCTTTGGGGAAGAGCCCGGGCTCTTATGCTGGCTCCTTCAGCCCAAAGGGGGTGAGAAAATCCTCTCGGGTACCCAGCATGGGTTATTCACTGGGCTCAGCCACCCCTGTCCAGCACAGCCAGCTGCTGAGCCAGCTGCTGGGCTACAGCCAGCACAGCCTCTGGGGCAGCAACTCTCATGAGAGCCCTTCTGCTCTGGAGAGGGGTTGTCCAGAGCCCCTCAACCTGCACTGGAGAACTGTTAAACTGAGGTCATCGATTGTGAGACAGCAGCAGCACCATCCCCTGCCCCTGAGCCCTGCCAGCATGGAGAGCCTGGCACTACTGCCAGCTGGCAGGGATGGCCACAGTGAGCTGCCAGCTGCAAATGATGGAGCGCCCTTTGCCTCGACCCATATATCCTTTGGGGGCAGCTAGAGGTCCCTAGGGAATGTGCTCCCCTTATCCTTTGGAGCCACAGCTTGGCACTGCCCCTGCCAGTCTCCACAAGGCCAAGGTCCCTGCTGCTGCTCCACAGGGGGCTAAAAAGGTGTGGGCAGGAAAGGAGTCCTAAGCCATGGCAGGGCACTGCTGCTCCTTGGGGTTGGTCAGATGCTGTGGCGTAGCTGTGGGTATTTCCCTCCGCCAAGGGAAATACAGGCTGGATATCAGGAAAAAGTCTTTCATAGAAAGGGTGATAAAGTATTGGAATGGTCTGCCTGGGGAGGTGGTGGATTCACCATCTCTGGATGTGTTTAAGACAAGACTGGAGGTGGCACTCGGTGCCAGGGTTTAGTTGAGGTGTCAGGCTTGGGTTGGACTCGATGATCTTGGAGGTCTCTTGCAACCCAGTGATTCTGGGATTCTGTGATAAGCCGGGAGCTACCAAGGCTACTCTTGGGCCATACTGGGGGCCCCACCATCCTAAACCATGAACAAGTGTCTCGTGGAAATTTTGGTTCTCACGAGACTGTGAAATGCAGCGGGGAACATTAGCTTTCCTGAAGGGAAAAACCAGTGTCTGTCCAGCCAAGGATGAAGCCCCTCTGCCCCACTGACAGGCCACGAGGGGCTACCGTAGGCACTGGGCACGTGTGTGTCAGGGGTGCTGCCCAGGGACACGCCGAGCTCGGGGTTTGCTGTGTGCAGGCTTTCCTTGACCCCAAGGCAGATGCAGGAGGCGCTGACCCCTGGACACCTGAAGAAGGCCAAGCTGATGTTTTTCTTCACCCGCTACCCCAGCTCCACTCTGCTGAAGACCTACTTCCTCGACGTGCAGGTAAAACGGCAGCAGCCACAGCTGGTGCTGCTGGGCAGGGCTCCCTCCCGTGTGGTGTGGCACCCAGCCTGCCTCCCCGGGGAGCCACGGGGAAAGGGCTGCTCCTGTGTCCCCCTGCCTTGCTGGCAGGAGGTGGGGGACAGCACCCATTTCAGCATGGGCTGTCTGTCCAGGAGCAGGTGCACAGGGCAGCGGCAGACCTGGGCTGTCAGCTCTTCACTCAGCGCAGTTGAGGTATTCAGATTAAAGCACACTGCAGGGCAGCTGGGATCCGAATCTCAGCGTGGAGAGCGCCCCGGGGTCGCTGCCCCAGCTGGTGCTTTTGCAGCCTTGGGGCAGGGCTGGGTTTGGGCTAGTCCAGCAGTGCATGGCTGCGTTTGCAGGGGCTCATCCGAGCTGGCATAACACCATCCTCTGGCTCTCCACCCCCGCCAGTTCAGCCGCTGCATCACCTCCCAGCTCATCAAGTGGTTCAGCAACTTCCGTGAGTTTTACTACATCCAGGTGGAGAAGTTTGCCCGGCAGGCCCTGCTGGAGGGTGTTGTGGATGCTTGCACTCTCCAGGTCTCCCGGGACTCAGAGCTCTTCCGTGCCCTCAACACACACTATAACAAGGGCAATGACTTCCAGGTGAGCAGGGGGATCTGGGGGAAGGGGGTGGTGGGGTAAGGAGGAACCGTGAGGTGGAGGTGTCATTGGCTGATACCTGTCTTGCTGCAGGTGCCAGGGAGGTTCCTGGAGGTGGCCAGCCTGACACTGCAGGAGTTCTTCAGCGCCGTCCGGGCAGGCAAGGATGCTGACCCCTCCTGGAAGAAACCCATTTACAAAATCATTTCCAAACTGGACAGTGACATCCCAGAAGGGTTCAAAGCTGCTGGCTGCTCCCAGGAAGTGCTCCACAGCTGAGTCTCTGTGAAAGCAGCCCCAAGTCATGTGTGCAGCCACCCTGTGCTCATGGGCACTCTGTACAGCACCTGTTATTTGGGGTATTCTCTCTCTGAGGGCCACGTGCTCTCTGTAAGACAGCTCCTTCGCTGAGGCCCATCACTTTCCTCATGTGCTGTGTATTTTATTCTGCTGCTCAGATCCAGTGGGGACCGCCAGAAGGGAGGGACAGAGATGAAGCCATCGGGTTGGAGCCTGGGAAGTTGCCCTGCCCCAGCTCTCCCCATGACCCTGGCTGAGCTGCCTTCATTCCCTCTTCCAGAGGGTCACAAACCAGGGCAAACAGCCTCGCTGTTTTATAAAACAGAAAGAGGTCCCAGTAGTGGGCAAAGTTTCCTTGGCAGAGCAGACTAGCGGATGTGCCGACTCCAAAAGCAGGACTCGGTTTCTGTCCAGATACAACACATCAAAAAGCGCCCAAAGAAAACAGCTGGTGAATTCCAGCATTTCAAGCACTCCATGGAGATAGTTGTTCCTGTCTGGGATATGTAAAAACTACGTTTTTTTTGTAGCCAGCAAGAACAACACTCTCCTCTGCCTCCCCTGTGCTGTTAGACAAGACCCCCCCCCCCGCCCCACGCAGCTGTGTGCCCCTCAGCAGTGTTCTCTGGGGTGCTGGAGGAGAGCAGGGTGCACAGCCAGCCCTGCCTGGCACTCCAAACAGCCTCCATCAGCCCATCACCTGCTCCGTGTTCATCACCCACTCGTGTTCCTGCTGGCAAACCTGCCTCAAGCATCTGTTCCAGCTGCCCGTGGTGAGGGAGGAGCACGTTACTCGGGATGCACCAGCCCCTGTGGGTTTAACACAAGCTGGGGAAGAGCTGGGCCTTGACATCCACAGCCCCATTGCCGTAAGGGTTGTAAACTCAAGGAGGTTTCTTTACCCTGTGGCTAAGAATTAGTGACTGCTTTTCTACCTGATGGAGTATGGTGAAGCATTTTGTGTTAAGGGCTCTCTAATCCTGACAGAGGTGGCAGTGGGAAGGAAAAGGAAGAGGAAGAGAGTCCTGACAGAGGCGTGGCACAAGGGCATTGGGAGGGCAGTGATGAGCAGCAACACACCCATGCAGAACCCTCAGGGAGAAGACGACTGGGAGAAGGCCAAGGTAATTTTGGGTGTGCTGTAAAGTGCCAGCTGGTACTAGAGTGCAGCAAGTGACTCTTGAGAGGAGAATCATAGCTCCAGCTTCAGATGAGCACATGAGGTGATCCACAGGCAATGCAACTACAGGAGTAAAGAAGCGTGTGGTAACATCAGGACACAATGGGGAGCTCCAAAATAGGGACAGTTTGACAGTGGTTCTCCCCACCACAAGTGTGGCCACCCAGATTTCCTGCCTCTTTTTGTATGCTTATTTCTCCAAGTTTGCATATTTTACAACCCCAACATGAAATTTACTTGATTCCTTTTTAAATAAACACATTGTTTAAGTTACCCCTTTACATCCCTATATGATAACCTCTGTTCTAAAGAGTTATCCTAGGAATTTCTTGCTTTTTGTTGGGAAAAAAATCACACTGCAGCAAAAGGGCAGTCCTTCTACCAGCATCTCTGTGGGGTTATGCAGACCCCAGTAACCAATATAACCTCCTTTAAACCTGCCCCCTCACCCCAGTGCCTCATGGTCAGGCTGCTCTGAAGTGCAGCTTGTGAGGATCAGGAAGCGGAGGGGCTGTGATGAGGTCTCACTACTTGTATCCATGGGTTCAATTCTGCCCGTGCATATTTTACATTTAACAAGACATAAAAAAACAAACCCAAGAAACCCCAAAATAGACAAACAAAAAACCCCCAATCCCACCCCCCCCCAAAAAAAAAAACCAAACCCTAAAAAACAACAACAAAACAAAACGCCAAAACCCACAAAACAACAAAACAACCAAAAAGCCCCCCAGCATGGCTAGAGAGACTCTGCAAAGGAATCAAGTTCCCAGGGCACTTGTATTGGTTGGCATCTTCTTTGGCAGCTTTTAAACCTGTCTACCTTCAGCCAAGTGCAACAGAGACCACAGAAATGCCAGAGATGCAGAGTTAGCATCTACCCACCTTTTTGCCACCCTGTGGTCCTCCTGCCAGCAGAGTTCCTGTCTGGGGAGCCTGGGGTGCAGCTGCCTCCTCCAGGGCCACTTGCCTGTCTGGAAGCAAGGGGGTTTGCACTCAGACAGGCACAACTCTGCTGCTGAAGCCGAGTGAGCTGAACCAAAAAGACTTCTGCTCCTGTGAGAGCCCTGGGAAGCAGGAGCCAGCTGAGAAAGAAGGAGCTGACACTGCCTTCCCTCCTGTCCAGGTCACAGAAGTACTGTTAAGGAGAAGGCAGCACATCTGCTGGGAGGTGGGGAGAGCTGGAGTTACTCTGGGGGCAATGGAGCCCGAAGCATGAGGGAAATGGGGTGTGAATTCTACACTGCCCAGTCACTAGCAGGGCTCTGCAGGGCTCCAGTTCTCTTCAACATTTCCATTAATGACTTAGGACTCAAAAGAATACTAATACTAGTAAGTTTGCCAATGTCAACTCCCTTGAGGGCAGAGACCTCAGCAAATCAGACAGATGGGCAACCACCAATTGTATGAAGCTGAACAAGGGCAAGTGCCAGCCTCTGCACCTGGGATGGGGCAACCCTGGCTGTGTGTCTCCAACATCCTCAGGAGGCGAAGCCGAGGGGATGCACTGATTTCTTCTCTCTGGTGACCAGCGACAGGACTCGAGGAAATGGCCTGAAGCTGAGCCAGGGGAGGTTTAGTTTAGATATCAGGAAAAGGTGTTTCACCCAGAGGGTGTTTGGGCACTGAAACAGGCTCCCCAGGGAAAGTGTCACAGCCCCAGGCTTGACAAGAGTTCATTAATTATTTGAACAACGCTCTCAGACACAAGGTGTAACTCTTGGGGTGTCCTGTGCAGAGAGAGGAGTTGAATGTTGATCCTGATGAGTCTTTTCCAACTCAGCATATTCCGTGCTTCTACGAAATTGAGGTTTCACTACTTGTGCTGTGCAGGGTATGGTGTGTAGTATCATTTATGTTCTAGCTGTACCCAAGACATAGAAGCCAGTCTTCAAACAAAGCCTAATGGGTGCCCATCACAAAGAGATTTCTACTGAAAAAGTGGGTCTGCTTGGAGGGCCAGGAGGAGAAGGGAGAGCTGCTGCCCACACACAGACTATGGTCATGGCTCCCAGGCTTGGTTGGGCTCTTGCTTCACCATTTCCCACTAATTAGCCATGGAATCAATTTGGGTAGTGCAGTCACTACTGCTGACTGAGTCTCATCTTTAAATAAAAAAAAAATCCTTTCCTTCCTTCTATCCAAATTCCTGTGGCATACGCAAAAAGCTCACAGGCACCAGTAACTATCTCCTCTGGGAACAATTCCTCGGGGCCATCCTTTTAAATTTCCAGCCGCATTCCTAGCCCATCCACAAGAGCACACCGAGTTCACACAGCTATATAGCAGCAAAGGCTGCTAAGCATTTAAAATCACCCATTTCTGCCTCCAGCCTGCGGCTGCCGAAAGAGGGAAGTGTGACCACACTGACTAAGCTGGCAAGGGCCTGAAAGCCCTGATGTACTCCTCGATGTTAATACTTACCATAAGAGCCCTTATTACTCATGTGTAGCTAATTAGAGCTTGAAGACGTTCCTACTGAATGTTTGCCCTGTGTGCCAAGATAGCTTGGGGGAAACTGACAATAAAACAGATCTGTTTTTTCTTTTCTTCCATGTAATGACTTGCACCTGTCTGAACCAACCCTAGAAGTTCCCAGCTCAAACAAATCTTTTTGAAAGGGTCCTTTCTCAGAAAGGGTCCAGCTGAGATGCTTATTTGACATCAGGGCAGCTCTCCCCGTAAGCATCCCTTGGTGAGCCAGTGGCCCACGTTCATGAAAACTCAGTATTTGCTCTCCCATTATATGCATTGGAAGGACAGATTAATCCAATTATCACATTTGAGAGACCTGACTTTTCTCTGGAGAAGACAGCTGTGTCTCTGCCTCTCGGGCACAGAGCTGCCCTGTGCTGCAGAGCCAGCAGCACTTCGGTAGAAAGGTGAAGTGATGCATGGAGAGACTGTGGAGAGCAGTCCCAAGGATAAAACAGCCTCTGTGGTCACCCAGGACAGACTGGGACTAGCTGATAGCAAAAGCTTTTTCCTTTTGCACACCAAGGAATAATGTCTTTGTGTGAACCATGGAGCCGGAGATGAGAACTGGGGCCCTGCCAGGTGCCAGCTGTTCTCCCTTCTTCTCAAGGGAGAACAGCTTCAACAGGTGAGCTGTTCTCCCTTGACTTAGTCAATGAAAAGCCCTGTCTTGATGAGACAAGGGGGAATGGAGCCACACAGCCAGGGCTGCACTCTCCCCTGGCCCCCTTCCAGGGTGCCCAGGTTCACCAGCCTGCTCTAGCAGCTCAGGTGCAGAGATGAGCACGGTGCAAAAGGGAGACAGGGAGCTTTGCCCACACAAGACACCACAGTCTGGCACATCATGACAGGGAGGCCATCGTGCAGCCCAGGGGCTTTTGAGGGAGACACTCTGACCAAGGGTGCACAATGGAGTGAGGGCACAGGCAGCCTCTGCTGGAAGCTGTCTCCACCACCCAANCAGGCTTGCTGGAGAAAAAGCACACATGTCCATGCATACATAAACACCAAACCAATAAATCAATTTTTAAAAGCAGGCCTGATAGAGAGTGCTTGAGAACGGCTGTTCCAGTAAAGCCAGGGAGAGCTGTGCGCAGATCTCAAGGAAAAGCAGATTTAGGTCAGCATTCAACACGTGTGAGGATACAGTTCATATTCATATACTAATTCCTTCTCATCTAACGGTACAGGCTGCTGAGCAGCAGGTGAAGTCCCATGTCACTCAGTCCCATGATCAACACGTTTCTTTTTTTTCTGGTAACATACAGACATTAGAGAGACCTAAAGTTTGAGAAAATGTCTTATTTTCTCCTTTTTAGATGGCTTTTAGCATTTTTTTACAGCAAGCAATCCCACCTATCATCATCTTCTGCAGTATTGCTACAGGTTCCCAAATTTAGTCATGTTATTTAGCACTAGGCTTTTGATTAACAGTTCAAAGGGTAATTTTCACTTTATGTACAAGGGTTAAACACCGTTCTTGTTTTTTGGTAATCCAATAAAACAGGCACTACAGATTACCTACTAAGCAACTCTTAATGACACAGTGTAAAGTCCAACTGGCACGAGCTGAAGTGGCAGCTTCCCTCCTGGTGTTTATTGCTTTCTCAGTAGTTGTTCTACTAGATTTAAAAGGATAATTTTGAAAAGTGCCAGTCTGTACCCAACAGTATCAATCTTTTTATCTTACTGCAATCATGGAAAATAAGCAGCTAAAACTAAGTGGTAAGTGAAAAGGTGAGAATATGAAAAATACATACAGAGGAAAAAACCGGAAACTTCAAGGAAGATATTTTACTGGATTTCCCAAAGCACATTTGTGTCATCCATAGCTTTATACAAAGAAATGAATACTTCATATTTTTTTTTTTTTTAAAATAAGCTAAGTACCTAAAATGTATGCATATAAACATATCTATACATCTCAATAGAAAACCTCTCATTTGTTTCTCAGAGAGCAAGCACAGAATATTCAACCGTTGAGGTAATTGTTTTTCATTTCTAGTTTCCAGGTTTTCAAGAAAAAGTAACCACAAGGAGAACAATAAAAACCACCAAGAACTCATGCTCAAGGGAAAAGTGAGGCCAGTCTTACGCATCTCTGCATCTACTGAGTCCCTATGGTTGGCAATGCAACCTGTGTTCAAATAAAAACAATTACAAAGGCTGGTTTTAGATTAAACACTTCTGGAATAGTACCTACTTACAAAAAGGTAATGCTGTAAAACAGTATTTTTAAAAACCAGAGTGCTCACCCCTCTTGGGCAATCATTGTAAAGCAGAACTATCACCTGTTTATGTTTTGCAATGTCCCAGGCTGCAGTTGTGAGCCCATAGGCTTTTCAGTTCCTTGTTTCTTTTGAGGGAGGCCTTGCCCGTGCATGGCATTTCCTTCTGAGCACAGAACACCAAGTGCTTTTTACTTGGCAGTGGACTCTTCAACTAACCTCTTGGGAAAGCACAGGCTCCAGTGCAGCACCTGGAGTCCCCGCTGCTGTCAGAGCTTCACTGCACTGTGACTCCAAACAAACCATTTTTCCCCATGACTTTAAACAAACCATTTATTCTGCAGCTATCTAACTCCTGAGCTTCAAAGCAATCACCTCCATTTCTGATTAAACTTTTAATAAGCAACATTATCTGAAAGACCAGGGCAATTTGTGCAGGAACTGGAAGCATCAGGAAGTAAGAAACACCATCGTGTAGTCAGTGAAAGAATTCATGGCACAGGTTCTTGGCTGTAACAAAGTTGTAACAAACCAGGCCAAGGTGGGAGCGTTTGATCCGGTGACAAATGTTCTGTTTCGAGAACTTCATGGAGCTTTGATTATTTATTGAAATGTAAGGACGTGACAATACTATACTCACCCATATGTTGGCATTTAACTGGAGACACGTCCATTAACAGTTTATGATTTGCTTGTGGAACCATCTTCCAACCTGCAATGTAACCAGGATGCTGCTGGCCACCAGTTCTGCATTTGAGCAGTCATACTAACCAGGGAAACAAAACCCTTGCAGATCCTGGGCTTACTCATGAAGATGACTGCATGCCATTTTTTAGAAGGGGCCTCCTCATGCTGCGAGGAATTATCTTTGGACTGGTGTTTCTTGACAAGCTACTGTGGAAAAGATTGCAGTGGCACAGAGCACCTGTTTGGTGCAGAACAAATTGTTGCTGAGTGAACTCTGGAGTAGCTAAGACAAAACTACAGAGTAATCTTTCTCCTGAGCTGCTGTAAGGCCATTTCTATAAAAATGCTTTGGGTATTTCAAGCAAAAAATTAGCTATTTGTATCCTTTACACCCTCAGCAATACCAATGACTATCCCATTCCCTGGTAACAAGTATAGTGGTATTGATATACTCCAAACACCACACCACCATCTGTGACCACTTGCCTCCAAATTTATTGGCAATGAAAAGCAAGTTTAGCTCTTGACTGTGTCATGAATCACAGGCCAACATTTATGTGGGAATACTCTAAATTGACAAATAATAAGTATGAAGGCCTCAGTCAGTCAGTAGACTTGCAGTTACCACCAGAAGATCTTACCTCTCTTAATATTACTGTGTGGCCTGTTATGTCAGCCACAGCCAACCATCAACCTCAGGGCCATCCAGCTGTTTTTTCGGCAGTGGCAGTCCTTTGCAGACCAGGTGTTCCTTGGGAGCACAGCACTGACATCACCTGAAGGCCGTGTGTAGTGCCCCAAAGGCCTGTTCAGAAAAGTTTACTGTCCCTTGCATCATCCCTGAGACATAGTCATGATCCAAGGACCTTGCTGTTTCAGCAGTTTGCAAAACTCAGTTCACCATCTCACAAAGCTGCTCCTATAAGCCTTCTGGTGTCAGTTCAATTGTCTTTATTCAGTCTACTATTGAATGGCCCATATGTTTGCAAGCATTCAGTGGCTTTTTCCACTGGAAATAAACCATAGAATTAAAAGCCCACACCCAAAACACAACATCTCCAGCACACTGGAAGCTAAAGTCAAGAAAGGATTCTCAGACATACAAAATAATAATTAAGAAAGCTGGGGGAGACGTAGGTAGAGGAAAGAGAAATGCAAGTACTGTAAATTTAACTCAGATATCATGCAGGTCTGTAGAAGTAATGGAGTAATGACAAGGTAAATATGGCATTCCAAAAAATCAGGTCCTACATGGGAAAGATCTAAATCCTGGTACAAATTAAAGGAACACTGAGAATCAATAGGGAGGAAGGTTTTATGGAGATGCCTCTCCAATGTCTGTTTTCCCCCATAAGACATTCAAACAGAACTGTAGCCCTGGGAAAGTGTCCTGCCATGACAACTAACTTCTGCACAGGTAAGACTGAGCACACAGTTGTGTTATCAATACACAGGACCATAGCACGGCTTCAGACACTCAGTGTGCCTCAGCACATGAATCCACACCATGCACTGTTCCCAATCACAAGACACTCCTCCACTATCCCACACGAAGACACAGCCTTCCCCCAAATGCAAAATGGAAGAGGACTGACTCATTAGGATAAACCTCCTAGATAAAAATCAACTTAATTAATCTGTGAGGAGTTACAAGGTGATTTCTGAGAAGCATCCCTGAAGACATGCATCTTTGTGCCATTGCTGCTCGGGTAACGAGGCTTATCTGCTCCAGGTTACCTGTTCAGAGCTTGGCTCAGATGCATCCTGGGCGCAGGACGGAATCCCTGTGCACAGGGTTCAAGGGCAACACGTCAGTGACTGCCAGAGACATGCTGCTGCTTCCAAAAGAAGATCTGCTCTTTAAATAAACCAAATTCTGTGACAATGACATCAGCAAAAAAAAAAAAAACCAAACCACAGTTGGTGAAAAAGAAAAAAAAAAAAAAAAAAAAAAAAAAAACCAAACCACTGCCAAACAAAAAAAATACCAGTTGGGAACAGTGTAAGTCAAAAAAATCTGGTGCCTAATTGCAAAAGTGGTATTTTATGTATTATCCTATTTTCAAAACCTTCATCTTTTATCGGTTAGAAAATCAGCAAAAAAAAGAGGAATCTGATACTGAATGATGAACTCAAATTCTTACTTATTCACAATGTATTCCTACCCTTTTACCTTTCCAAAATTCCCTAGAATATTATCCAGTCTTGACTTTGCTGCCAATTATATACTCTTTTTGCCAGGGAAGATGCCAACCATATGCATATGTGTAAAATATTTTAATAATGTTCATGATTTTAAACTCGCTATTTCCATTAGTGCTTGTGTATCAAAGACTGGGAACAGTGAAACTAGTAAAAAAAGCAACCCACATATTGTAGAAAGTTAGTAATGTTTCTACTACATATAGATTCCATGTATACATTCAGCTACACTGAACTCTACTTGCCAGGTGTATGTAACTTGACACTAACACAGAGGAAAAAGAAGAAATTACAGCAAAGTTCTGAAACTTGAAAAATAGCAGTGTAGAAGGCTCTGAAGGGCACATACAGGTCTTAAATCTCTCTTGGACAGGACTAATCCAGCTGGAGAACTGCATGTAAAGGATACCAATTTCATCACCACACATTTATGTTTTATATAATATACATATGAGGTGCATTACACATTTGTTCATGATCTGTGTTAGAAAATGCATTAAAAAATCAGGCCCAAGTAAGTTAATTATCACAAGACAGAAGCTCTTTATTTGTCTCTCTGGTACCTCAAGGCGAGCAAGTAGCTTTCACTGTTGAAGAAAGATGTCTCTCGTCTTGATGCACATAGCCAAGGACAAGTTAAGATAAAAGGAAATGCCACAACAGTCCAGAAATAAAAAACCTAATGTGTACTACAGGAGATAAGCTATACATTTGTGTCTTAGAAAGCCAAGTCTCCTAAACTGGAGGAGCTAATATACCAAAGTTTTAACCTAAAGCATTCATCTAGATAAAGAAACTGATAAGGAACTGCTGCAAGAAGAGTATTTGCCAGGCAGTGACATTTGAAATCAATCACTCTGTAAATAAAAATACCCAGATGAAAAACTCAAACCACACTCCTGCTAGAATGTAGTCATCTCATTACTAACCCTGGACCTTATGCAGACTTGTAAGTAGTGTGTATTTCTGAAGTTTTGTTTCACTACGAATGATAAACAACTGCCCGTGCACAAGAACACAGCACCCGTATTTTCTGTTTGCAGAACTTAACACCAAAACCTTCATATGCTAAGAAGAAACATCTGAATGAAAAGGGAGATGTTGCAATATTCCTTGAGTAATTCAATCTGTATGAGATTGTTCAGCAGTAACAGTTACTGTTGAAGAACTCGTCTCCAAAACTCTGCACTGGCTGCTGCTGCATCAGAGGATGTAGTGAAAATTCTCTGGACAACTGCAGTTTTTCAAATGAAATTATTTATAGGTATAATGCAAAAAACTATCCAGGCAGAGTGCAATATGACATGATATGGTCAGCATTTCTGCATAAGCAAACCATAAATCAGGCCAGTTTTAACTTCTAGAAAGTCCTTTCCTTCAACATAGCACATTGCTAAATCTAGCCCAGGAACAAGAGAAGGATGGAAGTCTGCAGGACTCAGACAACCTTCTACAAGCCAGCACTGGATACAACTGATACGGAAGGTGATGAAGAAATATTTATCACTGAAGGTCACAGGTCTCAACAGCTCCCCCAAACTCAACCAAAGTCAAACAGTTATTTCTGGTTTTACTGAGGTAAATCTAGCTTTTGAGTAAGATTTTTATTTTGCTCCAAGTCTGTCTTGAAGTAGAACGTAACAGGCATGCACTGTTAGCACACTGCTAGCAATGCAGTATACTCACCAATTTAGTGTCCCTTCCAAAAGGTTACTAAAAGAATTGCTTAAAAGGCACCTGAATATTCTTCTCAAGCTACTTCTAAACCATATACACACTATAACAGGCGGGCTTTGAAATAAGCATGAGGAAGTTTATACCCAGGTTAACTTCAGGGCCATCCCTTTGGCCTTACAGCAGACTTTCTCTGACTATTGGGAGAAGGGAAAGGAGATATAAAGACTTATAATCCTAATAAAGGAACATGTAAACTTATTGGAAAAGAATATTCACATTCCTTCCTAACTATAAAGTACCTCCTGCAAACTGTGCAGCAATCATATTGTACATTGTGAAAACCTATTTGAACAGTTCCCATTAGATCTGCAAGTTTGCTTCATTATGACAGATCTCAGTAGTGCCTCTGGATCAAACTGAAGTTCTGAGACTTCTTAGCCAGAGTAAAGTTAGCAGATTCTTCTACAAGAAGTATCCTTAGTGTTTTGGCTTGGATATTTACCCTTATTTTTCTTCACTCCAAGAAAAAAACAAAAACAAACAAACAAAAACCAAAAGCCACAAAAGATGCAGTAAGAAACTCTGGAAGGCTTCAGAAGCATTATTTCTTACTACAATATATTTAAAGGCTTCACACTGCACAAGCAGCTATTAGCAAGTTAAATCCCATTTTCCATTAGAAGTCAGCAGTTGTCAAGCTTTTTAGGAGGATAAATATGACCATTTAATTTTGATGCCTCTCATTAAAACAGAAGATCTTGTTCCACGTTTATACAGCCTGTAGGTTCCATGGAGCACAAAATCTTGACTGTGGACTGCAGTGACAGTGATACTGCACAAAACAGCACAATGTTAATCACTGAATTTTTTTCTCCATAGAAAAGTGGTCACTTTCCTTCATAAAGTAGAAGTTACTGGTTTGTAACTGTAACAGGCAATACGAAACCACAAAAATCCAATTATTGTGGAATCAATATCACGTTTTTTCCCCAATTTAGTCCTAACATTAATTCAATGCTTTAGTGCCATCTGGTTTTCATTACCTGAGAAATCTTGATTTCTGTGTGACTAATTGAGGAGTATAATGAGATGTCCTACCAGAGATCTATTTGATCTGTCCACGCCTTCAAAGAAAAGAATTTGGCAATTGTAGTTGAATGGAAATGGAAAAAACAAACACCTCAAAGCATAGCAATAAAGACTCACCGCTGGCACAAGAGTTTTGAGCATCCAGATGAATACACTGAAACAATGTAGGTGTTCCTCAGCAAGGTTATGTTTTCTGTCCTTCAAACAGCAATACACTCTTCTCAAAAAAACCAGAAGCCACATATATACAAAGGTTTGTACCTGGGTCAGCAACAGCAGTCAAACAAAACTTTTATTACTATTTACATCAGACTTACCAAAATAGAGTAAAAANNTAGAGTAAAAAAAAAAAAAAAATTTAAACTGCTGCTTAATATATCTTGTCATCCACATACAGTGTATGTCACCACTAAAGTAATTTTCAATACAAATATTTAGGTTTTCTATAGTTAAAGGCTATTTACACTGATGCCGGGAAGACTTGCAGCTCTGTTCCCTTTCTGTGCTAATCCCAGAGAATTAACATCCTACAAGACTTAAACAGAAAATATTTTAGATTTGAAAGACATTTTTTTCCTTTGGTAATGTTTCAGTTTACATGTAACCCTTAAAAAGCTTCTTCAAGACAAACTACTTTCTAAATCAGCTTGCTCAACTATACTCTAGACCTGCAGACAAAAAATGGCAGGGATTAATTTAAGGTTCTCCTCCATAATCATAAATGCAGCCAGCAGCTAAAGCAGACATCTCAGACAGCAGAGCTGCCAGCACATTCTACCCACACAACTCAGATTCCAGCTCCGATAACTGGAGTAAAACTAACTGAACTCCTTTTGCTTTATTTGGGTTTGGTTTTTTTTGTCCCCCAAGGACCACTGCAGTTAGAATTTCTCTCCAAAGTCAGCAATATCACAGGAACTGGTGAAGTGCTGACAACCTTGCAGTTTTCATGTATTCCTGAGAGTACTGGCTGTTCAAACAGTAACTTCATATAGGAATACACTGGGCACAGCAGACAGTTCAGATGCCATCCTAATGCAAAGCATTAAGAATTTCTTGTGTAAAGCTGAACATCCATTCATACAGGTGTGTTTGACCAGTTATGGAAACAAAAGTTGTCCCTGTACACATGTACAAGGGAAACAGTATGGAGAAACACTTGACTGACACTCCAGAGCACAAGTCATAGGGAGAGGTCTCTCCCCCCCCCACAAAAGATTCAATCCAAGAGTTCCATGAGGCAGAAAAATCTTAGGAAAAAATGCAACAGTGCCGTTTCTACCAAGACAGCTTTACATCTTTGGTTTTATATATTGAAACACTAAATCCCACAATTCAAAGAGACTAGAGCCCCCTGACTAGAAACCTAACACAGAATAGAAAATATAAACAACTTCAAACCACTTTTGCCTCTCCATTTGCAGTAACTTGCTATGCCCCTGTTTGGTAACAGTAATTGAGCTTACCTGATTTAAACAAAATCATGAATAAAAGTACATTATTCTTCCAAACAGTATTAATCAGCTAGAAGGTGATAATTCACCTGAATGGAATATTGTCATTAGTAATTTTCCAATCTACATGCATAAGGAAGGCTTAAGACTCCAGGCTGCAGATCCAGTACCATGCAAATTTGGAAGAGACATCACAATTGCTGGAACACTCCACAGGTAAGAATAAAACAAAGCAGTTTCACCATGAAGAAGTAGGTGATTAATCTTGAGCAGAAATTAGAAGTGCCCCTTGGAGTGAACAGTCCTTTAATTGGCTGAAGGACTCTGACTCATGCATGTAGAAATAGATGAGCAGAAAACAACACTGATTCAAGTTTTATGAAAGAATAAAGATGATTGCCTTAGAGACTCCAATCAGAAATCCACCATTCATATTTTAAATTCCATGGAACTTTTGTTCTGTCTCTTCTCATTTCTACTGTGACAAGAAAACTAACTATAGCCACAGTTTAAGAATAGTGATGCTACAAGGGTACAGATCTCAACTGAGATGGCCACTTCTGCTTCTCAAATATTTTATCCCATAGTATGCAAGTTGTCCTGCTGCAGTTTGATCCCAAATTGTCAGTGGACCAGAAGTTCAGAATTCAGAACTCATTTTCCAGAAGTGATCTGGGACACATTAATTAGTGAAGAGAAACATACTAGAAAGGAACCATGTATCCATCATTATTT
>VZTR01021022.1:20544-37094 GCA_013400775.1 Chaetops frenatus | reverse complement strand
TCTATATCTATCTATATATATATGCAAACACAGATAATTTGGTGTCCTTTCATTCTAATCTGCCTCAAAGGATCTATTAACATCAACCTGGGTTACTGTCACCTGGTCATAACACCATCCTTCCTGGAAATCTCATTTTCCTTTTCCTGTCCTTAGTTTGCTGATCTCTTGTATGTGCTGACACATTTTCTGCCATGTCTGTGGGTAAATGGACCATGTTTTCATGTGTCTGTAAAATACCAGTCTCACTTAAGAAACTGCACAGGCTACAGGAAAAAAAAAAATAACTGTGTGATGTCAGCTAATTGAGTTGTATCCTCAAAGTTTCGCACTGTAAGACAGTTGCAGCTAGAACCTAAAGCAAGCAGATAAAGAAGCCAAAATACATAGGACAGAGATTTAGAAAGAGGAGAAAATGTCTCCTCTCCTACAGTGTATTCTGCTTTAAAATTTTTTTGGTTTTGTTTTCATTTTTATATAAAAATCCCTACAACCAATCAAACCCCAAGTATCTAAACAAACAACTAAACAAGTTTCTACAGAGATCAGGGTTATAATTTATCTTTTATTGAACACTTTATTATGGTTCCTCTACTTCTATTTTGACTCTTTTCTCTTAGCAATTTTTATCTTCTACATAACATTCAACACCTCAACCTATAAAAATCCATTCTCTCATTCCAGCCAAATTCTGGAATTATTGCATCCCCATCTTTCCATGGTTTACAGAAACTCACAAATCACAGCTCTGTCTAGTCTAGCCCCCCCAACCTATGCAATTGTGTCATGATTACAATATACAGTAAAAATTCCAAAGACCTGCTTAGGAATTCACAGCAAGACTTTTATCCACACCCTGGACTTCTTGCCAAACTTATAGATTTACCCATCATCTCTAAGTCTTGCAAAATGACTGCTTTTTCCAAGTTTGAGTTTGCAAACTTTTCCCACAGAAATTTCTATTCCTATTTTTCCTTATTAATTTTTTTTCCCCTTTCCTAGGCCTGACCAGTTCAAGAATTTTTTGCTTGACTGCAGCTGTATCACAGCTACAGGAGACAATGAGGCAGGAGACATTAGACACACTCATAAACCCCATGATTGTATCCTTGAGGGAAGAAATGATAGCAGCAATCACATGAGAGGCACTACATTTTACATCTTTCTTAAATTCAGCAAACCCTGAGGAGGAGTTAAACACAGGTAGTTTCGGCATTCTTGATCTAACTTTCAACTGCAATAGCTCTGGAAAGAGGAGTCTGTCATTTAGAGGGATTGCTGTATGCTTACAGAAGTCCCTGCAAACACTGCAATGTCAAAAAAAAGCTTTGTATCCCCAAAAGTATACCCTTTACACAGCCACACCGAGTTAGGCATGCCTACCTTGAAAAACTCAGGCCATTCTTGACAATAAAGATGAACTGAACTGGTGTTAACCTCAGCATCTCACTTTTTAAATTTTATTTATGGCACAAGGTCAGATCCCTTGCTTCCCTTGCTTTAGCAAGGTGACAAAGGCTGACTGCTGGGAGAATCTATTCTGCCTGAGCAGTCGTTGTAACTCACTAATGAATTATGGAAAGCACTGCAAAACACCAAAAGTACATCAGAGATATCTGAGTAGGGCTTATGTTCAGGATGTGAAAAACCTGCAATAAGAACACCATTTCATTCTTAATTGTAGTGGGAAAACTTTACAAATCACCATGGGTGATCCTTTTTTCAAGACAAAAAGAGTTTTAGAAGAGTTTTTAAGAAAAGTTCTGGTTTTTTTTTGGTTTTTATTTTCTAGTTTTAAAAGGAAGGTCTTATGGGCAAGATAAGATGTAGCCAAATGCATCTTACATTTGGCTAACATTTTATTTACATTTAAAATCTGTTTACATTTTAAAAGGTTGAGTTTCTGTGAATGAATAAATAAGATCAAATTCTTTGTAATGCAAAATGAGCTTTGAACAGCTAACTAAATCTGGAGATGAAACAAGCATCAGCAGAGAAATAAATCTTTGTATAAAGGTTCAGAATTCATATATTAATCAGGTTACAAAAGACAACTGATGCAATTAAATTTAATAAACAGACATAAATAAAAAGAGTGAAGAATGAAGAGTAAATATTGTTTAGCATGAAGAAAATACACAATAAAATGCAACAAAATAATGTAAAACTATTGGAATTCAGACTATAAGGAAAACATGTCTATTATTGTACCATATTTCTTATACTAACAGGACTGTCTGAAGTGATGTGGAAGTAAATTCACTTGTACATTGAATGTAAAGAAAGTGTACTCTCTAACATATTTTTAAGTTTCTAACCTAAGAGCTTAAGAATTTAATATAATTTAGCTTTAAACCTTTTCTATTTTATCTAGAATAAAATAAAATGATAAAATTTTGAATGCAAAATATGCAAGTGCATGCTACACATGTACTTTCAAATTGCTGGAACAATATACATATTAAATTTCATTAATCTGAAAACAGATTTATTAACTCTACAGTAATTTGTAAACATCTTTGAAGCAGTGTCATGTTTTCTAATTCTGTCCATACTAATATGATGCTAATTCTATCTAATTCTTTCTACATAATTCTATTCTTTCTACATAATATAATATGTAGATTATAATACTACTAATAATTCTTTCTACTAATTCTTTCTCCAGAATATACACACACACACACACATATACACATATATCTACACTATATCCCATCTCAGGGTTTATCCAGAGCTGACACGTGCACATAAGTGCCTTTAATAAAACTACAAGCTGATTTCACCTAAAAAGTCAGAATTTTGGAATATGTTGTATTGGTTGTTTTGACTACAAATACAATATGATTTCAAATTTTGCTGTTATAAAATTTTTGCTGTATTATTTGATACATACCTAATGCTCTCTTTACAGCACTACAGCTCTGAATGTTTTGGGATTAACATGCAGAATATATATTATTCCCAAAGAACACTTGGCTGGGAGTATCACAATGTAAAGCATCCTAGCTTTTCTTGGAGACTGACAATCTTCTAATGCTTTTATAATAGACCAGGAATAATTTATTCAGAATGAATTTCATTAGTTGTGGAAGTTTATTGAATGCTCTGAATAGTTACTAATATATAATCTAGAAATATTAATAATAAAAAAGTGAATATATTAATTTCAGCCATTTTTCTAAAAGGCTTGGGTTTTTTAAAAATATTATAATATCTGCAGTATTATCAGGTCTGGAATGCATGTATTGCTCAATTTAGTACTTATATGCATAGAAAATTAATTTCTCCTCCTCTTATTACTTTGTTTCCAATGTGTCTCAAATATATTCATTATAAAATACTTACATGAAATCTCCTCAGAGATGTATAGAAAGTGAAAAAGTATACTTATAGCCTTGCCCTGACCAGGAGTACAGTGGAAACAGAGGTCAAATTTTGGAACCCCATTCAAAAGAACACTAGGAAAAGAACAAGAGTACAGTGAGCCTCAGCATGTGCCATGGACAACTGACAGGAAATCAGTAGCAGAAGCTGCTGGAAAGATGCATCACAACAGTATTCTACAGTGATTTGATTGACAGCCTGTGCTAAACTCTGTCTACAAAACCACCACATACGCCCATTGCCATCCCAGTGATTAGAGAGGTAGGCTATAATAAATTACAGAGATGAGAGGGAAATATTTTCACTTTGGTACAGAGGACCTGAGGCGCAACAGTTCTGTGTTTGTGCCAAGCTGCTGGCTAGAGCCCAGTTCTGACAGTGGCCAGGGCTGTGGACTCCTGAGCTCAATAATGCCTGCTCATCATAGCAGCAGAAATGTGTCTCAGTTATTAATGTATTTGTGTATGTGGACAGCATTTTCTTTTTTCTGTCCCCTTACTAAATCCAACATCTAAGTGACATGTTGTTTGATGTTCCCTTCTTCTCTGCTTGGGGCGAAGGGGTTCCATGTTTTCTATCTTGTATTTTTTTTTTCCAAAAGTGGGAGAAAATAACTATTTACATATAAAAAATCCAAAGGCATTAAGAATACGAAACTGATTTATATCAGTCCTCTTGTGCTGTATCCCATATAAGCTTCCACAAAGCAAGAATCATTTGGAATATGATGTTCTGACAACTTCAGGACATCCTCAAGATTAAAGACAGAAAAAAAATCTCTGTTCTCTGCCTGGAGGAAACAAATCTCTGGGGAGAGTTTTTTGTGGTTTTCAATACTTAAAGGGGGCTTCTCAAAAAGACAAGGAAAAACTTTTTAATAGGACCTGTAGCAATTGGACAAGGGGTAATGGTATTAAACAAAAGGAGGGTAGATTTAGACTAGATACAAGGAAGAATTTTTTTTACAATGACAGTGGAGAAACACTGTACTGTGTTTCCCAGATAAGTGGATAATGCCCCATCCCTGGAAACATTCAAAATCAGGTTGGATGGAGTTCTTAGTATCCTGATCTAGTGGAATATGTCCCAGCTCATTGCAAGGAGGTTGGACCTTCAACGATTCCTTGCAAACCAGACTATCTATTACTGAATTTATGACTCAATTGTGTTCTGAACCCAGCATTGTGACTTCAGTAATGGAACCAGGTATCACATGTATCACAGCAATCCATACATGAAATACAGATTTCCTCTATATCTCCTTTGAAAGAATAGTCACAGACTCCTCAACTGCAGTGAATAAAAGATCAGAAAGGATTTTTATAGGAATGCTTTCCTTCCCAGCACTTTCCTTTGATAAAGAGATATGCAAAAACAAGTTACTGTATTGTATGCTTCTATTACCAGATCTCAAAGCTCTTTGCTGGCAAGATCTCATATATTAGGCACACATTTTATAGAAGGAGAAATGTACATAAGGTAAAATTACTTTTATGAAGTCAACACATCATAAGCAAGGACTGGAAACAGAAAGAAGATAGAAAAAATTGATATTTTCACTGAGAAATGATTGATATTGTCTTTTCTGAGAACCTTAGTAAGCTAGCTAAATTATTGTCTTGTATACTGTAGGATTTCACTTGACAGTCCTCACATATCATCATTTGTATGAGGATCCATTCATCTACTCCTCTTTTCCCTATGAAGCATGCACGACACATCTAAGAGTAAATTCAATCATGCCCCTACCCCAGCCACCAATGCAAACCATGAGACCCAAACCAGAATTTTTTTTAATGAATCAAATAAAACAAAAAGACTGTGATGCCAGACACTATGAATTTATACTTATTACCTGTACAGTTCTTGTGGCATAGACTGTATTGCATAGTTTTACTGTTTTTTAAATACATCATTATGGAAAATTAATTTCTCCACAGATTATTAAAAATGCCTAGGAAAAATGTTATCAATTGTTGAAACATGCAATTATATTTTATATTAACAAACAAACAAACAAAACCCCTCCAAAATTTCTTAATTTTTTTTGGTAAATGATAGACTTAAAAAAAGAAAATACCATGAGTATAATTTTTCTCAATTTAGATATTGAATATACATGAAAAATCAGTACAAGTAGAACTATTTGTGTTTTTAGTAGGAAGGGGTTTCTGGCTAAAATTAATTAAATTAATGCAAATATGAAAAATATGTAGCTAATCCATAAACAGTACTAAAAGACAAGCCAAGCAGTTAAGTAATGCACATTAATGAGGAGTCAGTGAATGAGGAATCGAGTGAATTGTACAAGGTCTTATTAATGAATCTGATGGTTACAATTCAGGACCATGAGAAATCTTCTGAGTTAGTAATGATTTAAAATTTATACCCATACTAAATTGTGAATGCCCTGGGAAGGCGCCCCCTAGGCTTTGGCTTCTCCCATGGAAGCCCAAGGACCAGATGTCAGTTACCCCAGGTACACTCCCCCTGTTTGCCTTACATGGCCGGGTTCCAAGTTCCATAACCCCATTGGTTTAGTTGGCCACTACACCCCCCCAGTTTGCCATGTGAGGTGAAGTTCTAGCTATTCCCCAGTCTCTGTACCCCCATCAGTTTGTCCCCCTGCTTGTCTCCCTGACCACTTTCCTCATTGGTGTGTGTATGTGTCCTCCTGCCTACTCTTCCCGTTGATTGGTCCCTGTGTCTGACTAAACCTTTCTTGAACTCATATAAAACCCCTCTTTGTTCTTCATCCCTGGACTCTTCCAGGGTGTGTGGATGGGCGTTAAGGTCAACCTCCACCGCTAATAAAGCGCAGCTGGGAACCCATCTACAGGAGCCCCTCCTGCCCCCGTAGCCTGGTTCCCACCGGCTGCGCGTGCCAGTGCGGTGAGGCCCCTGCGGCCCACTGGAGCGCCTGCCTTCCCCCGTGGAAACGCTTCCAGAAGGGTGCTCTGCGCCACAACACCAAATAGCTAAAACACAGAACTGACCACCAAATGAACTTTACTCTCCGTCTTTTAAATCTGTTCTCCGTATAGACTGCAGCTGAGGAGAGAGTAAAAGTGGCAACACCAAACTGTGAAATAAACAAGAACTAATTAAAAATTCCATTCCTGTGGTAGGTCTGCTGTGCTACAGATACCACAAAGTTAAAAATGAAGAAAATGTGTTCACAGGTAGGATTTTCCCCTGGCTAATATAACGTGTACTTTATACTCTTGTGGTGTAAAGTAAATTTGTAAATATTTGAAGGAAAAAAAAAAATAGTTAATAATATTATTTAATGTGGCAGCAAATGAGCTTTCTATAACTTACGAGCAAGTATTAGTATCTAAAATTAAAAAAGGTTGAGGGGAATGGAAGCAGCTAAAACAACAAATACTTTCCTCAAATTACTCAAGTGTCCACCATATTAATTTTTTCATTACTTTAATTTTCAGCTGCTTGGATCCTGAGTTGAGGTGGACTCTACAGCTGTATTTGCACACCCCAGCTGGCATATCATGTCCAGTAAACAAAATATAGGAAGACCCTGTGGGTGTCCAATAAAATCAGCCTCAGAAACAACTACTTTGAAATTGAGATTCTGTTATTATAAGGAAAAGCTACTGTACATTTCATATTGTCCTTATCAGATATTTTTATCCATGCCTTTTAATAACATGTTCTTTGGATTGTAAATGTCATGAAAATCACAGGCATTTAAGGTTTCAAGAAGAAAAATGTGAAAAAAAAAAAAAAAGAGAGTATAGATACAGGTTTTAAATATCAAACGTCTTAACTGCCATTATTTCTATTATGCTATTTCTTGAAGGTGAGAAGGATGGAGAAACGTTAGCAGGGACTAATTCCTACATATAGCTGTGCAACTTTTGCTGATGGTTAACGGCAAGAATGAAAAATGAAGCTTTAAATAGGTTGCCAGGAGTCCACAGGCATCATAATATATCAGGAGTTTGTCATCTGTCATCAAATTTATCAGCTGGCTACTGTAACGTCTTTAGACCAGCCACAAAGGATGCCATTAGTCCCTGCTGCTAACATTATCATCATGGGTCTTGGTGTTTCATGGAAGAAAGGTTTGTAGTTACTTTTCACATGTATGAAAACATGCTCGGCATTATTAATTGGTCCTGACACAAGTAGTATTTTTGCTGTATACAATTGAGCAAAAAGCCTTATTCAGTGCAAAGCTTTCATCAAATTATCTACCAGTAAAAGCTGACAAGCTGATTGAAAGTGTCAGTGAAAGGCGGAGGTGATATATAACAACACAATTTTCATTGCACAAAGTGATATTTTTAGCCTTTGCAATTTGTACTGAAACTCATTATTCTTCTCCATTATGGGTAAAGGGAAAACTCTGTAAGTGCCCAAGTCCATGGCTTCTCTAATTTTAAATCTAGCTCAAATGACTGTTTTCCGCAGGGAGATGACTAAATGATATGCAGCCACTCACCAGGCATTTGTCTCCTGTTCACATTTAGGGAAAGCCATCAAGAATTAAATTTTGTGCAGCCATTACACTGGTAGGAATATTAAAGTTAGGACTGTGCTATATTAGATGCAACATAATGAAGGATGTTGCATTGCAGTTAGCCTAGAATTGATGCCACAGGACAGATGCCTGTGTCAAAAGCACAGAGAGCTACAGCACCATAATTCGGTACCTGCTCTTGGTTGAACGTTTCTTGACACAACATAATCACTTGCCATCCCTTTAGCCTCCTTTTGGGAATCCAGACAGGCTGATGGGTTTTTTCAAAATAGCAGGATTCTATTGAACTGCCTGCACACACTTGTGCACAAAATGATATAAAATACTCACAATAAGTACACAGGTGAGAAAACTATACTAGCAGGTGATGGGAATATGTAAAACCATTTTTAAAACATAAGAATTCTTTTTTTTTTTTTTTAAGTTAAATTAAAGCAGTCAAGTGTTAAATTCAAACTAGTAAAATCAAATTATTCATAGAATCACAGAACATCCTGAGTTGGAAGGAATCCACAAGGGTAACTGAAGTCCAATTCCTGTCCCTGCATAGGACACCCCTAAGGATCCCACCATGTGCCAGAGTGTTGTCCAAACACTTCTTGAACTCTGTCAGGCTGGTGTTGTGACCATTTCCCTGGGGAGCCTGTTCCAGAGCCCAACCACCCTCTAGTGAAAAACCTCTTTTCAATATCCAGCCCAAACCTCTCCTGACACGACTTCAGGCCATTTCCTTGGATCCTGTCACTGGTCAACAGAGAGAAGATATTAGTGTCTGCCTGATATGGTTCATATCCTTCATTTGGACACTGACTATATACTGACCTTTAGGTAGTTTGCGGGTTGTTTTTACCAATTATTATTGTTATGATTACTATTATTATTATTTTATATCTATGTGCTAGAAATAAATTCAAATCAAGGAATTGAAGACAAGTGTTTTCTCGAAAATTTATTTCCCATTGTAGAGGCAATGAAGCATATCTATGAATTCTCTATTTAACAAGAAATGCCTTAAATTTAAAATAAACAATATTTTTAAAAATTAAAAAAAACCACTGTAATTTTAATTCATTCCTTCTTTATTTCAGAGTCAGTTATTTGAAGTATTTACATTAAAACCACATTTTACTAAGACTGTAGTGAAACAAATAAAGTAAAGGTTTTGACTCTGCAGCACTTTTCAGGGGATAATCCCCTAAAGCCACATGGCCACAGAGGATAAAGAAATACCTTATCCAAGTTTACACAAAAACCAAGTCCTATAACTGACTTCTAGTTCAGTGAACTCTTTGCTAGATGGTGCATAAAAAAAAATTGAAGACCTCACTTAGAAGCAAGAAATATTAGAGGTCACAGCATACAGTGATAAAGGTCTTTCCCCATGTATACCTCTGTGTTCCTTCAGCAGAGCCTGCATTTTTTTCTCAAGTTCCTCATTCCAATGAACTGAGTTATGTCTGTTATTCAACTGCAAGAACAAAAATGTTTTTATGTGAAATGTACTAAGGGAAAAAAATAAGCTTGCCACTTTCTCTCCTCTCACTTCTTCTATATTTCAGGGTTGAGGCAATTCAGAAAAAGCATAGACAGAACTAGATTATCAACACACACAAAACACATTCAGTAATTATCAGAAAGAAAATAAAACAACAAAGGTATAAGTCAGACTAGAAGTAAAGTGCAACAAATTCTTTAGAAAACAATAAATTCCCATTAGAAACTAGAAATGGTTTTAGGAAGACACAGAAACATCTGTCTTCTTTCTCCAGTGTAAGAGCATTAAGATCCAAAATTGTCATTGAAAACTTGCATTTGGGATGCTTGGTTTGTGTGTGAATTTGAAAATATGTGTTTTCCACTGATGATCACAGAATCCAGATGGGATCTTTAAAGACCATTTTTTGTGACAGCTGTTTAATGTTAACAGCATTATTTGATCATTTCATAGGAATATTGGAACTCAAATGTTTGTCTACTGGCTCTATATGTAAGGAGACCATTTAGATATTAAAAAACCTCCCCAAAACCCTGAATAGCAGGACAAAAACAAAGAATATGTAACTTCTTATCTTGAAGAGGTAGAACTGAAATTCCCTACATAGGTAGACAGTGGTCACCTGGTGACTGAAATCCACATGACAGGGACCAGCAACTTGGCCTCAGGAATTGCAAGACACACATTATAGTCTTGCAAGCTAGATACTCACCATGCTTTACTTTTTTTTCCCCCACCATGCTTTATTTCAACAGAAAAAAAACCCCAAAACAGTGAATCATGAAGTGAAAACCTGGTTTAGGTTATTGTACTGCTCTAGGAAGCAGTTAATGGGAAAACCCAGATCCTTTTTGGCTTTCTCCCCCTTTTCTCAGTCCATTGGCAACACTGAACTCAAAAGAGCTCTGCAACACCTGCCCCCCCAGCAGGCACTTGAGGCCCTTAGAACAGCTCTGGCCTGTCACTGAGGGTACTGGAGCAATGGGTTGTGGGTTGTTTTTATCCCAGTTCTGTGCTCATTTTTAAAACAAAGTCAGCTGTACGTAAAATGCAGAGATTAAATATTTAAAGCTATTTAGAACTTAATGGAAATTTTATATGACATATGCAGGTTCTCTAGCAGTATTTTGTTGTCATCTGAGACTTGTAAATGGATTTGAGTACTAAGGCATTACATTAAATATTTGGGTGAAAAATCACCTTAACCTATTATAACAGATGGACTTAAGTATAATAGAAGAAATAAAAACTCCAGAACAGTGTAAGTTCGANAAAATACCTCTTAAAAATTCTGAGTTGAGCAAGTATGCTTTCTAGGATACTAGTATGAGGTGATGGAGAAGCAGCACACCAGGTCCACCCATACCTACTTCATTTAGTATTTCTGAGTGTTTTTACCAGCAAAAATAAAAAAGGCTTTGCAGAATGTTGAAAAACACTGGCTTCACTTAGTTTTGTTTTTCTTATTTCATAGCATACATTATTATTCTAGTCCTGCCTGAAGCATCATACAAGTTGAACTTGCCCTTTTATAAGGTTGATTAAAAAAGAAAAAAATAAAAAAGAAGACAGGGTAGGTATACTTTAAAAACAGATGGCCAAACTGTCTTGTAAATTCAGTGCCTTTTGGTGCATGAGTGTTCAAAAGTTCATAAGCAAATTATTTCCTTGGTAGAAAGAGGTCAGGTTCTGAAAGTCAGCTTGATATCTAATCAAGAGAAAGAACAAACTCACTAGCAATAATGTTTCTGCAGGTCAAGCATTTCCTTGGGCAACTTCTATGAAAGCTGACTATTCCTAAAATAGACTTTAAATTACATCTTTACAATTCTATTATCTTTAGTATGGTAGAATTTGAGGATGCAATTTGATGAGAAATCAGTTTGATGAAAGACCCTGCAAACAAAATGGAGTTCTGATGACTACATACAAAATAGTGTTGATTATAAGACATCAGAGACCAATTCATTAAAATTGTGCCAGTAATGTACGTGGGAGCATATAAACAAGTAAACATAAAAGCAAGTTCAATGACTTTTTTTAATTATAGTCATTTCAGGACTGCACTACATCTTGAGGGAAAAGAAGGGCTTTCTATTTTCTTTCTCTTGTTTGTCCTTTCCCCCAAGTACTGGACAAAGATTACTCAAAAATACTGTTACTTATCAATGGCAAACAGTCTTCTGAAGGAGAACTGCAAGGTACAGACAGGTATTCACACAGAGGGTTACAATATGGGATGTTTTTTAATCATCAGCCTGTTTTAATGATAAGAGAAGGAGCCTAGTCTCAAAAAAGAGGATTGCACAAACTAAAGAAGGGAATTCTTAACGCCATCTTCTATTTCATGTACCTATATATATAGATGAACATGAAGGAAGAATTGGTTGACAACCAAAAAACTAAGCCACAGCTAATTAAGATAAAAGAATGAGGCATGCAAAAATGAAAGACTGCTGCCAAAGAACTGTAGATAAAATTTCTCCCCATTAATATAAAAAGAAAATGAGACCAGTGACAGGGGAAAAAAAAAGTAGGAAGATAAGAAAACAAGTAAGAAAAATAATGTATGTCTGGAACAAGAAGGAAGTCAGTTGAAAAGATTAATAACACAATGGTAGAGAGTGTCAAAGACAAAGTTTCTAGGGCAAGTGGAAATTCAGAAGCATTTGTTCTCTACCTTGGAATCCTCTGACAGAAATTGCTATGCATCGTTTAAGAGATCTTTTTTCTATCTCTGGGTGCATTGAAAAAGCAATCAGTATACTGGTTTTGCTATCTCTGTCTCAGGAGAGTTTTCTGTTAAGAGGTTCTCAGTGAACTCTCAATGAGAATGAAAACTTTAAAAATTGGAAAAAATTAATTAATGTTAACTTGTGAATTATATTTTCCAATTTTTATTTACCATGGGTGTTTTTAGGGACTTAATGTCAGTACCATTCTAAAATTCAGAAACTCCATATTGAGTCCAAAGACTATTTCGACCATCTTGCTAACTTACCTTTTTGCTTACAGAACTAAAACTATTTAATCAAGTGAAATTACTTTCTCAGTACAAATTTGCGTATTCTGTCCAAAACTAAGAAACAATTTATATATCTATATCTATCCCCAAACTAAGAAACTATTTATATATCTATATCTATCTCTCTATCACAAATCATACTAGTACATGGATAAAGTTAATGGATCCATTTAAATTTTCAGGTTGAACAAAATAACCACAAAACAGACCTTGAGCTTACAAAATGAAGGTATAAGGGGATAAGGATTGCCAAAAGACATTTCTTACAGAGAAAATTGAATTGAAGCTTTAAAAAATGAGCCAGATTAAGTATGAAGGCCTTCCTTGGATGTTTTTATATGTTGAGTTGAAATTCTCTTAGGCTTAAGGTGTGAGAAGAGGTATGTAAAGGCTTCCAATACACGCAAATAGTTTTCATTAATCTCGTGGCAGCCCTGTCTTATGGTCTGATTTTTTCTGGTTCATGAAATCCTTTTCTTCTTCTGTATTTATGCAGTAACATTGCTATCAACTTCAGCAAAGTGTATGATTATATCTTTTCCTCTATTCCTTCTGTGAGAGTTTTGATTAGGATTCTGTCGCCACACTTAATACATGGCTCATTCACTCTGTTCTCTTCTGAAAACACACTGTGTATTTAGTTTTCCCCAAAATATTTTTTATAATAACCTGAAGAAAGTAAATTTGTCTCTGTGTGTATGAATCTCGGAAAGATAGTACATAAAAGACAAAATTTTAATATTCAGAAATGCATGATAGGTTGAAAGAAAAAAAGACACTTATTTCTGTGTAAGCTTAGTTTTAAGCAATCCTGCCAGATATGGGACACTGCCTTGGATTGAGTGTATCTTATAATGAAACTTCAAACTACTCAGAGACAAGTTAGGGATGTTAAAATTAACATACAGACATCTCATGTACCATGTCCACAGCTGTAGACTGTTAAATCTCTCCAGAGTGACTCAGGTAACAGCACATTAAAGCAAGAGCAAGAGCAAAGGATACAAGGTAATACGACCTCAGTACACTAAATTATCAAACTTTAAACTACTCAAAATTTTGGTGTCACTTTGATAAGGACAGCATTTAATTCCTTAGTTAGTGACAGAGGAAGCCATTCTGTTTTTACAGAGAATTGAGTACTTTTTGCCAGACCAGTACAGAAGGATCCAAACCGGCACAATTTTCTCTTTAACCAGACTGTAGTGATTTTACTGGAGTCTCTTGTCAGATATCTATAGATATAGACCTATAGGGGCTCATACATTTAGTTTTAGTCCATGGAAGATTTTCTCCAGTCCTTTTCTAAACATGGGTAGCTGCTGATGACTGAAGGACATTATGTGACAGTCACTATCCTATTTAAAATCTTATGTCTATCATTAGTTTCTATTATGCATCAAGATACACATTTAATATATCCTGATAATCTTCTCAGAGTTGTACTGATGCATGCATTAGAAATTATTATGTTGCTTAGATTCCTTTTACTCATCTTTTGGGTCCTTTCAAAGGACCAGATTCAGAGAAAGATGTAATCAACTAATCATTTGCCTTGGTACTGTTTAATGTTTACTTTTCTGGTTCCTGGTACAGAACCCCAATTCCCTTTGCATGTAAATGCTTTATGAATGCGCTGAGTCAATTAGCAGAAGAATCACAGTAGGCACTGTGGAGGATCAGTACAAAATTCATTTCCTGTCTCATTTTGTCTAAATCATGAAGCAGTGACCTGAGACTGAACACAGGAAAATCATTGTGATTCATTTTTTCATTCAGCATTTTAACCTTAACTGAGGTATTTCTAACAGATTAAAATATAATTGTTTTAGTCTGTAGAGAAAAAATATTTCTTAGCAAAACAAATTCAAAATAGAATTTGGAGTAACTGACAGAAAAGGTTCTGGTTTTAAAGCCCTTCAATACAACCTGCTGAGATCAGATCCTGGAGAATTATTTACCTACTCCTACTTAATATTTTTTCAAATTTTAGAATTAAATATTAGAGAAGTGTAAGGCCCTGTGAGAACACAGAAGCACCTAGGTGTATATGGCTGTACTGATGGGGTTTTACTAGGACTACGTATTTGAAGAAATCCCAGTTTGCCAGCCATCTCCCTTAAAATGAGCACTCTCTTGTTCCAGACTGTGAATATGGTGACATTTCTCATGTAACCAGCTATTGGGATCATTTGACCAGAAAGCTTTCAGTTGGTAGGTCACTGTAGTTTCAGAATTTCCAAATAACAGAAGCCATTATAGGGAGTTTGAGAATGGTGTATATGTTTGGGGTTTTTTTAAGCTACAGTGTGCATTAAGAAGTCTAAAAAGTAATGGCCAACATTTATTAATAACCACCACATTCTGAGAGTGCTTTCCTTTCCTAGAACAAAGAGGGAAACACATTTTATTGTCACAGGAGGGTATAAAGCTGTCTATAAGCCACACATCACCAAAACTAAGTTGTGTACATTGCTTATAGCTCTATCTTTACCTTTTACTGTGATTGACTGCTCCTCTCTTTTACCAACACATCTTTTAAAAACATTTCTATTGATCAAATTTTGCCTTCCCTTTCCCTCTTCTAATGAAATGTCAGACTTTTGTTCTTTTCTTTCAATTTCTCTCTGATCAGCATTGTCTCCTGCCTCATCACACTTATGAAATTTTCCTCCATGTGCTTCTTGCATATTAAATAGATCGATATTTTGATTGTTTATACAGTGATGGTGCTGTTTTACTGGTATTAAATGCTTTACTGGTGCTAGTCCTTGAACAAAGGTCCATATTTGCATTAAAGTTCATTCCACAAAGCCCGTGAGAAGCCAGGAATCAAAACGTGCTCTGAAATCTGATGAACTGTAGTTGGTAGGATAACCGGAATGTACAGGTGTTTTTGATTTACTGCTGCTGAAGGTGGACTCAGTCTGTAAGATTCCTTCCTGAAGAAAGGGGTCAGGGTCTTCCTCAATGTACTTGGTAGTTATTTTGTTCTTTTTAAGAACCACAGTGCTAGAGGTACTGTAGCTGCTACCCACTTTTCATATATTGCTCAGAGTTTATGAAAGCAGATTTCAATCTTTGTCAACTGAGAATAACTTCAGAAGCTTGAAGTTATCACGCAGAACTAGAGAGAGTAGGCAACTTCGGTGAAGAATCAACCCTTACCGATGTGTGCTAAGCTGTGAACACAAAACTGACTGTACCCAGGAGAGCAGATGAAGAGGAATCCTGGAATCATTTCTTTTCTGCAGTGAGATGAGGACCAGCCACGTACTGTAAAAGTGCTCGGTGTCAACTCTCTGGTACAAAAAGAAACCTAATATGAGTTTTTCATCAATTTGAAAAAAAGCAGTACTGAAAAGTGGACCATTTTGAAAAAGCCAACATTTGAACACTTCTAGGCGTGATCCAACGTCTGATTCATGACTAGAGAACATATATAAAACAAATCAGGGCTGTGATTTAGTATGTTCCTGCTATCTTCTAGTGGCTAGACATTGTTCAACACTAGCTGTATTTATCTCTTTTTCAAAGAAGCTGGAAATGCTATCATTGCCTTCCACAGCTTCACTTTTTCTCTGATTTGAACTTTTTCTCCTGGAACTTTCATTTGTGTGGATGTGGAAGAGGGGAAAGAGACACAAACATTCTCCCCAGTTTTGTTTTTCAGAGCAAGAAGTCAGTTGCCCCAATTAAAATATCTCATCCTATTTAAAGGCTGCTTTTAATTAAAACTGTGTGTGCAATTACCTGTATCAGCACTGATTCTGCCTGTTTTTGTATTCTGAGATCTTAGATTTAAATCTCTCTTCCTGGGAGATTGTTTTGCTCAAAAAAAAAAAAAAAAACAAAAAAAAAAAAAAAAAAAAAAAAAATCTTGTGTCTCCTGCCTATAATGAAGACCTGGAAATGGTGAAGAGAGAGACTGAAAATAATGGTCTGATCATGAGAGCAAAGGATCAGGAATCTTGACTGAGAAGAACCTGATCCTGACAAAGAGAGATTGATAAATAGCATAGTGCCTGGCTATGTGAATTATATCCTGTCTTCTGAGGCAAAAAAAAAATAAAAATTGCTACACATGTGCACTCATATAATTTACCTAGACTTATAATAGGAACTATGGTTAAGGAGAA
>VZTR01021022.1:2713-19068 GCA_013400775.1 Chaetops frenatus | reverse complement strand
ATTTTATTGGGTTCTCTAATGCAAAAAAAAAAAGATACAACTGCTAATGTTGTATCTAAATGTTGAAAAAGGGGTTGAAAAATGAGGTGATAAGGATGCCATAGGAATTTTCTCCCCAAGAAAACCCACCATAATGACACCATCAGAATTTGTAGGAAGATGGACATGAGAATGACATCACAAGAACAAGGGAAACATACCACCACCACCACCACCACACCTGTGCACACTGCTGGCTCACACTCAGCTTACAGACACCCAGGTTCTTCTCAGCAGAGCTGCAGCCCAGTCTGCCAATCTGTTTTCCTGTTACAGGCTCTAACAGTAATTTAATTCCATTGTTTCTACTTTGCACAAACCAGCACAATAGGACCACTGGCAGCACTACTTCTTCCTAAGTTTGTGCTTCTTTCGCCTTCTTCACAACCTTGTATTCTAACTCCCTCCTGACTCATCTAGCTACCTTGGTGTGAAACACAGCCAGCTTAATTTACACAACCTCACTTTTCTCTGTAGTTTCAGCATTTATGGCAAAAACTCCTCAAGTTTAGGTCTTAACTTAGCATTACTTGAATGGTTATGAGTTTAGTTCTCACAATTGTATCCCTTTTTCAAAGAAGGAGGTCACTTGGTTTGTTCAGCCTAAAGAAGAGGAGGCTGAGGGGAAAAAACTTTGTGCTCTTTAACATCTTCAGGAGCAGAAGCAGAGGGGCAGGTACCATCTCCTCACTCTCATGATCAGTGACAGGAGTCAAGGAAACACCATGAAGCTGAGTCAGGGGAGGTTTAGATTGAATATCAGGAAAAGGTTTTTCATCCAGAGTGTGGTTTGGCATTAGAACAGGCTCCCCAGGGATGTGGTCACACCACCAAGCCTTAGAGAGTTCAAGAAGTGTTTGGACAACACTCTTGGGCACATGGTGTGATTCTTAGAGTTTTCCCTGCACAGGGGCAGGAGCTGGACTTGATGATCCTAAAGGGTCCCCTCCATCTCAGCCCATTCTATGATTCTATGATTTCTGGAATTCTTACTTCTGAAACCTTCCTGGACATGTAAGACCATCCAGAACTCAAATATTAAGAAGTCTGACTACATTGTTAAATACACAAAATTTTTCTGTCTTTTAAGCTGTAACAACCGGTGTTAAAACCATGTTTTTCACTCTGACTACATGTAGTACTATCACCTCACTTAAAAAATCAGCAGAGCTTAGCAACTTGTTTTAATATAGCTTATGCCAGTCTTCTGCATAATATCCTACAGATGTTTAGACAGCTTATCCTCTGAGAAGGGTACCTCTTTAGCTGACTAGTTAAATCCTGAATAAATATTCTCTGCTTGCAGTCAGAGTAATGGTCTCATCTGCCACAGGAAAGGGGCATGAGAAATTTTAACAATTTGTTTACGTTGATTCTGCTTCTAGTGTGTCTGCAACCAGAAATTGTTGACTGGGCTACTGCAGTTGCAGTTTTCAAGATGTTGTTCAGCATCATTGTGACACATCTTTCTGTATGAATGTTCTTGTCTGTTGTAGAAGGTAGAAGGTAGCTGGTTGCAATAAAACACTCAGGAGAGTATGTAACATTATGTCCTCTGCCTGCATGGAACCATATCTAACTTTTCAGAAAAAAAATCAAAGCCATGGATTCCTCAGACTTCCCTCACCTCTTCCAGGGCCTAAGCAGTAGCATGGCTATTCTCCGGTATGTTAAGCTTTAAAAGATATTTTTAAAAATATGGTAGCATGTACTCTGAGAAAAAGAATGATGAACTGCAATGTATCACTCAGATTTAGAGTTGCTACACGCATTATACGAAACTGGTTTTAAGAAATTTGAAAAGTTCTCCTAAACACATTTCTACTGGTATTCCTTTGCTAATACTGGTGGAAATAAATACCTTCCCCAGCCCCCTTCCTTTTTTAAATGCAATAACTAAAGTGCAGAACAGATTAGGTTTCAGAATTTTGGATCTACGAAGCATCCTTACATAGGCATACTAGCAAATTTACACAGGTTTGAAAATTGTTTTCATATCAGATGCCATAAGTTATCACATATTAGTTGAGTCCTGTTTAGATTGTAAAGATACTGAGATCTACTAGAGTGATCAATATCATTTCACATAATTGAAAGAAGAGTAAGAACTAGAGTAGCTTGAGTATTCCTTTTCTAATTAATTCTTCTACTATGAAATGGGAAAAAAATAATAGTACTGCTTGAAATCACAATTTCTTCTTTAAGCAACCAAGAAATGACAGCATTCACAAAATGCGATATATGAGCAAAGGGAGGTTTGTTTCCATCTACCCTTGTTAAAAAATAAGGTAAACATGAATTCAGCATATATTAAAGGGTTTTCTCTGTTCTTTGTTTTCTGTTAAAATGTGGATACTACCTGGAAATTAGGTCAAGTTAAAAGGTCATAAACAAAAAAAAAAGCCCTTGCGACTTCATGGTTTTTTTTATAAAATTTTACTGTGTTTGCAAACAATGTAATTTACTGTCACCTAAGATTGACATAATCTTAATTCTTTCTCATTTCAGCCAGTGATTTTGAAATATGTATAACTGAATCTCTAAAAGTATGGAAGCCATTGAAATGCAAAACAAAAAAACCTAAACCTAAACCCACTGGTCAATGGAAAGTGGTATTTGCAACCAGTTGGCTGAACACTTCCATGCAATCCTGTTGTCTCTGTTAAATTGAACATTACATAAGCAGCACTCACAAAATATTATTTAAAAATTAATTGAATTGTTGACAGCTCTATTCAGGTTCAATCACTATGGGTTTTTTTCGAACATCATGCATGCGAGAGCGTTTTTTCACTGTTTGGATGTTTGGACAAATGACAGTTTATCCTTTATATGCAAATATACAAACTGAATCTGAATATATATACAAATATTCTTTGGTCATATAGTCTCTACTGACTTTCCATAAAGCCAATGGATATTAAAAAATAAAATATGGAGGTGCTTTCTCCTTAATCTCAAGGTTACAGGATAGATATGAATATTTCATAGCTTTGAAATTAACTGCTGTGTAGGGGTTTTTTTGGGTTTTGTTGACTTTTTAAAAAATTGTTGACAATAACATTTCGATCCCAGTCTTATATGGAACTTTACAAACAATTACACTTTGAAGCATTTTTGCACAAAGAAAAGAATGGCATTCACATCCTGATGCTAAAATGTACTTCAAAATGCCAGCCAATTCAGGTGACTCTTGAAGGAGGGCCACTTGTTTAATTGCAACAGGGGTATCAGTTCATCAGTATCAGAAATTATGTGATTTTAAGACACATTTTACTGTGAATGAATTGATTAACTTTTGATCAGACAGTTGTAGCAGAAGACAGATTCAGAGAGAGACAGAGACAGAAAGACAAGGGATAGAAACACTGAGTACACAAGTGAGGAAAGGGGGAGGTCTAAAAAGCCCACCTTTCCTTTCCCTGCCACTTTACCTCCACTGTATCTGCCCCAAAACCCACTCATTCATTCTATCTAATTAATAAGTTTGTGAGCATATAAAGCATGCAATACTTCTCCTTGACTTAGAAATGCCACTGAAAACATACACTTGAGAAAATAGATTGGCTCAACTCATAGCTTGTTATAAGTCAAAACACTATCTAATTTGTCATACTTTTCACTCTGCAAGATCCCAAGAGTACTTAAATTTCTGTATTTTGGAGTATTTTTCCCAGTGATTGTTTACATGAATAGCTTTTTTCATTTCAGTCTGTGAAAATTTATCCTATTTCTCTGACATTCACATTGTCCCCTTTCCCTCTGCACTTTCAAAAGAGTTTAACCAAAGTTTACTGTGCTCAAGGACAGGTTCTTTAAAGTAGAGATTAACTTAGTGATGACAGAGGTTTTATCTCCTTTGTTCATAGTTTATCCTTAGAGGGATAACTTCCAGCAGCAGAGGAAATACCCATTAGCTTTTGTCCTTCTACTGCACTACTGGTGAGCAGAAACACTGCAAGGAAGGAGGAGAATGGTCCTTCCTTCAAAGCAAACCTGCCTCATTGGGATAAACGTAGCAAGATTTACCACCAGAAAAGAGTTTGTGACAACAACAAGGACTGGGAGGTATCTGAGAAGAGCAGGGAGCAGGAGCAAAGCTGTATTTCAGCAGTGAGAGTAAGATTTTTTTTAGAAGGAGCTCAGTACAGACTACACAGATTTTTTTTTTGTCAAACTTAGCCTCTAAGTTTTAAAATACATAAGACTTGGAGAATGTAGAAATTCATAGTCCTTACATAATTAGCTAATTTTCAGAGTGGCTCTGATATCATAAATCCAGGCATTATACAACAATGCTTTCAAGTAGTCTGTCCATCATTTCTCCAGCCATAATACTACTTTATATAAATAGGTAATGAAGTCCTACATCAGTGTAATAGCAATTGCACCTCTAGGTTTACAGTATCTTGATTTTTCCTCATGACATGATAGAACTTTCTTTTCCCCCGTCTAGAAAAAACAGCACAGTCCACTTTCTCCTTTACACTGATACTCTCTCCTTATTCTCAGCCTCCTGCTCACCTTCTATTTTATACCAGAAGGCCAGCATTTGCTCTCACTCCTAGCAAAAATTTGGCATGTTAATCAATTCTCAGTAGCAAATATGTCATGGAATAAGTGCTCTACTTATATTTTCAGAAGAGACTAAACTCATTGTTCCAAGCTATCAAGAAACTTCATTTTTGAAAAAATTCAGCGAAAGGGACTAGAAGGGGCTAAAAAATAGATTGTATGACCTCATAAAAATTATTATTCCATAAATATACAAGTCCATAAAAGGCCATGCTTTTAGCATAGATTCTGCTCAATAAAAGTTAATCTGCCTGTGAACAAAGGGAAAAGAAAAATTTAACAGAAAGTTATATTAAAAAAAAAAAAAAGCCACAGAAATATATAATAAGAACCATGCTGTCAAAAAGGTCCTGCTTACTTACCCTACCTTTTCTCTCCTGCTTCCTGTTCAAATGAGTCTTTGGTCTCCTGCCATTTTCCATGATTATTGCAACTCAGGAGTATTTTCAACTCAAATCTCCACTACAAACCCCTGCTTGGTCCCATTGGATCCCTTATCCAACTTTTTCTATCTTTTAGCCCCTTCATTTTCTTCTACCAAAAAGCCAGGTTTTGTTTCATCCCTTTGTTTCCCAATTTAGCTGTCTTATTCTCTTCTCCATCAAAATTCCTGTGTAAACTTGGTTTCCCTCCCTGCATTTTCCATCTTTCCTCTATTCCTCCCTGTTGAAGCCTGCAAAGGCTGCATGGACAAAAGAACACCATAAACCTTTGCATTATGTTTTAGATAGTCTCCTGTGAAGTAGAGTTTCATAAGTCAAAAATCCAAACATACAAACAAACAAAACTTTCTGGATCCAGGAAGACAAGAGTTATTGCTGGATAATTTCCTGAGATTATGGAGCCTTCACATTTTATGTTAAGACACTGTGAGCTTTCCCACATGGTTCTAGTTTACCCATGAATATTTTTTCCAGAAATAAAGACAAACAAAAGACAACTCTGTAAGAAAAAGTTACTAAGAATTTGGGCATCCATAAAACATTAAAGATATGACAAATACAAAGTAAAGCAGTATTGCACAGCAACACAGAGATTCATAAGATTTCAACAACTAGCAAAAAAAGAAATTTCTCCTTAAAATGTAGGTCTATACAGCAGGTATTCACTGCCATATAAGGTGCTGTATTTTCAAAGTCTAAGCCAACATTTCTATGTTGAGCAAAATGACCCATGATCTTAGAGGTCTTTTACAAACAAAATGATTTTACATTTCTGTAATTTCACTGAAAATATAATTTTCAATGTAACTTTACATTTGAGACAAATTCAGATTATTTTTACCTTTCTGATAGTTAACAAACTTTAATGAAACACCAAGCAATATAGGATAGTGATGATTAGAGTTTACTACACTTTTCCCCAGCATACACCAAGCCAATATCATGAACCACTGCTATCTTATCCCCATGAGAGATTCAATAATCATTCTCTGTTACTGTGCAGACCTAGAACTATTTATGTTCTGAGCATTTTCATGTTGACACTTATTTAAGGGGTGAAACAGAGTAATTACTTTGCAAATGTCTCAGTTTCAATTGTTCATGCATACAACTAATTAGCCATTAGTTGAATTTTAGCCCACTTATAACCTTAAAGTATTGAAATCTATTTCTGCTGCCTGTTGATTAGATTATAAGGATACTTCCCACCTGTCCTGTGAAAGATGTGAAACTGTTGTAACACAGAATACACAGTGGACTCCCTTGTCAAATTTGAAACGTTTAGTGTTATCTAAGAGTAGTGCTCTTTAAAAGATTACAAAGAAAGAATAAAGACTCGGCACTACAGTCTGGTGACTAAGTCTAGAGAAGAGAAGACTGAGAGAGGATCTCACTAAAACATATCAACCTCTCAAAGGTGGATGCCAAGAGGAAGGTGCCAGACTCTTTTTGTGGTGCCCAGTGACAGAATGAGGAGCAACAGCCATAAACAAAAACACAATAAATTCCATCCCAACATGAGTAAGAACCTCTTTATATCAATGGTGGCACAGCATTGGAACAGGATGTCCATAGAGGTGATGGAATTTTCCTCTATGGAGACATTCAAAACCCATCTGGAGCTGTACCTGTGTCACCTGCTCCAGGTAACCCTGCCTTGGCAGTGGGATTGGACTGTATTATCTCCAGAGATCCCTTCCAACTCTAATGATTCTGTGAATCTGTCATTCTGTGACAAGAAGAGACACATTATGAAATAAACATGAAAGACAAACAGGAAATCAGTAACTTATCAAATCAAAAATAGACCAAAAAATTCCTGGAAGAGTGGGAACATTTGCTTTTCATTTTCCAAAGGGATTTTGGTAGAAATCCTCAAACCTTGAAGAAAAAGTTTGTGTTTGATTGAATAAGCCCTTTTAATCTACAGTTCTGTAACCACCCTGAGGGAGTGCAAAATGCTCATAATGATTTATATAACAAGGTTTACTCACCTCAGCTGTCAAGGACAATTTAGAAAAAATACCGAAACCAGCATAGTTAGTGTAACTTTCAAGCTTGACACTGATGATTTTATGTTGTCTGTTATTTAAAAAAAAAAAAAAAAAAAACTTAACTGGCATATAAAATTGTGACCTTAAATGACCAAACATATTCAAAATTTCCATGTGGTGCAATTGTTTCATTGGCCTTGCTTTAGTTAACTCTCTATATTCCTTTTCCACTGGACAAACCTACTCTGCAGGATTTTCTGCAGGGAAAGAGAATATAAACTTTTTTTGACATTAACTGTGTCTCAACAGCTGTCAAGACTTGGGACAAGTACTGCATTCTTGCTGTCAAAAGGAAGCAAAAATTTTAAGCTCCATTTCTCTAACAAGATCAAATTTTTAGAAAAAGAAATTTAAATAATTCTCAGTTTTATGACACACTTTTCAGTTTCCTAATCATTGTGTTGGCTAAGAGCAAGATTCCTGGAACATTTGTTCCAAGTTCTTGCAAAAAATACTTCTTGCCTGGAAACTTCTGCTCCAGGGGTTGTGAGAGAGAAGAAATCAGCTTGTGAAACAATAAGGCCATGTTCCCTTCCATGTGAAAATCCCCATTTCAGAAGTTATCTCTAGGAATAGACTTCAACTGATTTTATGCCTTCTTTGAAATACTCATGGAAAAAAATAAAGGTAGGCTAGAGGATAATATAATCAATTGTTCAGTTGCAAGGACCTTAAATGAAGTAACAAACTTTCAAACAAGTCTTCTTTAAAGTAGAAGCAAAAATATAAAGCTATTAATATTACTGTAAAGGAGACAATGTTGTCATTTCAGGGTAAAATAAATCCACTAATGAATTGCACTTGGATAAGCCTGAAGTGGTTTATTCTTATTTTTTTGTTTAGCATTGATTTATGACAACCAAACGAGTTTTGTCATAAGAAGGTTGAGACTCCAAATTTTATCACAAGAAAGGTGACAACTGCCTTATTGTTTGATTTCCGGAGTTTTCTTCTCCAGAAGTCCTTTAAATGAATGATTATAGAAAGGCAAGGGCAGACCAAACATATGAATTTCTCTGCTAGTCTCCTGCTATTCTTCAGCTCTGATATAGCTTTGATGGATTTCACACTAATAACCTCAATCTTCTCTGATCAGTCAGTATTTCTATTATATCTCTTTAAACAGAGATGGGAAGACAGAAATTTCAAGCATTCAATATACAAACATCTATACTATGTATTTGATGCTATAGAATATTCCATTTATTTTCTTAATTGTTTCTACCATTTCATTTGGGATGTTTTTATGATTAGTCTATACTGAGCTGACACTTTATACAAATATCAGGAATAAAGGCGAAAAAACTGCTCCTTAGTCCATCTCTGTAAAACAAGTCAGGACTTTGTAATCTTCCCTCTGTACCTGTGCGTCATTTCAAACACGTCCAACTTTGTTATGCCATTTCATAGTACAATCCCACAGTGTCCTAAGACTCTTTCTTCTACACTTCTTCAGCTGATTAACTTGATTTTCTCAGTGAACTGTTTTTCATTCCACTGGTTATTCCCTATTTCAAAGCATTAAAGAACTCACTGACTTTTAGAGTTTCACTACTGATCTTCAGCTACAATAAACATTTATTATTTTACTGTTTCCTACCCCCTAGCTGTTCCCTTTCCTTAAAAATCTGTTTTATGGGACTCAGCAGTAGCCTTCTGGAAATTTAGAAAGCTTCCATAAATCCATTATTCACTCAACATTATTCACACTAACTCTTCCAAACCTTACAAGAAGTTTTAGGGTAGAATTTCTCTTAAAAAAAAACCCCAAATCAGACATGTTGATTGTTCCTAACTAAGTAATATTTAGCTGTGTGTTCACCAATTCTATTCTTAAATATTATTTTTATTACCTTATCTAATACAGCAGGACATCATTCTTATGGCTTGTAGCTTTCTGGAGCTCTATTAAGACCTTTTTGGTCATCACAGTTAATGTCTTGCCTGAAATTGACTTGTCATTGAAGACATCAAAAATTTCTAATGCTCTTTTTCTCTGTTTATTTATCTATCACTCATGTATTTTATTTTCCAAAAAGGATTTTTTGAAGACTCACATTCAAAGAAGGAATCCAACCGAAATGTTTCCTCAGTTTCTCGTAAGTGAAAACAGAATAAAGTGCAAAAAGATATAAAGACTGATTTAATTTTTTCTGTAATGTCCTTGGCTTCTGTATTTTTTAAAATCTTTATTAATCAACTTTGCTCACTGATATCCTGCTGTTAAAATACAGAGGAAAAATGTGCTAATAGATAAGATACATTGTGCTAGTTCTTCAAATCCATTTTGATCTGCCTTATATTTTTCTTTAGACTGACAGAGTTTCAGAATTTATCATCTTTAATTTTCTTCATTTAGACAATATTTGGACATACTAGTTTCCTGTAGCATTTTTGGAGTCCACAATGCCAGATAATGTTTAGCATAGCTACTTTAGATCTGTGAAAAAAAGAGCACTAAATATTCAGAGAGGAGGGCACCAAATTTTCTAGTTCTGTGATTAGAACTGTCAGAATAGACTACTGGTTTCCATCCCTGCTTCCAGAGCTATTTCCACAAATCACAAACATATTTTAAATGTAAATGCAAATGCCATAAAAAGCATGGCCAGAGAAGCATTAGCTGATGAGGTTCTATTCTCCTTCCTTCCCTGGCATATTCCAGCATGTTGCTCTGCATAGGAGCTCCTAAATGCTTGTATTCTTTTTAGGTGCAAATTTATCCCTTGATGGTCTCTGATCCTTGATATCTGCTAAGCAAAGTGACAGGAGAGTAAATCAACACCATGAGGCATCACAGTTGGTATGCCTTATAAACAATAAAACATCAGGCAAACTTCAGCTAATGTGGAGAATCAGCTTTGATCATGTTGAGCAGAAGAAAGTTATAAAAAACGTGACAAATAAGTTATGGATCCTGGCAATACAAAAAAATCTCTCATAAAATCCCTTGCTTTGCAAATACTTGAAAGATGTGTTTTACTTTAATTTCATAGTTGAGTACTTTCTCATATTATTCAAGAAATATACCTTATATTACACTAACTGTTTCTTAAACCATATTTTTTCCTCTGCATTAGAAAACAGAAAATATGCAAAATAGAAAGTTATCCTGATGATAACTTTGATTTTCAAGGAATTGGTACCACCATTGCAGAACCGCTCTCTGGCTTTGCACTTTTCCGCTGAGATATTGTACACCATTGTTTGCAAACATTTTCAGACTCAGTAAGAATTCAGGAGAAAAGACAAGGTTTTGTTAATTGGAACTCTAATAAAATTCTAAGATGGTATTTTTAAACTGTGTCTTTGTGCTTCGATAATTTTCAGCAATTAAAAAAATCTAAGCATTTCTACTGTTTGCTCTTTTTTTTCTGTTAAATTTAAGCGTTGAAGAATGAAGGATGAGAAATAAGTTCAGTAATGAGGCCTGGTATTCTGCCTAGGAAAAAAAAAGTTTTTCCTATGATGCTTCTTGTTAAGGAAACTGTCTGTCCCTCCAGGAGCCACTCTGTCAGTAACACTCGCACACCTGAGCTGGGATCAAGGCCCATTCACAGCTACACCCCCACACTCACATGGTCACACCAGGCTTCTGAGCTGGCTCAGCCCCAGGTTTGCCACAGCAGAGTCTCAGATACACTGATCTTGGTGCAAAAACTAAATAACAGAAAACCAGCTTGAGCTGGTGCATCCAAGGAGGAGCCCCAAACAAAGGACCCCATGGGCTTTTATCCTCACACAGTCCAAGCATGCCCAAGTCTGGAACCTCTTGACTCTCTGAGTATCCAGTCCCCTGGCTGGGCCACAGATCCCCAGGCCCTTTGTTGTGCAAAGGGTCAGCAGTTCCTGGCCTCTTGCTTTGGGCTCCCACAGCTCAACCTGCAGCTTCCACTGCGGCTGCTCACCGAGATACCAGCACTGAATGGATTCCTCAAAACTTACCAGGACATTCTTCCTTTTCTTAAACAAACTCAAAAGTTAAAACAGTTCAGAATGAACTATGGTTTGGTTATTTTGCATTTTTATAATCAGCTTCATAAACAACCCACAATCACATTTTCAGGGGCAATTTCTCTTCTCCTTCTGTTTCATAGATTGTCAGGAAGGAGTAACTCTCTAGCATTGTGGTTGGTATACTCCAAGAGTCGATATAAAGCCAGGGATGTGAAAAGCAAAAGGGCCAAGTGGAAAAACCATGAGAACACAGAAGAACTAGACCATCTTTATATGAGAAGTAAGGACCTAAAGAAAACTGTATCACCAATATGTGCTATTATCTTGTATACATTTAAGTGGAAAAAACAGACCTTCTAGATTTACACCAAGACATAAAGACATTCTTAATGGGTTTTGCTAACTGACAGGTAAATCCTTATTTGGCAAAAAGCAAATGTCTTGGACCATCCAGGCAATAGATGTATATGTGTTTGATACCAATTAATGTAGAGAAATTTTTTTTCAAAGAATAATGCTAAAATCTCATTCAAATTTCACAAACAACTCCAGGACTACAATAAAATTTTTAGCTATTGTAACATATGACATCTAATGTCTAGCAAAGAACAGACTTTAAGCTTCTAATACATATTTTCTTGAAGATCCTACACCTACCTTTTTTTTTTTTTTTTGTCTTTATAATGGAAATATTAGGAGACCAAATGTTAACATGCAAGAAAGGTAATTACTGATTGATCCTATCTCTCATGTTAGACACAGCAATTTTAGAATATGTGGTAGGTATCAGATGCAGTGATCTGTAAGATCTAATGTTTTATTCAGTTGTAGACTCAGGTTTTATATTTAGAGTTTAATTGAAAAGGTGCTTTCACTTAAAAATAATTTTGCTCATGAATAAAATAAAAATCGATGCAATTAATTAATTTAAATACTATTGAAACTTTCTGAGAAAGGGCAGGAAAGTTTTTGTTTGTTTACTACAATGTGGAGGGTTTTGTTTACGTGTTTTTAACTTTCCATTTAGAAGCATGCTTTGTATGCCTAAGTAAAGCTGTCTAATTTCAAGTAAAATGTCAAGACACCTAAAGCAAAAGGAATAGGGAAAGTTCCACAATATTCAAAGGCAGTTTATTATGAAAAGTCACTCAATATAACTCCTTGGTTTTCTCCATCTAATTTCAAAGGTCTTACTTCAAAGTCTAGGAAATTTTGACTAGGGTCTGAAGGTGGAAAAAAAAGAGTTGATCTCTGATGAAACATTTAAGAATCTGCCAGTTTCAAGAGCTTTAAAGGCACTACTACAAAACTAAGGCAGTGGGAATGGCTGTACCCACATAGCAACTTTCTGTGTTAATGAGTGGAGCTCTATGCAGTTTGTTACACCAGCAGGAATCAGTTTCCTTTACAGACAGAGCAGAAGCATAATTTCATGCAAAATCTGACCTTAAAAATAACATTTATGAAACAGACATATTACAATGATTGTAAACATAAAGTTACCACCCATTCCCAAATGGGAAATGGTACTTAAAAATTTTATTAGTATTTATTTATTTTTAAGTTTGAACCTTACAGTTAAGCATCTGAATTTAAATGAACCAAGAACTAGAAAAGAGTGGGGCACATTAGAATATTTTTTCCCTAGAAACCCTGTGCTGTTTTTCTTCTGAGCCTGCTGGGACTTTCAATTATGAAATCAAATCTCACCTCATCATCTGTCATCTCCTGGGAAACAAAAACATGTTGACCTTACCTCCCACTGCCTAGAAGGATGAGTCATTTATTTGCTTCATTTCCACAGATGCAATGCACCTGCGTAAGCAGTTGCTTACATTTTACAGTCCAATGCTCTATTATGCCCAGCAAATTGCATTCCCAGGGATTACCCTGTGCATTAGGCAAACACTTCAGTACTTGAGGAATTGCTATTGCTTTTCTTGTCACTGCAACCGTGTCTTTTCTTAACACAAATCTGAATGAAATAGTTAATGGTAATAACTTAATCAAGCTTGTATCACATATGTTTCATAAAGGAATTTTAACTGATTGGTAAGTGAAAGCTGCATATAATAATAGCCTGTAGTGCTACAAAATCAAAGCAGTTCTTAAAGTAAAGCATTATCTAAAAAAGATTTGGAGAAAAAGTATTTTGAAATTTTGTAATGAACTTGTTAATTATGAGTGGATACTTTGCAATCTTATCAAGGTAATGTTTTATTAGTATAGCTAAAGTTGTTTTACTGCAGTAAATGTTGGTATTGAAATGTTTTCATTTGAAATTAGTGAGGACCAATGATTAACCATCCATTACAAATGTAGTGGATTAAGCTTTAATAGCTCTAAAACATACAGAACAATGTTTATAGTGCTGGAGTTCAGTGAAATGGTTACTTAAACAGCTTTTACAAATTAGGTCTAAGTACATCTCTATCATTTGTATGACCCACATTTGTTCACCCTGCAAACGGGGCATGATACTTTCAACTGTTGCTATAGCAATAGCAGTAATGATTTTTAAGTAGCAAAGAAGATGCTTCACAAAAAATCACTTGAAATATCCTTATCTAATGATAACTCATTAAAGCTTTATTTGCTCTTTTTTCCTTGTTCCTAATTTTAAAAGAATTTCATATGATAGAGGCAATTTTTAGTTAATCACACTAAGGCCTTGAAAAAATGTATAGAAGACTGATATATAATATACATAAAGAAAGTATCTACATTCTTAATAGGAAAAACTCATAGAGCCTAGAGAGATTTTAAAATTGGTGTGAAAAAACATATACAGCTAATTGAGGCTTAGATTCTGCAACTTGGATACAGTAAAATCAAGTTAATGACAGGAAGCATTGCACCCATTAACAAATGCTTGTGGGATCATAGACAGAACCTGCTTTCTTATGAAATATATGCCCACAGAAACATGGATATTTGTAGATATTTATATGTAGTCCTCACTGAGGATTAAAAAAAATGCCCTGCCTTTCAGATAAGAATTCTGCTAATGGCATTGAAATTGTATCTTACTGTTAACATTAGAGCTCATGTCATAACAGTGCTTATAGCTAGTGTTATGGACATGTTCCAGAGTGAAACAGGCACAGAAAACCAAAATAAGAAACCTAAATATAAAATTAAAAAATATCCCAAACTAATGACTGTGACATCTGCTTTGGGTTGATACAGCAATAAACTTTTTATGCTTACTACATGGGAGACTCCCAGGAAGGAAAAGTCACTCTCAGAATATTATTTATTTACTAGATGAGAACCGGCAAGTTTAAAAGTATATTGTAAATAATCAGAACAATTGAAATAAGTACTGATTTTTGTAATTGTACTTTTGAGAAATGTTTAATTCATCTATTCAATGGAAGTCACTCTTATGCATACAGTTGTACCATTTATGTACAGACGTAAGTATTTTAGTGAAGTCAGCTGGTTACAAAGAAACATAATTCTAAAATATAAGACTTAACTACAACATTATTTACAGTTGAGAAAGAGCAGATCATATGTACATATTTTTCTCTCATTTCTGAGCCTTTACTGAATCTCATATTAGTGCAGTAAGTTCAAGCTAGCAGTTACTGACACAAATTTAGAAATGCATGTTATAATAATTATTTTTCAGATGTGTGAAATATTCCGTAATATGATAAAGAAATGAAGTTCTAGCTATCTGAAGGAAACATGAAAATGGAAAGAACTGTTACTGCACTAAAGGCATGGCCCTGTTTACATTTACCCACTGTATGTTTCCAACATTCTTTTTACACACTTACACAGCACAAATTAGTGACTGAATTATTTAAAAACCAAAAAAAAAGGGAAGATTTTCAAATACCAGAAGAAATATAGAAGACACTATAACCATAATTATAAAAAACTGAAAGGATAAAAGGAACTCTTTTTAGAAGTTGGAATGCTGGAGTTTTTTCCAAGACTTCAAAATTCAGAAATGTGTTAAGATGCCCCAAAGCACAAATTCCATGTCAAAAGATGGAAAGCAACAACATTTAATTTTATGAAAACTCAGGAATTTGTATGAGGCCCAAGATGTCCAAACCATGTATTGTTCAAGTGCTTCACTGTGCTGCTGTGTCAGACATGTTAGTATCTTTGCAAAGAGAACAAGAATCAGAAAGGGCAAGAAGTTAAACTAGAAGGGAGTCTAGAGCCATTTCTTTCCCATGGTCTCAAAGATCTCTCCTGTGATCCCAGCAGTAATTTGGGGATGTAGGCTAGAGCAGGCAGACAAACATAAACCCAAAGGTGATAAAGCAGACATACAGGACAGTGTGTTTCATTCTAAACCAAAATTCAATGCACCGTTTCTATGCCAGTAGTGCCAATTCCTGATCAGCCATACTAGTTCATGGAAGAATAACTGAAAAAAAGTATCTAACTAATTATCTAATATACACTTTACCTGTAGAAGCAGCTCAGGTAAAATACAGTGAATTTATACTGAAGTGCTCCATACTCATTGTAGGGATAACTTTAACTGCATACTGTGGTTGGAGGATTTGGGTGGTTTTATCCCATAACCAGGAGTTGGCAATTCCAATACATTTAGCATGCTGTTAATACGAACAACCAAAATCTTAAACAAAAGTTTGAGGTCTGAATTTCTAACCAAGCAATTCTTCTATTTTTATTTATGTGAGCTGCTGAGGTTCATCACCTAGACTATTGACCATATAGGAATGTAAATTCTGAAATTTTGCCAAGTCCTTGTCCTCACATATTGTTTTATACAATTCCTGAAGCTATTATCTTTAACTGAATGGAAGATAAATAACAGAGTTTACAGTTCTTTACTTGATCTTGAGAAAGTCTTTTCAGTGTGGAAAAAAATCCAGCGAGGTTACAGCGAAAAAAATCTCCCCAAACTAAGGAATTTTGGATGAGTCAGTATTATAGAACTTGGCTCTATTTTTCANAAATCCCTTCACTTCTTTCCCCCTACTGCTTTTTGATATAGACCAATGAAAAAATAAGTATAGTAAATGAAGTCCATTTCTAATCCTGATAATGAAATTCTTAATTTATATTCTTTAATTTTGAAATTAAAGATTTTTAATTTCAAAATACTAAAATAAATTTAATAAAAATAAATATTTTATGGCCTAAAAGAACCTGTGTTGTAACCACATTTGCATAAATCTAGTCAGCATGTGAAGCTTTTTTACCAGATAGCACATACAGCCACAGCTAAAAGCTGCAGTTGAGTGTCTAAACAGGTGTGGATTCTCCCTCTTCCAAATATTATGTGGACTCA
>VZTR01021021.1:19229-33528 GCA_013400775.1 Chaetops frenatus | reverse complement strand
GTGTGACTCTTGGAGCTGTCCTGTGCAGGCAAGGACTCAAAGTTCCTTGTGGGTCCCTTCCAACTCAGAATATTCTGTGATTCTCTGATTAAAATTGATTCAATAAAATGCAAATTTTTGAAAACATAGTATGAAAAAACACCACTGAAATTCAAAACCGAAGTATGACTATGAAATAGAATGTAACAAAATTAAAACATAAATTCATTCTTTCAAATAAAATGACAAATATCTTGAAACAAACAAAAAACCCAACAAAACCAAAACAAACCAAAAACCCTCCCCAAAAAAACACAGCTATAATCAAGCAATCAATTATTGAAAAAGCATGCTTGATTTAAAAAAAAAAAAAAAAAAAAAGAAAAGAAAAATTCTATCAGAGGTCCAGCAATAACTTAAAGGAGAAGCTGTTGAGTTAGAAGGTTATCTTGTCTTCAGTCACTACAGTTAATATCCTTGTATGGAAGTCATTAACAGAAACCATCAGGACTGGCAGTCTTGTCAATCACTGCCATGACATACCATGGTTTGTGATTTAGGGCCCTGAAACTGTTTTAAAAGCAGATGTCCTAAAGTGTAAAAGCCCCTGTTCTTCTGAAGGTGATATACCAAACCACAATTTCTGTTATTTAACAGTAAGCAATGGACTTGGAGCAAGTGTTGGTTTTATGGCAATGACCATTTCCCTCTCTCTCAGCAGCACTTCATGTCCCACAGGCTCTACATGACCTGCCTCTCCTCTCCCTCTAGAGATAATCATCCCTTAATCCTTCTTTCTGTCTCCCTGTATCTGATATCCACTCTGCTACAGAAGTTACAATCACCTCACTTCTTGCACAGGATCTGTTAAGTATCCTATTAAATTCTGAGGAATTAGCCCTGCTAACAGTAGCTTTGAACTCCTCAGCTTCTCTTCCAGTTTCAAATTGACCGTATGTACCCAAAAACTTGCTTATATTTTCCACAAGTGTTGGTGAAATGAATTGTCATTCATAAATGAACCTTGTCTTTTCTACATAATCATAACTTCATAAAATATAGTAGATTATATATTTTTATACCTGGGAAAAAAAGGCAGAAAACTCAACATGAAAAGCCAAAAAAGGTCTTTACGGAGAAAAGTGGAACTTGACAAGATTAAAACAGAGGACATAATTATAATAATACATAAAAATAACCAAATATTGTTTAGATTTCCTCAATAGTGCAAAATAATTTTGTAACAGGAACACTATGGCATAGTTTTGTCTCTGTTGTCACTTGCTTATGATCCTTTAGTCAATATAAATGGACATTTAAAAATCCCAAATAATCCAATAACCTTGTAGAGGCATTTGCAGACCCTTAGAAACAGGTCAAGATGATCTAAAGGATAAAAGCAAACTGCTGTATAATTGGCCTTTTCCTTTCAGTATTTTTTAAAAACTCTGATAAGTTCCTTGTTGTAGTTCACTGTGTGGTACCAGATGCATGTGTTCTATGACTGCTGCATGGCAGTGATACTTGTGCTCCACAGGCAAGAGAGGGTGACTTAGGAGAAAGGTGATTATATCCACAGTGCTGGGTGACATGTCCCTCCCACACTCAGCCAGGAGCTGATCCCATAAAAGGTAAAAAAAGGGAGAGAAAGTAATCACTAATAAGTGAACACAATGTCCACCAGCACTGACCCCTACTAAAATTAAAATTAATGTAGTTGTAATTGTTAGCAACTAGCTTAAATTTAATTTTCCTCTGGAGAAGGTTTTGTTTCATAAATACAAAAATTCAATGGGTTTCGTCTAAACAGTTGTGTGCGGTAGTTATTCTTGTATTTACAACAGGAGAAAAAAGTATGTGTCAAGAACAAAGCAAATTTGGGAAAAGCTCTTGTCTTCTAGCATCAACTGTAATTATAAAAATTATTACCTTGTGTGCATTGTATTTATTTTAGCTCTCAGTCCCTGAATATGTAAGTTAGAGTTGTTATTTATTCTGTTATCAATGATTGATATTGTAATGCCATTAAAAACCTTGTTATTGCTTGCTAAAAATATAGATTTTCAGTAAGAGATGGATTATTCATTCCTATGGTTGTGAAAATACTTAACTGACCACTGAAAAAAGCATGACTGTGTTTCATCCTGGACACTATGATGCTATATTCAGTGTCAGTAAGAATTTAGTCTGGAGCCTATGTTGTTTAATGTCATCATAAATTATCTTGGAATGTGTGAGAATATCCAGGGAAGTGTTTGCTCTTCAAATTAATCTACTGCAGTTACTAAAGACAAAGGCTAAATGGAAAAATGGGAGAAAGACCTTATGAAACAGGACTAAAGTGAGACACTAAATGTGATGTGAAGCTGTACATACTGTGGGAGGAGGGGAATAATTCCTATTTCATTATTAAATTGTTGTGCTCTGTGGAAATGATAATCTCTCTCAAATGAGATCTTGTTTCATAATAGCTGTATGCACATTTGCTTAGTGTGCGGTGAGAGCCAAAAAAGCAAATGGGATGTTAAAAATTTTTAGCAGCAGCTGAAGGAAATAGGTGCCATTAATACTGCTTTGTATCTAAATTTCTGATGAGCCTGTGTCTTCCACACTGGGAATGATTTCTCTCTAGTCACAGAGAACATGTGTCCCAAAGAACTGGGAAAAGTATAGACAAGGACAAAAGGTTAATCAGGACCTTTGGACTGACTCCTCAGTGAGGAATAACTGATCAAGACAGGTTTCCTTATCCTGGAAAAGAAGCAAAGAGGAGAAGATATGATAGGTCTCAAAAATATCTGGAACATAGGGGTGAGACTAAAGGGAGAGGATTCCCTCCTTCACCAATGCAAGACTGGGGGTAATAAACGAATGTGCTCAGGTGGCACATTCAGAGCAAAGAAAAGGAAGTGATTTTTCACAAAATTAATGAATCTGCAATAGGTAGCTCCATGCCTCAGGTTGCTGTGGAGATAACAGAATTTTTCATGTTAGTGATAAGAAAATGAATAAATTAATAAAATATCAATTTGCCAAAGGCTATTAACTATAGTCACCACCAATATCTGCACCAGCTACTGGGCACTTGGAAATTAGGTGGTGAACTGTGCTTTCTCTGACATCCACCTTTGCCAGAGACAGAGTTCTGGGTTGGAGGCCACTTGCACTCAGTGCAGCATCCCATGCTTTGTGGAACAACAATAATAACAGACATGTTCCTCCACATAGAATAAAAGAATGATAGTTTTTCATATTAGTAATATTCCTAAAGTGACTCATTTAAAATTGTTGAAAGTGGTTTGGACAGTTTAATGGACAAGGAATCTCATCAAGTAAGGAATCTGTTCTAAATAGAAAAAATACATTTTATGTAACAACACTTCTCCTAGTGAAAAATATAAACATTTGTCTTTATAAGTAAAATGCTAACATCTACAGTACTTCACATAGCAATTTACTAATTGTTTTGTCAATGTGGCTATATTAGTAATAATATTAGATTCAAAAAACATAAGACAGTAGTGCATGTCACTATACTAATGTAATGCCAAGAAAAATGTCCGGTTAGCAAGAGGCTTGGGATGTTGTTGCAAATCTTCATGCCTTTTGACATCTCATACTGCCAACCATTTCACACTAACCGCTTCTTTAATTTTCTAGTCCATGTCATTAACCAAAGATCATCCTTAAAAACATCCTTAAAAGAGCTGAGCCTCTTCAGACCTCCCTGCAAGTCCCCCAGAGGATCCCTTCTCTCTGAAGCTGGCCTAAGCACAGAACACTTTAGCTATGCTGAGGATGCAGCCCACACACTCTGTGATTTGGTTTCCTCTCTGATGCTAAGTGAGAGTGAACTATCTCAGCCTATGCTCAGGCCAACTTGGGAGTGTGAGGGGACTTGATTAGGTGCAGTGAAACCTCCCAGGCAAGGTCATCATCCACATGCAGCATGAATGTGACAACCCTTGAACCACAGTGGTACCTACACTCAACCTCAAACTCAATTGCAAAAGACAGACAGATATAAAACACAAATATTCCTGTACGTCTTCTTGCTGGAATATTTTTATCCTCCTATGCAAATCTTATGGCATTCTTATAAAAGGCAGTAGGTGGTTTAAATTATACTTTGCAATCTGCTTCATGAAAATAAAATGACCTCTTACAGGGGATAAGAGTCGTGATCATGTTTTGTTCATCTGACTGCCTGACAAGCTGAAAATCAAAAAGGAAATGGAAGGATTTTGTTATTACACCTACTACTTTACTTCAATGGAAGAATTCCTTGTTTTTCTTTCAAGCTTTCAAATGTTCAGAGTTCTGCATATGTTTGCATACAGTCTTTATATACAAAATGCCACATACAATGAATGAGAGTAGGTGTTTTATGTGCTGGTTGAATAAGAATTTAGGCCTGTCAGGAATGCGTACACCAGCCTATTGATTTTTATTTAATTTTTGGGTCTTCAAAAATCCTTTTCTGGTGTTCAGTTCAATTTGTCCTTTAAAGAAGCTTAAGGTGAGACAAGATGAGAGAATTTTCTGTTCCAATATCCTGGAGGACAATGTCAATAAATAAGTTTTAATTAGTAAAGTCTTTTCTATATCAGTATGGTAGCGAGTAAACCATAGTCCCTGATGATGAATTTATGCCATTTAGCAGAGGTTGTTCTATTCAAGTTTTTTCTCATAGCACTGGTTTTCAGGAGTGATGTCTGAGTAAGATGTTGATCACAGCTGATTCTGAATTTTTTATGTTTTCTTGTACCTTGGTGTCAGTGTAAAATTACTATGTTGAAGAGAGTACAGTCTTTTAGTGTTTCATAATGCAGGATCCAAAGTTATTTTCTTTAGTATGTCAAGTTGCAGATTTGGATAGTGAACAAGAGTTATTGTGTCAAAAAACCTCAGCCTATAAATATTTATGTATTATTGCTGATGTGAATTCAGGATTATAATAAAAAAGTGAGATAGGACAGTCTAATTGCTGTAAGAATGTTATTTTTTTCTTACTGTGAGAACTGAAACATAAACTGTGGAGGAGAAAGCCAAGAAAAAAAGTCTCATTGACATTATTAGTACAGTATAAAAATATATACTGAAACCAAGAGTACTTTTCAGCACTATCATATAAGCCAGCTAATAGCTCTTGCTTGTCAAATCCAGCTGTATCAGCCCAACAGCAGGTAACTGCTTCTAGTTTAATTGATGCCAGTATTAGAGTCCAAGAAAATAATCAGTGAGTGTTAGCAGAATCAGGAGATTCCTGCACAAGCCTAATGAATTCTGGCAGACGGCATTTGTGCAGATTAAGAACCATTATAAAGATGCTGAAAACTTGAAAACTGGCCAGTACAACTGAAAATTTCTTTTCAGTGAAGTTATGTGTTGCTGTCATATTTTTAGAAAGTAAAATATTTACTTATTTTGAGTAATTTATATGCTAATAGACTAATTTCATATTATCAAGAAGTTAAAAGACAGTAACACATTTATGATTTGTATCAGAAACAATAACTTGAGCTGCTTTTTTTTAATAGCAAATTACAGAACCAAAAAGAAGTCATTCTTTCATTTGGATGCAAAGAAGATTGGCTTTGGTTCCTTTTTATGTACTATTTTATTTACCCTGTTCACCATTTTGTCATGTTTATTGCACTATCATATCTGAAAGTTATTGTGAGGCCTGGTTCTGAACTGCACTTGATCATTCTTCTTCAGTAAGCTGAGGCTTCTTCTGACAGATGAGTCTAGTAGCAAATATAGCATAATTTTTTTTTTATCTAGGGTAGTAAAATTAGATATATTAAGAATTAAAAAATAAATTAATGTCTAACCTATTATTTTGTTTTGGAGAAACACTTTTTAAAAAGAAATTGTAATTGATGGTNAAAAAAAAAAAAAAAAAAAAAAAGAATTGTTCTGTCCTCTGCTTATTAACCTGTCTATAAAGTAGAGTGATTCAAAGACATGCTTTTATGGGCCTCATCACTAAGGCATCTGAACATTTCAACGACTATCCTTGCAGTGACTCTGTGAGCAAGAAAGTATCAGCTTTCCTATTTCCTAAGTACAGAGTTGAAGCACAGGGAGACTGAATTATTTGCCTGACTAATTTACAAGTGAAACCTTAAAAACTAGAAATTCCATCCTTCTGATTTCTCTAATTCTTGTTACACGTGGGGCTTTTTAACATAAATAATGATGTACAGTTCAATATTGTCTGAATCAATAAATAGAGTTGTGTCTTTGTTGAAGGACACAGTAACAGGGAACTGGGCAGATCTGCCTACCTGGAAGTGAAATAAAGGACTAATGTTTAATTTTCCCACATCCAGCACTGCAGTGCTCTTTAGATTAAACAGTTAGCTTTCAAGTCCTTTCCTAGACTTGACATTATTAATGTCAAATTTGTAACTGCAAGGCAAGAAGTAAGGTAAAGTGAGCTCAAGGGGAAGAGCGAAGGGGATTAAAGGTCAGTGCTGCCAAGTTCTCCTCACAAGCCTACTGTATTCATGGTTATCAAAACAGACGACAAAGTTATTAAAATAAATGGCAAAACAGGCAACCGGGAGTCTTGTGTTCCTAACAGTCTGTCTGCCTTGTGGCTCTTCACTTGTGTTCCTTGTAGTAGATTGTTAACATGTTTCTTTGGGGAGCCCAGCCCCAGAGACTGATTCTGAAATAATGGCTTCCTCAGCATATTAAATAATTCTGACAGGCTGCTCATTTTCTTTAATTATCTCAAAGTATTAGTCGTTAAAAACTTGTAAAAAATAATGGTATAAGTAATTAGCCTATTGACATTTCTTTTACTATATACTATACAAGATAATAAGAAATATGCCCTGAATTTTATCACATTTTATGGATTGTACAGATAATTTTGTATATTGGGGAAAATATAAAACAATATTTTTTGGGAGACAAAAGACATGTGAAAACCCTCTTCCCAATATCTAGGACAGGAACCAAAAGTTCTTTTATTCTGTGTGTTTGTGGGGAATCTACTGTCATGTTTGTTAGTGATGGACAGTCCATATGCTGAGTTAAATAAGTAGGCAGAAATTATTTGCTCCAGTAATTTATTTCTAGTGTTACTTTCCTGTAATGTTACTCAAACGGTAGGAAAAAAGTAAATTACAAAGACAAATATGAGTAAATTTTTTCAAGGACTTTTCAAAGCTATTGATATTCTTTCATGACAATGTCTTAAAAACCCCTGAAAGTCATTTACAGTCTTAATAGTAATTAATGTTATACACTAAAAGAACCAGATGAGTCTAAAATAATATATAAAATGTAAATTAAATTTTTTTTTAGAAATGTTGCCAATATCTCACACATTTTGACAGAATTTATTAAGAAAACACTTTCAGAATGTTGTTTTTCACATTCAGGGATTTTAAAGCAAATTTTTATTTTATCCTGTTACATTCCAGTTCACTTTATGCCACCATGAATTTTATAACCAACTAATGAGAGCTCTATGTCTTTATTTAAAGATACAATGTAGACATAAGCTAAAGTTAACTTCCATTTTGGGCTGTGTCCAAAAAATAAATGAGACTTTTCTTAAAAAATTCTTTTTTATTCTTTCAAAATTAAGACGTGATATTATACTTCTTAAATTCTGAAGTCATAGCCATGTTTCAGAATCATTACCAGATAGCTGGCAAATCTTCATGGAAGTTTTCATTCCTGAATTAAAGTGCACTTTTGCAGCAAATCTCTTGATTATTCAGACTTGCTGTAGTTTTGTTTGCATCAGGAGAGGTCTTGGGGAGTACAAACTAGATCACTTCTCGATAAAAAAATGCTGAGAGGATGCACTACAGGAATTGGCACTTAGTCCACCGAACCAGATGAGATTTTGTTCGCAGCAGAAAACCCTGAGGTGCATTTATTGCCTGCATCATTCCTCTCCATCAGCTGCTTCATTCTACAGAACACTCTCACTAGTTCACATTACCTGCTAACATAGGTACAGTTTGTGTCTAATAAAAAATAGATACAGAGACACTACTTGAGGCTAGGTGAGTCCTGGCATGTTTAGTCAGCCATCTTTCCCTAAATTTCAGCTAAATTTTCCAGTGTTTTTAAGAACTACTGAGCAGAAGTGATTTATACTATCTAGTGTAAAAAGGTGGGGAAGACATTATGCAAAATAGTGGTATAAAACATGAATGTATAATCTCAGTTTTGGAGTAACTCTCAGTGATATTTATATTTATGGTACTTACATGACTAAACATGTAAAGATTTCATGTGTTTAGTGTATATTTTTCATGACTTACAATCCTTGAAAAATATAGATACCAAAAAAAAAGTCTTTAAATGGTTTGTATAAAATGATATTGATTTAGAAGAAATTAATTTCCAAGTTTGATGTTGCACGTCTGTGTGTCTATATGCTTACGTGTGATCTGCAAGTAAAAGTTACATTTGCCCAATTCTTCCTATTATTAGTTTTCATCTGTGTTAGGAGATATTCACTCATTAATTTTCACACTCTGTAAAAACATGCCAAGAACAATAAAAATTATGAGATAAATCAAATTTGTGTTGAAGTCACCAAGACATTTCAATTTGAGCAACTTTTGACTTGATCTTAAATGACTGTTAGGACAAAGTGTGAAACAGGCAATGTAGAGTTATAAGAATCATGCCAGAGAAATGAAAAATTATTTATTGTTGTTTTTAGCTTTTAATAGACGGCTTATTTAAATAGATATTTTTACTACAATAATGAAAGATAAAATGAAGGGTAGTTCAATTTTTTTTTATTAAATGGAAAGAACAATATAATAATCTAACTGAAAACTGAATTTTTCGAGACAAAAATTTTGGTGTAAAAAACGATACAAGGTGTTATGAAGAAGAGAAGTAATTTTCTAAATACCTGTTTATGCTCTTATCATTATTTTTATTTCTCAGAAGGCTAGTACTTCTGAATAAGTTCTTCTGAAAGTATTCATTTTAATATTTTCTAAACTACAAAAATTAATATTTCAAAACGTTTTTTATATAAAAGATATGAGAAAGGATGTATACATAATTCAAAATCTGTGATAGAGAAATCATGTATGTAGAATGCAGTCTAAAATGCCATCTGTTTTTTTCCTTAATGCCCTCATAAAATGTGTATTTTTAAAATACTTGGCTATGCAAAATTCATTTGCCCTTTCTTTTGGAAACATTTGTTAACTGTTTTGCAACATCCATTAGTAATGCATATGATTTACACTTTTCACCACAGTCTTTTTTTTTTTTTTTTTTTTTTAATTTTTCTCTTCCACGTTAACCAGGAAAAGAATTATTCTAAAACAATTATATGGACAATCTGTGGGTGTATGTTTGTGTGTGTAAAACCTGCACTTGGGGAAACTTCATTTAATTATTTACTTTTGAGCCGGTAAATGATCCACATTTTTTTCTCATAGGTCCACTGGTTTCATAGTCTTGACCTCTAGTAGTTTTCACCTTAAAGTTTCATCAAACTGATCCAGTTTCATATGGAAGGAGAACAAGTTTCTTTAGTTGGCGTTCTCTGTAGAGTTGATGTTTCTCTATTCTCACTCCCACTCTCTCTCACTAACTCAGCTGGAGTTACTAAGATCGATAATTTCTTAGGTGTTTCTAGCTGAAGTTCCATAAAATTAGGCTATTCTTCTTCATTTCTCTGACCTTTGAAGTTCTACAACTTGAATGAAAAGCAAGCTTCACATTCAACTACAACTATTGTGCTGGAAGGCAGCTGAACGATTGAGTACTGCCATTAAAGTCATTAAATTTTCACTGAATTCTGTTTACAAATTGTACCATTGGGCTTCTTTGTACCATTCTATTTCTTTGTCTGTTTCCCTTCCTCTAAGTAGGGTTGATAGTGGTCTCTGAAAATTGATATAAAGTTATCATCTGTAGCTCTTACACAAACATGGGTTTGTAGAACCTGAACATCATTAACTACTTTCCTTTGTCGAAATCTGTAATACCTCTGGGACTCAGAGTGTCACCACACAAATCCCATATACACCCTGCAGTGCTGATATGTGCTGCTAATTTGCTGTTGCCATGACTAGCTTATTATTTTGCCTGTCCATGGGGAAAAGTGCTTTTCCTTTCTTTTCACAGCTGGCAGTACTGCTCAGCCAGGAAATGTTGGAGTTTTTTTGTGGACTAAGTAGAGAAAGAGCTGGTACCTGGTGCCTGGCATGGCATTGGCACACATACCTCTCCTGTGAGACAGAGGTAGGTGTAGCAGCAGGATCAGCCAGCAAAACGTAGTTGGTAATGCTGGGGAAACAGTGGTTTACTTGGCCTTTTGGGAAGTAATCTGGAAGCACCTTACAACCTTCCCTTAATGATTCTGGTGTGCCTCTGTTGCTGTGCTGAGGAACGATGTATGTTAGAAAGTTACATTGCACTCAAGGGGAGAAATATCCTCCAGCTGAGATCTATAACCTCTCTTTTATAACCTCTTTATAGACAAGCATGTGTCTGTTCTTAGGTGTGCTTTGTACAGCCCAGCTTGGCTGAAGCACCTATTCATCTGCCTATCAAAGTCATGACATTCACAGATCACAGGCAAGTTGGAGAAATACCCTCTCTCTATATTTTTTTTTCTGTCTCCCAAAACTATTTCCTGTTGTTCCTTCTTAAAATAGAAAACAACGCCTGTTGAGGTCAAACTTGCTTAAGTACAGTGAAATTTTTTTGAGAGCAAGTTAATCAGCATCAAATCAATTTTTTATTTATATACTGAAGAGACATCTTGAGATTTTCCCATTATTTTTTCTTCTAAAATAAAGTTTCCATTTCACATTCATCTCACCCTTAAGAATGAATTTGTATATATTTATCTTTTCAGGGATAAAGGTTTGAGTTCTTACAGGGGGAAAAAAAAAAATTCAAGGAATCCCATATTACACAGTCATTTATATGGTGCTGTAAACAAAGGAGTGATACAAGACCCAAAATTTTTTTCCAGGGTTCCACAGTACAAACGCAGTTCACCAAATAGTTCTGACTTCAGGAAGTCAGAAATGCTGCACTGTTCCTAGTGGTATAGTGCAGCTGGTATACCAAAATATGTAGAATAGTATATAACTGTTGTTCCAGGTACCAGATGTTCCAGTAATGGAAACACCACTACTTAGTATTATTTAAATCAGACTAATTTTAATATTATTTTTATTTTATGGGTGATTGGTATTATAATGGCTTGTTAATCAAGCTAAGCCAAGTCTAACAAGATTATTAAGTCAATGAACAAATTAGCAAAGAAATCTTGATATAGTTATGAATTTCAAAATATTTATTGGTGTTTCTTACTAAGTTTATGAACTTTAAAATAATATTTATAGAAAATTTGGTATTCAGTTGAATTCTTACAGAAGAACATTATCCTGATATGCTGTAAGTGTGCTGGGACATAGTTTATTCATGATTTTATAGCATGAAATTTCTTTGTGACAGGTGTTTGGCATCCCATAACACCAATTCATGTTTCCAGTAAATGTATAATTATGATGAAAAATATGCACATTTAAGACCCCCATATAGTAAATCAAAAGCTTGGTCTTACATTTTTTTTTTCTCCTGTCTGTGCTATATGATTTTTTTAAGAAAATTTTGCAGCACTCAAAACAAGGCCAGCTGGATGCCAACGAGAGATGAATCTATTCTGAAAACTTAAAAAGGCTCACTGCAAGTAATGCTGTATTCTTCTCACTCTGCTAAACCAGCCTCTCAAAAACCTTAATTTTAGAGTAAAGGATGTAGCTCTAAATTGGATCTCATAGCAGCTCAACAAGGATGGCTATTTCCCTGTGCAGGTGTGGAAGGCCAGGGTAGGAAGTTGGGAAGCTCTGTGCATAAAGCCTTTTTATTTTCTTATTGAGTCAAATAAGACTCAATTACTTAAATACCTTGTTCCTTTAATAGAATCAGCTCTATGGGGCACATGGCTGTTATAAATAGACCTGTGCCCTGCTGTGGATATGGGCTTTGGCAGTTACATGTTATTCCCACTAGACAAAGTGCAGTTCTACAGAGTACATCCTTGCATGGCTTTCCATGGATGGCTTGCAGACTCTCTTTTTAGAGGCTGTACCTGCTATGTTCCTACAGTCAGTCACACAGTATGATCATCGTTGGGTAGAGCTTGCCTCCTGACTGAGATAGGGAAATACAACTTGCCTCAATACTAAAGTGAATTACTCTTCCATTACTGTAAGCTCTACTTACAAAAGAACAAAAATGTAAGATGGTTTACACATTGAATCTGTTCTGATTAATTAAATAAATACTGCAGAAGACCAATCATCATCAGATATCCTTGAAAGAAATGAGATTTTCTGACAAAAACTTTGCACTAAAAATAAATATTTTGATATTCAATTTGTTAATAGATTTAGAAATGCTAGCTTTCAACAGATTTGGTAATTTTTGTATCTAGAGTATTTTCCCCTAAAAAAGTGTGAGCAACAGAAATAACTACTGTTTCCTGGTTTACTCATTTTTGGCAAATTTGTTAGTAAATAACTATAATTAACTGTTCAGTCTTTGATTTGGTGTAAGCAAACACTCTCTATTTTTTACCTTTCTGAATGAAATGGATGCAGTAATGGATTTCTCTTCCTACGTAAATTAGACTGCATTCTCCCTTATTACTAAATTTAGTTCAATTAATGGTGCTAATATGGCTAGAGTGAAAGCTTCATTAACAAACAAATGCCATTTCGTTTAATCTGATGTAATTCTAAATAGGTGCCACTGTTCTGCATTCTCATTAACAAATACGAAGTTTCTGTACGTATGTTTTTTAGGCATAATCAAAATTACTGTCACTAGGTTGTGTGTTTTCCTAAAGTGCCTTATTTACTACAGAGATTTTCTATTATTCAGTAAGTAAAATATTTACACAGTCTTTTTGAAGAGGCGCTAACACTTTTCACAGTCCTCGTTCCTATATTTGAAACAATGTCATATGATGATGAAATAAAGTTAAAGGCAGACAAAAAAGGAAAGGTGATGTTTGATGATCAGAAGGTCTACAGCCAGTGAATATATGAGTATTTAATAGATAAGTCTGCTATGTTCAAAAAGGGCATACGTCATTTATCACACCAAAGGAACATTTTTAAAATTGTTAAAATGGGTTCCCTTTGTGAATATCTTTTCCTCAATCATAATTAACAGCTGCTTCAAATGCGGGTGAATTTAGCTATCAATAGCTGCAACATTTTTCAGTGAAAGAAGACTGAATTCTGCAAACATTTATGAAAGTCCTGCCACATCACAACTAACTCCTGCACACTGAAAGGATTTCACAGTAATTTCTGTCTAACAAAGGTTAATCTTGTGTTGCAAAAGCATTTTTTGATAAAGTTTATCCTACCCCTGAATTTTGAAACAACCAAATATTATTATTTGAGGTATTTGAGGTTCTGAAAAGTGAAAAAGGAGAGGGGTGTGGAGGAGTGGGGAGAGAGATGGTGAATGATTTCCACAAAGAAAATACTTCTATTGTTTCCATTTTGAGATCTTTAGTATGATAAAACTTAAAGGTGAAAAGAAAATTTCCCTAAGTGTGTGAAGTTAAACAAAAGAAAATGTTTACTCTCAGTCTGCAGGAGAGAATGCTGCCAATACTCTGCAGGAGAGTAGTCTGCTAGTACTTGCAAGGCCCTACTTATCACTAAATAAAATTGGAGACTATTGGAGGTTTGCCATTGACTTTCTCAAGTTCAAGATTTAGGCTTTGTGGACACAGTTACACTCCCCTGGACCCTGGAGAGATTTCGTCCTTATAAATTGTTTTCGCTAGGACTTCTAGAAGAATCACATGCAAGATAGGAACAAATTAACATCTCTGTTGTTTCAATGAGCAGTTCTGTCAGAAAAATAATTAAATATAAACTCATCCAGACACAGTTTTTCTACCTCACTTCCTGCTTCTTCCAAGTTCTCTATAGGATTAACCTTCCCACTCTATTGTCTCTAGGGTAAAATGACTCTATCGTCTCTCTTCCTTCTCCACCCTGCATAGCAGCAGCAGAGGTTGCTGTTTTTCCATCTCACCAGTATAAAATATAAGTACAGCAACAGTAATAGAAAACAAAGATCTTACAGCAACCATACAATAATTTATGTTCCAAATGATAAAATTTTTAATTTTTTTTTTACCTATTGTATTTTACTCTGATTATTAGGAACACTTTTCTGTATCTATTAAAACATGAGTAAATCTTGCAGGTGAATGCTATAGTTAGCATATAGCTACATGTAAACTCAATATGTTTTTCTTAAAATTGGA
>VZTR01021020.1:18710-93865 GCA_013400775.1 Chaetops frenatus | reverse complement strand
GGCCTGGCCTGGCCTGGCCTGTGCTGGCCGCAGACCCCTCTGAGGAGCCCGCAGAGCTCGCTCGGAGCAGCGGTCACGCAGCGCCGCTGCTGCCGCCTCTCGCTCCCCCCCGGGCCTGGGCTGCGGACCCCGGGCTCGGCCCCACAGCTGGCGGGACAGGCGGGCCCTGCTGGCCTCGGCACGGCGGCCCGCGCAGGCCTCCTCCTTCGGTTCCTGCTCAACTCTCCGTGTGTGGTTCAGCACCTGAAGACCCAGGCACGGGACACAGACAATGACATGGCAATCGTTTGCTGCAGTTTGTGAAGTATGTTTTCCCAAAAGCGTCTGGCACAATGCGAATTCCATACGCGAAAGGCTAGGGGACCTGCAGAGGTGGTTTCTCCCCGAGGGACCTCGGGGCACAGGCACATCGGATTTTAGGAAGGTTGGACAGGCCGGTGCTTCCACGCTGCCCAGCTGGGGATTGCAATAGTTTATTTCTTGTCAAGCTCTCTGCCTACGTGCGCATCACTGTTCCGTTCCATTCCGTCACCCTTTCTTTCAGGACACAAAAGTAACACTGATGCTTTCATCATGTGTCATCGAGAACAAAAAAGTAGACTTTAAAACGGAGTTGTTTTTTTCCCGTAGCCTTTCAAGGACCTATGGAGATTATATTGTATGAAGAAATGGAGAGCCGTGTCCTCTACACTGAATGTACCAAATTAAAAGCGAAACAATAAATATGGTGAAGTGCTTGTTACAGTGATCATAACTGTAATAGACACTGCCTACAGCATTATAATTTTACAACCCATGGCCTTAACCACCAGTAGCCACAAAAAAGCAAATCCTGTAGGTTTGTTTGGCAGAGGGAAGCCCAGAAGTAAATGTTTCCTTTCCAGACTGTTACTGTGAAGCTTGCTAATGTTAACATTTATATAAGACAAGCAACACGAGATGATGATTTGGCAGCAAAGCGGACAGCAAAGAAATGTAAAACAAATAAATCCAGCATGCAGGCTCTGTGACTGAATGGACAATGAGACAGAGAAATAAAGGAAGTGTAAAGGATATCTTCAAGAAACACCAGATTCTCAAACCAACCCCTGACCTATTTAGAAAGTGCACAGGGTTCTGACCATCAGGACGTTGTTTGTGGATGTTTCAGTATTCTTTAGTTTTGCAACACACCTCAATATTTCAGCAACTTAAAATGTGGCCACAGACACATCAGTCCTCTAAAAAGCTGATGTAAAATTTATTAGGGGTAAGAAACACCAGTAAGGTAACATATGATGACTTCAGAGTTTCAGGAAGTAATACCTACCAAGAGGCTCTCTCATTAAAAATATCATTTCCCATTATTAATCTGATTCAAAGGCACATTCAGGAAGTTGCTTTCTAATGGTAAGGCCTGCAAACTCTTGCAGAACCAATTACAGGTAATGTAACAGCTACCAAGAGAACTCTTCTAGTTAGAGTTATTATTCTGTATAATAAGAATTTGTGCAACAAAGTGTTGGCACACGTAGCCACTCTGGAGTCTGAAAACGGACAATTCCTTGCTCCTTAGTTGAGTGTTTCTTGCATTGTCACATGGTCAGTCTTATCTGGAAGCTGCAGTTACCAGCTGGAGGGGTGGCTTTATCCAAATCGGCCACAGAAATGCCCACGTGTGGTGTGTCAGGAAGTGTCTGCAAAGGACAAACCCGTTGGTAAGGCACACGGGAATAGGGTGGGGTGGGGTGGGGCTGCCTGACCTGCACTGCGTGGGGAGGAGACCTGGCCGGGCCCAGGGCGAGTCCAGCGCTACCAGGGTGGGTGAGGAAGTTTTCACTTGATACAAAAGAAAGCAGCCTATCAGCGAGAGCGCAAAGAATGAGGAAGCTGGCTGGTCTCAGCACCTTATGGGGACCTGCCCTTCACTGGCCTTGATTATGGAAAAAACACTTTTCCTTTTTTTTTTTTTTTTAAGAGAGTAGTTGTGATCTTAAGCATGCAAAGTAATGCTCGCTATTTAATAGGCACTTTGCCTACTGCCACAAGCAATATTGTTTTGCCACGGTGATTTACTTCAGAACAATGTGTGTTGGTGATTCAGTCTGCTGCGGGCACTCCTGAAGCAGGTGGTGAATGCCAGCTTCATCTGTTGCAAAAAAGTGGCATAAACCAGCTCCACCTCCCTCAGTCTGACCTGCTGTCAGCTTTTCTCTTTCCAAGCTTTGTTTCAAACTACACTAGATGATACTTGAATGTAACACAGCAAAAGTTCAGGAAAGCTGAGAAGCACACACCATAGGAATTACAAAACCCCATAATAATTAAAATACCCCTTTTAATAAATATTCTTCCCAGAAGTATGAGAGCTTTGCTATGACAATCTTATTAAACGCAGTTCAGAAACAAAAAATGCAATACCTACCTTCAATGTAAATAATTAAGAGAAACAAGTTTAAAGGCCAATCCAAAAAAAACTTCAGAAGCAAGCTCATTATTCACAGCAGCACACTGATATCTGAAGACACCTGAGGCTGTAGCACTCTCCATTCCTGTCTCCCAACCAGCAAGACACACCAACGTGAAATAAAGCGTGCAGACTGCCTTCTAATAGGCAACGTAGGGTTCATATGCTTGGCCTCTGGCTGAGCTCCGACTGCCAAAAACAGGCAAGGCAGCAATCACACAGGGCTGGGAAGGGCTGGAGAACTAGCTCTAGAGCAGCAGGTAGCTCTGGAAATGCACAGGCTGGAGGAAGAAGGCTGGAGACAGTGATGAAGAACCAGTGGAAGGGCAGTGAGAAGTAAGAAGACAGGAACAATAAAGTTTGTTTTAGGAAAGAAGAGTGGCTCTGGCACTCAGAGGTACAGGACTGGAAGTAATGAGCACTGAATCAGTCAGGGTTAGAGATTGAGACACCAGGACTAAAGAGCACCACCTCTTTGCTTGCTCTTCACGGCAAGCCTGAGTGCTGGTACTCAGTAAGGCACAATTCTTCTGCTTGTGGTTCAAGGAATGCTGGCTGATAGTTTATCCTTAAGGCTGGAATCAGGCTGTGGGGTAAAAAGGGCTGAAAGCGTAGAATTATTCCTGAATAATGTGAGGATTGTGGAGAAATTATAAGGCCTTCTACCTCTTTCTTATCATTATGAGGCAAACTTGCAAAGGCACTTGAGTCAACCACATCAAATGGCTCCCAGTGAGGTCTGTAGGGATGATGGTTTTGCTCAGGCTGAAGTTCGAGGTGAAATATTGCCATGGGAGGACACTGGAAGGTAGAGAAAATGGCAGGAATAGGAAGAAGATCTTAGGACTGAGGAGCTAGAATGATAGAGAGATGATAGAGCTGCCTAGTACTGCGATACCTGCTTGTGTATATACGGGTCAGGTACAGCTCACTGTTGTATGGGCCAGTACCGAGTCAGGATCATGGTGGGGTTTGGGTCATGGTGCTAAGTACAGGTCAAATCAGGCCACTGCTGGGGACCGGGTGTGGGAATTCTTCTGGGGTTGAAGTTAGCAATCAAATAAGCAGAGTGTATGGGATTCATTTCACTCTGCACATTCTACAGAATGAATCTACAGGTACATCATCTTCACAGGCAACCTTTGCTGTGCAACATCCTTCAGCCACTAGTCTGTAATTCTCTAGCTATTCACAGACCTTCAGCAAGGTCCACGGGGCTGAGGCCTGCTATCAGCAGGGAAACGTGGTTTATCAGTAGCTCTAGAATACTGAGTTATGATTACATAACTTGCTAACATAGGTTAGCAAGAAACCTATTTTTATCAAAGCCATAACCAACAGCACACTGCACATTAATAAAGAAGAGGATATGGGAGAAGAGGGCACTCATTGTTGCACAATAAAAGCATCCAAAGCCCATGCCTGGCTTTGTGTTTCTCCCAGAGCACATGCCATACACTGTACATGGCATGAAGGGAGGATAAAGAAGGGAGAGCAGGGCAGGGAGGTTGCCAGGAGGGAGAAAGGGGAGTTTTCTGGTACTTCTGGCTGAACCACATGCATCTACCCACAAATATGCCTCCTTGTCTCTTGGGAGAAGAGAACTCACAGCCATCAGTCACAGGATGGTGGCTGTCACCCAGCAGGACATGGATGGCTAATAAACACCTGAGATGATATCCAGCAGACAAAGAGACGGCCCAGCAGCAACTGAGGATAGGGAGAATCAAAAAGAAAAATAAGAAATTTATGGCCATGAAAAAATTGGATAAACTGTTGGGAAAACATGGGGGTAGAAGCACTTTCCCCATGTTTGGTCATTTCTTCAGTGTATTCATGTACATTTTGGCAAAACACTCATTTTTATAATCATTTATTTTCACATCAATAGGCTTAAGGCTGCCGAAAAGCAAAGCTCTGGACTGAAAAAGTGTTCAAGTTCTCCATAGGAAACTGAAATATACCCAGAATTGGCAGTATGATCTTTGCATCTGCAGAGAAAATACTGAGTCATGTAGTCAGCCCACACACATTTAACAAAAATAAATCAGACCAACGATTCAAAATTCTCCCACTCATCATTTAAAGAAAACAGAAGTCATTCAGTCATGCCTCATGTTTCAGAGACCTTTAGAAAACACCCAGTGCAGGGAACATTCACCCACGTTGTGCCCACGCACCATTTCAAACCGGCGATGTCATGTGCAACTTGCTCACTCACAGGTCTGGGCACTGTTTGCTTCAGAGCCCTCAGAGGAAGTCGCCGAGACTCAAAAGGTTTCTGCTGAAAACGTGACACGATAGCTGGAGCCTCAGCCCTTCTGTGAGCAAGGCTGAAATGATGTAACACAGCGTGCCTGGCTTGAACCCCTGCGGGAGGGAGGGAAGTGCCGTGCGCTTCACGGCAACACGAACTTAAGCTGTAGTTTGAATAAGAGGCTACTGTGCTCTTCCTTCAGGAGTTAATCTGGTACTGAACCATTGGCTCTCTTGTGCTGAGCTCCCCAATCTTTCATTCGAAAGGGAGGTATTTGCACAAACACCAAAATTGGAGGAATTACCTAGGAAATCCTCCTCCTTTTAACCCTTCCCACATAGTCCTCTAGCAAGGAAAAGCTGGTTTCTGCATTTCACCCAGCTTCTGGCAACATCTCTTCCTCCTTCAGTTCTAAAAGCTGCTTGAGGTATTAACAGCTGAACCTGGATGAGGGGCAGCCGGCCCAGCTCATGACGGAGAGGGAGATGTCACCACAAAGAGCACACACAGATGGAGTTACACAATCTCTGTGGTGTTGAAAGCGGCGCTGGAAACTTGTCAGGAGCCCAAAGGCCAGAGCTAATTTGTATTTCCTATTGCACAGCATGATTTTAATCAGAGCGAAAAGCGCCCAGTTGTGTTTTATGTACTGAGTGTTATAAGCAGAGACAAGTTAACAGAGCAACTAGGGGCAGGACATGCTCTGAGGAGAGCCTAGAGGAACATTAGATGGGGAATATACCAAATTTGTCACCATTTCCTTTACGCTTCAGGATGGACATGGGCTATGAAGCAAGAGAATAAGAGGCAACTTTTATCAAAATTCTGTGATTGCCCAATTCTCTTTATAAGAAGGGGAAGAAAAAGAAAAAACACACCTGCAAAAACCTGGAAAACAAGCTTATTTCAAAAAGCTCTTTCCAAAAGTTCTAGACGTGCCACCAAGTAAAATACGACATCCAGGAAACCCATCTCACTTGCAGACAGTATTGGACAGCACTCAAGTCTAGGTGATAAGCTGCTTTGTCTTCAGCTGCAGGTAAGTGTGTGTGAGTTCCTCTTTACAATTAAATTTCTGCCTCGTTGAGAGCAGACAGCACAAAGGACCAGCACAGCCCCCAAATACCACTGTTCCCAAAACAGGCTCACCTCCAGCACCTCCTTTCTGTGCTGTGATGGCTGGAGAGCAGCAGTCAGGAGCCATTTGGTCACCTTGCCCCAGCTGGGCTTGCAGCCATGCTCCCTCCCCAGCACACAGCATTGGGATGCACCTTTGTGTGTGCCAGAGAGGGAATGGGGCACCAGGTTAATAGGACAGTAAATACACCTTGATGTTTCTTGATTGGTTTGCTTTGTACTCCCAGTAGATTTACTGGGAACTCAGAGGTGGGTTTTGCTGCTCAGGGAGTGCTATCATTAGAGAAAATCCTTCATTTCAGCCTTCCTCTCTCTACCCACTGGGAATAAATGCTCCTTTCTCCCTCAGTTCAGCTTTACTCCTTGACAGCTGAGAAAAAGAAAGAGAGGGGAAAAGAAAGAACTTGGACCTTGGACCTTTATTTCGCTCTGGAGAGCAAATGTGTAGTTCAGAGTGGGATAAACTGCATGTCAGGGATATAAAAGGAAGCCTGTCAGACAAGCTTATCTGTAGTTTCCTATATTCAGTCCGATAAACCCTATTGCCGCAGCGTTTCCCCCACCAGCTAGGCCCTTTCTATTGTAGACCCTGAAACCAGCACCCTCTCTGCTCTCATTCCTCCTCCACATGCTCCTTTACCCCCCTCCCCCTTTACACATTTATCCCCCCAACTCAAACAGCTCCCCAAGGAGTTCAGGCACCACCTATGTTCAGGGATGGGGAAAAGGGACGAGCGAGTCAGCTGAATATGCAAACAATGCTATTTGCACCCCAGCATGTACAATTCAGGTCTTTGTCAGCATGATGGAGTGCACTCTGCCCAGTTTGTTTTCTTCTCTGGTATTATCATCCACACCCTTCCCACAGGAGCATTAGCAAATGCTGTACAGGAATCAGCCTTCTCAAGACAGGCTGACTGCTGCCTGGTTAATACCTGTCCACCAGCTGCCTCTTTGCTTTGTTCAAAAATTATAGCCAATCATAAAATGTAATGTGACATCTACAGCAGCCATTTAAAAAAAAAAAAAAAAAAAAAAAAAAAAAAAAAAAAAAAAGCGACCAAGAGCATTTTCCTGGTGTCACTAAGGCACTGGATGGAAGTGTTTTTAGTGCCACAAGCCCTCCTTGGATGCAGCCCTGCCAGGACACAGCCCACCGCGACTGGAGCACGATGCTCTTGCACTCCGAGGTGTTTGGGGAGCTGCCTGCTGCCCACCTGCCTCCTGGGCGGCTCAGCTCCACGCCGCAGGGCCCCGCGTGGGCTGCGGGTACCAGCCAGTGCCACCGCGCACCGGCCTGGACAGACGGACACCGCGGGCGGCAAGAGCAGCGGGGCAAAGGTGCGCGGTGCTGCTGGGGCTGCGGCAGCCGCCGGAGCAGCACCAGCAGGGCCCCAGCCCCGGCAGACAATAGCCGTCTCCCTGCTCGCTCTCCCTGCCGGCCGCATCCGACCGAGGAGCCTCATGAATCAAGTCAAACACCCAGCGACAGGCTGGAGAAATCCATTAATATGCGCCCGCCGCCGCACGTCGCCAGCCCCCTGCCTTGCGCGGCGCTCACCTGCCTGTCTCACCCCTGGCAGGCAGCGAGGGAACAAAGGAGCAGCGAGGGCGGACGGCAGCGCCTGCCCCCGCCACGGAGGGAGGCAGCGGCTGCAGACAAAGCCCGTTTGCCTGCCGCCATGGGTGTGAGGAACGCTCCCGCTCGCCCTATTGTCTGCGGTCCTTTGTGCTCCGCCAGCCCCCCGCTCCCCAACCACACAGGCAGCAATGGTGGTGGGAGCAGGACAGACACGGCTTTGTTGAAGGGAGCCCTCGAAGGCGGAAAGCCTCCTGCCCGGGCCCAGCCGTACGTGTCCGTCTGGCACACGGGCCCGCGCTGCTCCTGCTCCACAGGGCAGGTGGGGAGCAGGGGTGCAGAGCAGTGCAGGCTCTGTGTTTCTGGTGTTTCTCCACGCACACGGTGCACTCGGCAGTACCTCCTTGAGCACCTTTTTCTCCCCCCGGAGGCTGACCCTGTGATGCCTTTGGGAAGTGAGGAATGGTCACCAGGTGCTGCAGAAGGGAGTGTGAGGGCTGCCCTAATCCCCCATCTCTGGTCAAGGGCTGGTGCCGCTGGCTAGAGGGGACAATGAGGGAGCAGATCTGGGAGCACGGACTTTGGGATGCCCTGAGCCCCCATCGTGCCACCTGTATCCCTCCCAGCCTTAGGGCAGCGCAGCCACCTCTGCCAAACCTCCGCTGCTTTGTCAAGCAGTAGCTGTGGCACTCCCTGTGCGAGCCACGTCTGTGGCTGCAGCGCTGCAACCCGCCAGGTCCTGCAGGGCTGGTGGCAGGACCCAGACTGCCTTGTCTGAGGGCAGAGCTGTAATTGCCAAGTGCTCCCGAGGGGGTCAGTCCCCAGCTGCAGCACACGGGTAGCTCTCCTCCCACCGCCACTGCCCAGTGGCATTGGAATGACGAGGACAGAGAGAAGGGGAATGCCAGGCCTCTCCAATGCAGGGAGCAGGGTGTCCCCGCGGTGCCCATGCCGCTGCCCAAAGGACTACAGAGCTCCCTGGTCCCACAGCAGCTGCAGCACATGGGCCAGCTCCAGCGACAGAGCCCCAGAGGGGTATGGCTCATCTGCACTCAGCACTCGGGCCTGTGCACTCCCTGCCCTGGCCACCCTCAGCTGTCTCTCTGCTCTCCACCAGCACTGCTCACACAGCCAGTCTTGGCCACGTGCAGAAATACCTGCAATGATCTGGGTGTCATTCGAACAATATGGCCAACGGGACAGAAGCAAAGAAAGAAAAGGTCCAAACCTAAGGGAAAAGCTTCTGACAATTTCTGGTACTAAGGAGTGCCATTAAAGAGGAAGGCTCTACCCAAAGTGCAGTTTCTCTTCCTATTTTTTCATTATATTTGGTACATTTTAAATAAAATTTAAATAAATTCTTGCAAAAAACTTCTATGGCCACCAACAAGGAGGTCTCCAGACAAGCTTTGTTCAGGAATACATTTTTCCTAAAGAAAACTCTAAAATTCCTACTTTTAAAAATAAGGTAGAAACCTTGAACCCAAACAGCATTACTTCCTTCTTTGAGTTTTCCTGCTTCACAGTGAAGCCTCAGCAGCTCTTTTAAAGTATATTTGTGCTTTATAAACAGGAATCATGTTGAGTTGGATGGACAAGAGATTTCAGCAACATCTAAGCTGCAGAAGCAAGGCAGTCATTCCCAAAGCCACCAAATAAGAGAAGACTGTGAGAGCAGATAAAGCAGAAAGCCAGACAGAAGCAAAAGGGCTTCATCTTCAGAATGTCAGAGAAAGGGGAAAGTCAGGGGGAAAGGGGAAAGACCTTCTGAGCAGCAGGTTGGTGGCAGAGCTCCTGGCCTCTCTCCATGCCTCTTCCATGACCCCTCCCTGTTTCCCCAGGCAAAAAGGGACACAGCAGCTCTGCTTCCCCAGGCCAGCACCAAGCTGGTGTTCCTGCAGAGTGGCATTTCAGCAGCTGGAGAAGTGGCTGCCTCAGCCCAGAGCAAAACTAATGCAAGAGCCATTTTGAAATCCAAGCTTGGAGGGACTGCCTGAGTTAATGAAGCTGATGGGAATGGGACGAGGTGTAACAAGGTGCCTTTTACTGAAAAGCAGAGAACTTTTCCCAGGCTGCCTTTGGCTCCTGCAAAGCGTTCAGGTCAGTTTGTAACTTATTAACACCAGCACTCAAATGATCAAAGTTCAGCACATGTTCAGTTGCTCTTCTGGAACAGCAGACTTGAAAAGCATATTGCACAGATTTCCTAGGAATAAAAGAGACATGCAGAGAAAGCATCCACTGCCCATCTGCTCAGAGACATCCATGGCACCACTCTGGGTCATGAGACAGGCTTCCTTCACCACCTTGTGCCTGAGGAGCCAGCTCTGCTCAACTACTGCACCCTGCTCCACCAAGGTCCTTCCTCCTCTTGTGACAAAGCTGTTTTGCCCCCAAGCGATGCCCAAAAGTGTAGCCAGGTTTAGGAGGAAATTCTCTGCCAAGAAGGCAGATTACACTGCATGTTTTAAGTGTCTCCCCTGCAGCTGGAATTGTACCTTAATCTAATTACACCTCCAGTGCTCCAATTTAAAGTGTTCAATAAATGATGTCACTTGGAAAATTAATCACTTTGCCACTGGACAAGCAGGGAGGGGCAGCAGAGTCAGTGTGGCACCGCAGTGTCGGATGAGAGCAACAGGGCTGTACCTCCCAGAGCTGGGAGCTGTGTGCAGGGGGACTGCTGCGGTTCCCACAACCAGCCTCTTGTCAGGCCATCAAGCCCACACAAGCCAGCTCACCTCCTAAAGAAATGCAGAGTTCCCAGGGCTGGTTTTCTGTTTGCTGCTCCTGAGAGGCCATTCCTTTGGAGGGGACAGTGACCCTGGCAGACATGGAGCATGATCACCCCGCTGGAGGCAGTGAGGGTACACACAGAGGACCTGAAAGGATGGGGAGGAAGGAGAGAGCTCATCGCTGACCAAACCTGGGAGAGAAGTGCTGATGGATGGAGCTGTGAGTGCAGTCTTTCAAAGGTATCACTGCGCAGGATGGCACCAGAAACAAAATCAAATCAAGAGTTTCTGAGCAGGTGGCATGCTTTGAATCCTGCCTGGCCTGGGATCACCACTACTTACCCTGGTGTCTGTCTGTTGCAGTGATCAAGTTCCCCAGCAAGAGGAGGTTACCCAGCAATTTTAACTCCCTCCCCACCAGCAGAGCAGCCAAAGATCCTCTGCTACCCTCAGCTTCCTTGCAGGCTCACAAGCAAAAGAGCCAAACAGGTTTCATTTGCTGTGCAGCTACTGCCCAAACCAGTGTGGGTAACAGCATGGGGCCTGATAGCCAAGAGACAAGGCTACACCTCTGCACCATCCTGCAATTCCATGTGCTTTCTTGCTTATCTAAACCTGCAAATGTCCAGAAAGCATATAGTTCTGTTGTTTAAAGGGGGTTTATGTACATACTTTATAATGAACAGTATCTGTGGATTGCTCTTTGTAAGTATCAGTGCTCTGTGAAGGCCACAGTTAAGAACACCCAAGTAAAGTTCCTGGAAGCATTCTTCATTTTTAAGCATTTTGTCAGAGCAATCAGTGATTAATCAACTGTTTCTGGCACCAGTTGAGAACAATCTGCTATTGCTTATTGTGACCCATAAAGAGCCACTATTTCAGCCCTATTAGAAATGAGATTGCTGTTCACATGGTACCAGTGCCTAGTGCCAAACCTGCACAGACACATCACCTGTCATCTCTCATCAAAGGCAAGGTCTGGGGGGAAGGAAGTTCAGAGCTGATTCCTGCCTGTGTGCTATTAAAAGGTATCACTAGATACTCACCACAATTACAAATGTACTTTTTGTCTGGTGGGAGAAACCATCCCTTCTCCCTCATGTTTGCAAAGCAAATACAATTGGAGAAAGGAACAAAGTTCCACTTCTGCAGCCACTACCAGAAGAAATGATGCATTTTGGCAATCAGGATCATCTGTTTTCCCTGCAAAGATATACTAACAAGGTCCTTGCTTCTCAGTGACTCAGGAGGAGGGAAGAGAAACCTTGACCACAAAGAGGAACCCAGTCTCTGGGAAACAGGCAAAGAGGATGCTGTTAAACATTTCAGGAAACACTAGGGGAAAGATGGGGGCAGCCAGAAGTTTTGAAAGTGTTGATTTCCCCAAGAAAATGAACTGCCTGTTCTAACTAGAGGAGAAATGGCTTGTGAGCCCTCTCTCCTTTCTACTGTAGAAGTTTTTCCTACAGTACTCAATACTATAAAGGGCTGCAGAGGAGGGAACACTCTTGACTGGATTAATTTACAAGGTAAAAATAACTTTTTTTTTCCCCAGGGAGAGTTAAACTAGACTCATGCCCTTGATGAAGAGCGTTTGAAACCTTCCTGTTTGCACGAGGAGCGCAGGAACTCCTGCCACTGGAGCAGAGGCATTGCTTAGCCCAGGACCACCCCAGAACTGCCTGAGCAGCATCTTTGTGGGGGAAGTTAAATGCTTCAGATTCCCTTTTCAACCAGGGTACTTATGCTTTGGATCTGTTTTTGTTAAAGCCTTCTTATTTTAATTAAGAAAGTACTTGTTGAAAAGCAGTACCCTGCCCCTTTGGTTACCATTAACATGTGTCTGCTGAGACCGCCAGCAAGCCTTTGAGATGCAGCAAGGCTGAACTCAGTAGTTCTCAAGGAGCCATAAAAACCCTTTAAATGTAGCTGGGAAAATGATCATACTCATAGCAAACCGAGGATACAAAACAACCCTGAGAAATTCAGCTTTTGGGTCAAGCAGCAGCATCATGATGCACAGGAACAGGAGTGCAAAGCTCTGCCCTGGGGAGGAGTGACAACAGGACTTTTCCTTGGCTGGGAACAGACTGGCCCAGTAATTTCCCAGGGAAGAGGAGCTGGGCGTTAGAGGTTTGCCAAGCAGTGTGTGAGTTAGCAGAGTGCTCTCCTTGCAAACCCAAACTGCACAGCAGGCAGTGGCAGGGGCAGCACAGCCAGCAGGCCATGGGGAGAGCAGAATTCAATACTGCTAAGGCTGCACTGGGACAGAGCAGGAGTAGCAGGCTTCATGAATGCTATGAGTCCCAGAAAAGAGTTAGGGATTCATAGAATATCTGTTCTTTTATAATATTAGAGAAAAAAAAATAAGGTAAACTGCATAAGTTACTATTTTCTCCCAGTTCCCATGTCTTTATAAGTGGACCTACATCACCAAATTTAGGATGTGTATCTGAGAAAGAAAGGTTTCCTTTCAAAGGAGACTTTCTTGTAAGAAGAAGAGTTGGGAAAGGCAACTAAGCTCTGTTATCCAGGGCACAAGATGGTGCTGCCAGCTGAACATAAGGAAAGGACAGAAGGGAAAAAAAAAAAAATCAAAACCATGGTTGACCACCTCTCTGCCCTCCTGGAACCCTACCAGCATCATAGCAAGATTCTTTTGAGATGGCAGTGTACTAATAAGTGGTTTTGACAGGGTAAGGTGGAGAAGATCAGATAGGAGAAAATACATCTGCACTGAAATGGCTGTGTAAGCCTTGATCTCCTTTGAAGAAATGCATTGCTTTTAACTGCCAGGTGCCTGTCCCCAGTGCAAGGCCAGTAGGTAAACAGACACAGACAGTGTTTGTAGCATGAAGCCAAACCAGAAAAGAATTTTATCTACCCAGAACAGGCCCCTGCCTGGGGCAGCTGGGAGACCTCTCTAGCAGTCAAACACTGACACCAGTGAAGGTCTCACCTGCTGCTGCTTCTCTGCTCTTACTGGCAGAGGGCTGGTTTTCTTCTCTGGAAACCAAGACACCCATCTGCATTGACCAAATATCGGTGTTCAACAATTATCAAAGGCAGCTGCTGCCCAAGCAGCACCAACAAGCATTTGGCTGACCATGCTGGCAGTACTACAGATAAGGTAGGTGAGCCCCCCTGCTCAGTCCAGGGGGAACAGCCCTCAGGTCACCACTTGGGCACTTGCACACAGCCTGTTAATCTCAGCTGTTTGACTGCTGCTCGTGGATTATTATTCTCCCCTCCCTTCTTGCCTCCCATCCCTCCACAAGCCCTCTGTCCTTCCAACACAGGACAGATTTTTTTCTGGAGAACATCAGCACTTCTCCACAAGACCTCCCAGGCACTGGAGGTGATGGGCAGCAAGACAGCAGAGCCCAATCTCCACATGTTATGTGGTTTTTCTCATCCCACTGCCTTCCTTTTGCAGCCGAAGTGTGAGAGACTCAGGCCAGACCTCAGCCTCCATCTGCAGCCTGGGATTATTATCTGAAGCATAATATTTCTTTATGAGCAAATTATCACCAAGACTTCAATGCACTCTTGGCCTTTAAAAAAACGAAGTGTTTAGTATTTTTATTTCTTTCTGCTCTGCAGTTTATGGCTCCCGTAAATCAGATGACAGGCTGTGGCACAGAGGGCTGATCTGATCTGTGGGAACAGGGAAAGGGGCAGGAGAAGGGAGGATTGCCAGAGTCATTAACCAGGGGGGACCTCTGCATCCTGCTGTGCACATCCCCATGGGGAGGGCAGGGTGCTGCCCCACCTGAGGCAATGCTCACAACCATGCCAGCACCTTCTTCTCTGGCACTGAGTTAAAAGGCCTCGTTTCTTCTATGCCACACCACCTCCTTGTAAAAATTGAAAACCCACTTCTCTCTCTCACAGGAGCAGTGATAGGTTCTCTAGTGTTCACAAACTGTTCCATCACTACAGACATTAGAGCTACAGGCACACACACAAGCAAAGTGCTGACCCACTACACTGCTAAACCAACCCACACATCTGAAACAATTACATCTGACCCAGGGTATTGCTGATCTAGAAGCCCTACCTTGTAGCAAATTAAGGATGCTGCCATGGTTAAAAGGCCATTTCAGAGTTGGAAAGTTGGTGCTGAAGTCCCATGTCACACAAGTAAAAGATCAAGGACATTTATTCACTCAGAGATGCACTAAAGGTCATGCTATGAATCATCCCAGCAAGCAACATTCAGGGAATCCTCCTCCCCACATCTCCATGCTTACAATTACTGTTAAAATCTGAACTATAATCAGCCTATGCCCTCTCAGGGAAGTGGGATCCACAGCTCTTCCTTTCTCCTGCCCCTGCCACCTGCCTCAATGACTGGGACTCTGCTTCAGGACAGACACTTTCCTACATGCACATATGTGCATGCCTAACACTGCTGAGCAGGCCATCATCTTCACAAAGACCTCACAAGACAAGTAATATATAATATTGCAAGGACTCTATTGGATTGGGGCTTGCAGGGCTCTTCAGTGAGCCTGGGTTTATTGCTAGCTGTACTGCTTTGCTCATTGATAAAAACTGGTTTTCTTCCTCCATGCTCAACGCTGCTTTGCTAGGGCAGACTTTGGAACAGGTACTTTATCCTCTTGGCAGTGGTAGGTTTATGGTTGCACTTAATGATCTTAAAGGTCTTTTCTAACCTGAATTCTGTGATTCTAAGAGAAAGGGGACACAGGTAGCTTACTGCTCTTTCAAGGGAAGGTCTGCAGTGGGAAAGAGGACTTCTGCAAGGACAAGCCCTTCCACTGGTTCACATGTGACCAAAGGTGATATAACTTCATGTGGCAATACTCCCTTGAATACTCCCAAAATGCCAATCCTTCCTTTGGTATTTCCAAAGCCATAGAAACCTCCACCAGGAATTTTAAGTCCCATGAATGTTTTGCCTACTGAAGCAAAAAATGGTGTTCATCATTGCCCTGCCTGCAATCCAGTCTCTACCACTGCTGTGCCCTTGACCAGTAAGATTTTACCTGCTATGAAAGGCTGGATGAGAGGCAGCTCTTTCTGCCAGTCTCGGGAGGGACCCACCCTCTTGATGAGTACCAGCAGCTCCAGGCTGTGAGTCCATCTGTCCATCCATCCATCGCAGTGTCTGGGTGCCCACAGTCATGAGCACAGCCCTCAGTGTGACAACTGGGGCCAGGCTGTGACAGTAAGGACTCCCAGTCAGAGAAGACAGGCCAGCCAGGGCCCTGCCAAGGGCTCACCCCCATGGCTGGGCTGTCACTGGAAGTAACAGGATTAGCAGAGAGGAAAAAGCTTCCAGGCTAGGAAGAAGTAGACAAAGCGAATAAGGAGTTCAGGCCATGCTTTTAAGCAAGTTTTGAGCATTAGAGAATCTCTTCAATAGTAATGAGACCTTAGTACTTTTTAAGAAGTGGGGGGAAAGAGTAGCAAGAACCTGCTCTCTCCCATGTTGCTGCACAGAGCAATTCCCAAACACAGACACCAGTCTGGTCCTCCCAAAACCCAGTTGTAAAGCTAACAACTGCTGTGCTATTAAAGTGCCAGATAAGCCAGGTGACAGCACCAGGCAGGCTCCTGGAGCTTCAGTCCTTGGACACATCAGCTTTTATCCTGAAAGTATCGGAATCTAGGAGTGTTAAGAGCAGGGTAAACATTATCAGTTGTTGTTCTGCCCTCCCGCAGGGACTGCAACTCATCTGTTGCACAGAAGGGCGGGCAGGAAGAAACAGCACCAGTTGCAGAAAGCTACCTATTCTCTCCCTGAAAGAACTCTGGGAAAATGCAAAATTCACTGTGTGCCTCTAAAAAGTCATGCAACTGCTTTCAGTGCTGAAAATGTGCATCTTGTTTCCAGTGCAATGTTTTCCCCATTTCTCTCTCCAGTCATCACGTTGTGTTGTGGCTGCTCCTCGTGGTGCTGGATGTCTCGGCTCCAGGTGAGTGCTGGCAGCCTGGAGCCCCTCACCATCCCAGACCACCTCCCGTTGCCACAGCGTGGAGGGGCACATTAGGACAAGCATTAAAAAAAAACCAAACCAAACCAAACCAAACCAAACCAAACAAAAAAAAAAAAAAAAACCAAAACAAACCAAAACAAAACAAAACAAAAAAAAAAAAAAAAAAAAAAAAAGTGAAGCCGATTAAAAGCACAGGAAAAACGCAGGGAGGCAGGTTGTCATTACCAGAGCTGGAATTTGGCCTGGGTGCTATGGAGATGAAACCCAGCAGATGGTCAAGGTGTACATGGGAAGCATGCGTGCAGCACCTGACTGTAGATTTAAGACCAATTAATACAACAAAAGAGAAATCTGGACAAGGAAGCCAGAGACCTACAAAATGAGTAAGTGAACCATAAAAAGGGGAGGCTCTCCCATCCAAAAAAAAAAAAAAAAAAAAAAAAAAAAAAAAAAGAAAAAAAAAAAAAGCAGCTGAGTGCACAATACCTAGAGAGCTGTGAATAAACTGAAGTTGGAACAGATGGAGAGAGAAACAAACCACCGTGTGTATTAGTTGGCTCCTAAGTAGAAGAGCCAGCATGGGGAAAGAGCTTCCCCACAATTCAAGGAGAGAACAATAGGCTCTGGTTCTGCAGCAGCCCCTTCCCCAGGTGCTCAGTGTCCTCCCTACAGCTTCATTTAAGTCTCACAAGCTGCAGCACTCTCAGATGCAAGATCCTAACAAACAACCAGCAAAGCATATTCTTTTAAATAATGAACCATGTGTCTCTAATTAAAAGAGCCCAGGCACAAGGCAGCAGACAGGAGCCTTCTCTGGCAACCCATCACACAGACCCCTAACGACATGGCCTTGCCTCAGACTGCATCTGACACAGGATCAGGGATAACAAACAAGGGCTTTCCCATGGATGGCCACTGCCCTGAAGTGGCCGTGGCCACAGTCCAATGGGCAAACACTCAGTAAAACCCAGCACCACCTGGATGCACAGAAATGACCTTGGTCTTTGCAGGTGAGAGCGGCTTCACACACCAACATTCCCACTGAATTTTGTCTGTCACCTGTAAACTAAAGGCCTGGCCGGGTCAGAGATTAGAAAAGAGGCAAGGAGGAGATGAGCCAACCCTCTCTGGGAATGGCAGCTGGGAGAGGTTAGTCAGCGTGCTGCAATCAAGCACAAGGAGAGAGGCCTCGCTGCAAGGCTATCAATAATCCCAACGGCGAAGAAAAGAAGGAATGCATGCTGTGTTTCTGTGGAGCACCAGGCACTGCTGCCCCACAGACACCCTCACCCCGACCCGAGGGCAGCAGCAGGCCCCGGCATGGGCTGAGCCTGGCAGCAGCAGCAGTTCCCTCCTCGGGATGGGTGCTCAGCTTTCCCTCCAGGTCTGCAAACACGGGGCTGTCTCGCCTCCCTAGCTGGGATGTAAATCCCAGAGATAACAGGCCCAGCTCTACAGACAACATTTATCACCCACTTTAAAGACAGTCAGCTTGGGACTAAGCCCTTAGTGAGGGGCACTCCCCATCCTTGGCAAACTCAGCCTGGAAGAAAGAAGTTTTAAGTCCTGCCTTGAAGGTAATGGGCTGAAACTTAACTGACTTCACAGCGAGAGGGCTTTTGCAGAGCCGTGTGCTCCTTGGAATCCCCAAAAGTCCCTCCCTCTGCCCATGCTCCTCACAGACCCTGGATGCTCGTGCATCAGCTGGTTCATTTCTCGTAGTGCTAAGGACACAGCAGCACATTTCCCCCCAGCTGCAGCTCAGCTATAAAAGAACAGTGTCTGAGAGGTAGCAGAGCCCAAGCAGAGGCACAACCTATTAAAACCTCCCCCTTCTCTGCCCCCACCTGATTCCCTCTGTGGCTTTAAGCAAATCACATAACTTTTCCTCTTTAGTTTCTGCACCTGGGAGAGAGTTATGTTTACCTATCCCAGAAGGGTGTTGAGAGGATTAGTTAATGTTTGCCCAGCATTTTAAAGGATAAAACACTCTGTATTAATTCCCAACTGCTGAAAAGAATTGGTAAGTGTGACTCTCATTAGCTCCAATGGAAGATTTTCACTCCAGTTGGGCTTTACTGCTTCAGAAAAGTAAAAGCAAGATGATGTGACATTAACATTTCAGAAAGTGCCTGCAGCACCGGCTGTAAAACCCCTTTTTCTCTTGGCTGCCACCAGCCTGCTGCTGCAGTGCCTGTGCTGCACAGGTGCACCTGTGCCTGTTAAACATTAAAGCAGTCCCAACCCAACACGGGGCTCGGGGCTGTGCCAGCAGCACCGGGTCCCCCCCAGGTGGGCGTCCCTTTGCAGGCCCCCACAGCAGGGACCTGCCCTCACCTGCCAGGTGGCTTCTTATGGGTTAAACACAGCCACTGCACCGGGGCTGCTCTTCTGCTCACATCTCTCAGTGTTGCTCAGCTCTTATTTGAAAGCTGGATGTGCTTGCCATGGCAGCTGTGAGCTGCAGGTGGGGTCGTGCAGCACCACATCTGTCAGCAGCTGTGCCAGGTGGGTGGGCATCCCCTCTGCTGCTGGGCCACTGCTCTGCTCGTGTCCCCTGCCACCTGGCACTAGGCAGAAAGAAAAAACATTAGATAAGAACTGGGCTCCAGCAGCACCCAGCTGTCCTAGCAGGCTTTACAACCCAGGACACCCACGGTGCATGGGAAAATACAGCACTGCACATCCCTCAAATCAGACCACCCACTGCTCAGGCCCTTTACATTCCCCATGTGGCACCAGCAGTACCACAACATCTTTGTTCCCTCCCTGAGCACTGGACACCAAGTTTTGGAGGGTGAGGACAATGAGGTGCCACATCTGGATTCATTTTCCTCGACTGTTTCTCACTGCACTTTGCCTCAGTGCTGGTATCCCAAAAGTGCTGGGTGTCCCCAGCGAGTGGAAATGCCAGCAGCCTCCATGTGCTCCTGGGACAGAACAAGGGGAGGAAAGGGCCTGGTTTTGTCCCTTGGTGTCTGCAGCTCTGTGGGGTAAACAGGACTCTGGGCACAGCAGCCAGCAAGCCACTGCCCTCCAGCAAGCCCTGAAGCTGCGGTGGATGCACCTCTGTGGGCCTGTCTTCAAAGGCAGCACAGCAGGGCTGAGCCCCAGGCAGTGGGGAGGGGGTCAGGGGGCACCCACCGGAAAGGGATTTGGGTTTAACTGCTGGTTTACTGCCTGCCAGCAGAAGTATATGGCTGCACAATAAGAAAAGCCTGGAGGAGGGTGTGTGAAAACCAAGCTAACCCACTTCAGACTCATGAAAACAAAACACCACCAAAGTAGCCCCCCACTGGTGCCACAGTTTCAGGGAGGGGAAGCTAGTTTGAAGCCTGAGAACAATGGGGTGACCTTCCCTTCCTTTCTTCTGGCAAAGGTAAAAGACCTTGTGGAGGTGTCCACAGTGGGAAGGCACTGAACAAGAAGGCCCATGCCAATAAAGCATCCCCTCGTGCCTTCAAGCTCCACATCCACGCCCTTCCCAACCTCCATCATTCCTGTCTGCTGGCAGCACCAGCAATTCTTGTGCCTTGCTGTGCAAATCCCTGACCAGAGGCAATGGCACAGCCATGCTGGCACGGAGGGCTCTTTGCCAGCACTGCTCTGTGTGCTCCCCACGTGTGCTGGGGCAGATCACAGGGTTTAGATTTCCTTTCCAGAGGCCCCCCTTTGTCCCCACCACTCCCTGCCTTGCCCAATGTCCAGGACAGCAGGCAGAGGCAAAGGCACTGCAGACAACCTCTGAGCAAAATCAGCAGCAGACTGAAACATGACTAATTTCTAACACATCACAGCCCACGAGTCATTCTGTTTGTGAGCCTAAACTGCTCTCTGCTGCTTTCATACCAGCTCGTTTCAAGGGTGAGTAAACAGACAGTGGCAGACATGACTTTTATTATTCCCAGAGCTTTGAAGCTGTACCATTTCCCTGTGGTTAGCTGGCTGCATCAGCTGTCTGTAGTGGCACATTTTGAAGAACTCAGCAATGAGACATAGGTAGCCAGACCAAGCCAAGCTGCAGCTCAGCAGGCTCCATTGGCAGTATTTCAGGGTGACTCAGTAGTTGCCCACCCTCTATTATTCATTGTTTTTATCCAGTCATTTTATTTCAATATTCTTGACTACTTCCAAGAAAGCCCTTTCACAAGCAGAGGCCAAAGGCAACAAAAACAACTTCAAGCTGTAAGTGAAGCCCATTTCTGTTAAAGTGGGTTTTGGGATGAATATCCTCAGAGAATAAGCAACACCATTTGGAGAGAAAAATATAGAAAAAATGAGCTACAACAGTGTGAGCATTTCATGTATTTATACATGTATATATACTCATATACATATGCAAAAGAATAAATACAGAAACATGCATCTCTTAGACTAGAAAGTGAAACTTCCTGCATTTTTGAATTACTCCCTTAAGCCAGCTTATTACACAGGTATTTTTTTGTATATAATTGAAAACATAGCCCTTGCACACACTTTGGAGAAAATTGTAAGTTTGCTTTCCATCCCAGGCTAAACTCCTATGGTATTTTCCTGCTGCTCTAGAACATCCACAGTTCTTAGCTATATTTCTATATTTAACCACTTCTAGTTTGAATGGCTGAACATTAAAAAGTATCTTTGCATACCACGAAGCAGCACAAACATCAAAGTCTAAGCAAAAGCACAGGATGGTGATTGTGGGTTTTTTTGCACAGACTAGTTCAAATTCTACTTTTACTACCACTGCCAAAAGTTTAGAGCTTGAGATAAATCACTCCTTCCCCTTAAAAGGGGCTGATTGCATTTATGGCTCGTTTCAGAGTCCAAGGGCCCAGGCTGAGGTGAAAGGCTGGGGGCAGAGCAGGGCGATGCCCCACATCCAGTGCCACATAAGAAGAGGGTGAGGGCACTGGCAACAGTGAGAGGAACTTCCAGAGGTAGTTCCCAGCAGAGCTCAGCCCCTTTGGGTAACCTCAGACGTGTCATTTATCCTCCCTCTGACTCAGTTCCTCAGTACTGGGGAAATAACACCACCACTGTACTATGTAGGAGTTTTGGACAGACAGACACGTTTTAAATGAGTATTGGAATCCACACTAGAAGTGTAACTGAAATAGAGATCAGTTGCAATTCTAAAGAAATGACACAAGCGTGGGCTGGGAGGAAGGGATGAGATGTATGGTGCAAACACAGGGAGCTCCCTACCACACTCAAAGGGGCTTGATCATGAACCGAAGCACAGCAGAGATGCAGGTCCTGGGTTAGGAACCCAGCTGGGGTTCTGCTTTGTGAAAAATCCTTGGGTCCCCTCAGTGGCTCTGCAGTGCCTTCACCTCCTGGCTGTGAAGGAAGCACCAGCTGCATGGCTCCCACATCCCTGCCAGGATGGAAACGGAGGGAAACAAAACACAGTAGCTTTCCTACAAATCTGCTACACCTCTGTCCATACCCTACAACTCCCCCGAAAGCAGGCAACCCCACCTGAGTTCCCATGTTTGAGTCTCTGGGCCATGTCAGGCTTTTGAAAGGTGTCATGTTTTGGCATGTCAGACATGACCCAGATCCTTCATTCTGCCTAACCATGGAGCAGATGCAAGGGCAGGTCCCAACGCTGTTACTCTGGCAAGGTCTGACAGCATCTGACAGCCGGGGCTGGTGGAGCAGGGCCACCTGGGCTGCTGTGCTTCCCTTTGTGCCCTGATCACCACCCCACAGCTCAGGTGTGGCAGCTGCCACAGGGACCTGCACAGCTGCGTGCGAGGTTGAACATGGAGTGACCCAGCACGGAGGTTTTCTCCTGGCGCTCTGTGGCTGACCACAACCCCCCTCTCATCCTCAGCACATTTTGGTGGGCAAGCCAGGGGAGGTAACAATACTCCTCTTTTTTTTCCACAGAGGACAAAGCTGCGGAAGGCACCGATTCCCATGGCAACAAAGAAGTGTCCCAAGACGTGATTTGCTGTCACCGTACCCACCTCGCGGCAGATAAGGACAAGTGATAGCTCTGAAAGGAGCTGTTTCCATGGGACCCTTCCCGGCGAGCCCCCGCAATGACAGCCGAGCGTCAGGCACAGCTTTGGCAGCAGACAGCGCTGACTGGAAGGGAGCAGCGCTGCTTCCCGCAGCAAGCGCTGCCTGCAGCTCGTCCTCCTGTGAGGGACAGGGCTCTGCCGGCTCCCTCAGAGCCTGCCCAGCCCAGAACCAGCCACGCTGCTGCTCGCTAATCCACTTAGCCAGGCAATTACACCGGGAGAGCAGCCTGCAGGGAGCCACGCACAGCTTCTCAGCTAAACATCCTGCTGGCTTGTTTAACCTGCTGAGTGGTACCTCAAGCAATGCAGAGAGCTCCTCACAGAGCACACGTTTGTTCTTTGGTAGCGTGGCCTGTCTCAGGGCATTTCCTTCTGCCACTTTCATTTATCGTGGTTCTCCCCTCCCAGTCCTGCCCCTTCAGTTCCCTGGGGAAAGTCAGTGAATTTATGGAGGAACAAAGTCACCTTGAACCTTAAACCACACCCTAGCAGAAGGAATACGTCTGTCGGCAATCACATCCACCCACTCTACAACTGCATTACAACAATGCTCACTTTGTTAGCTCAGAAAATACTGTCTCCTTCTCTGGTCCTGGAGACAAGCTACCACAAAGGCTGGAGCAAAAAAAANAAAAAAAAAAAAAAATCTGAGGGCAGAAAAAATGGCCCTGTACATCTGAAGTCAAATAGGTAAACTGAGGTGAAATGGTGGAATTAGGAAGAGAAGAGCAAAGAAAAAAGTCAGCAAAAACTAGTCCTTGCCTTATGATAAACCCTCCAAAACAACTCCCCACTCCCTTTCTGTGTAAGAAGTGAAGACAGTTGAGAAAATTGTGCTCAATAAAGTTGGAGAAGACAGGCAGAGATCCTCATTCAACTGAGAGCAAAACAGCAGCCAAAGCAAGTGACAAAGTACAGTGGAACCAGGTGCATAAAGCAATTGGGATTTTGCCATTTGGGAGCAAAGGCCAGATTCCCTCATAACCAGGCTGGCACCCAGCTTGCTGGAGCCATGGCTCCGTGTTCCCCTTCCTCCTTCCCTCAGGGAAACCAGCCCTGATGCCACCTGAGCACACAGGACCAAGACAGGGTTTAAAAATGGGCCTGGGAGCCTCCGAGATGCACCCAGAGACAAAGGTCCCTCTGGCAGAGGCTGCCCCAGCCCTGCACATGCTCTGCCCGGGCATTCTGGGGGCATGGGCTGATTCCCAGGTCCCTGATGCTGACAGGATTGCTCTCACAGGCAGGGCTCCCACCTCTGCAGCCATCCCCACGGAACAGCTCCTTTGCACTCAACAGGAACAAGCACAGCTGCTCGTTGTCATCTGCCCTTCTTGTTGCCATGGCTTGATAAGCAGCCCTGGGACGAGCCTGCTACTGACTGGAAGAACGGAAACCTTGCTGTTCCCAGAAGGATGCAGGGCATGACAGCAGAGAGCAAGCAGGCTGAAGAGGAGGTAAATGGATGGTTGAGCCACTCCTGATGAAACTGCCTCTCAAACACTCCCATCCTTCCAGCTGGAGAGTGCAGTGGGCTGAAACCCAACTGCTTTGTCATCTTTGGCACTCGCTGCAGGCAAGCACCAGCTTTTGTCAGCCCAGCATCCTTCTCTCTGCCATGCACCCCAGAGCAGATGAGTGAGTCTCTAGAAACAAGTCCCACCTGACAAACAGGAAAAAGAGTGAGGACACAGGTGTCTCGGTGCAGGAGTTCTCTGATCTACTGTTGGAATCCAGGAGCCCAGAGAAATCAACCCATCCCAAATCCCCACTACTTTGCTACCTGCATTATAAAGAAAGAATATTTAATCAGCACCTGTAAGTAATCTCCTCCTTAGCAGTGTCATTCCACTGGTACACTCTGAATTCTTTTGCTACTTATGTGGCCCTCAAGGACAGGAGGTGGTGTATGGAGAGGGGAAGAGCACCAGAAGGACAGAGACTTCACCAACTCACCTAGAAGTCCACCATCTGCCACTTCAAAATCTTTTCCCAAACAAAATATATTGTCCCCAAATAGTTTACCTGGACTTCTCTATTCTCAGCAGCAGCCTTTCTTCTCCTGGCAGTACTCTCAAACTTTACTAGAGAGTAACAAAGCTTGGTCTCTGCTCCAGGAGACTGGAGCAGATTCTGACTGCAAGTTGTCACAGCCCCGCTTGAAGAAGACATTCCAAGAGAAACTCCTGGGATCCAAATGTACAGAAATATCATCACCATTGCAGGAGAACCAAAAAGAAATGTCCCCAGTAACTGCCTAAATTCATGTTTGTACTAAATACTCTTCTAAGCAACTCTCATTTAGAGAGGCTTTAACAGAACCACGGAATGGTTTGAGTTAGAAAGAACCTTAATGCTCAGCCAGTTCCAATCCCCCTTCTGTAAGCAGGGACATTTTCCACTACACCAGCTTGCTCAGAGCTCATCCAGCCTGGGCTCTAACACTTCCAGGGATAGGGGGTGCTTTCATGGGTGTGTACATAGCACAGGGAGCCCCAGTCCAGCCTCACACAGCATCCTAAGACCTTGTTTTTACAGCCTCTTCCAAGTGGGAGGCTGTTTACTAACAGGATTAGATAAGGCTTGACAAAGGTGCAGGAAGGTGGGCATGCTGTGCCTTAGAAAACTTTTGCAATACAGAACCCAAAACATCCCTGTAGGCAGTTCCAGTTAGAAAAGAACCTAGAAAAGCGGGGTGGGGGCAGGGGGAGACAAATTTCAGACAGGTTTAGCAGACCACTTTGGCCACAGCTGGATAGAGTTAAATTACAGGAGAGTAACCAAAAAGAACTGTGTGGTGTGTCCAAGCCATCCCTGAGCAGCCAGTGGTACCCACCAGGCAGACATCCCTACTTTTTGGGTTCCAGACTTCTAAGAAAACCAGGACACAGCAGCATTGCTTGTAGGGCATCTTATTGCAAGGCCCTTCCTTGATTCAGACAAGTGTTCTGGGACTGAAGCACATCTTTTCTTTCCATACCAGTTTGGTCAGTCTGTCACATGCTGGCATTCAGTCTGAAACACTCAGAGATCAGCTCCTTATGCACTCTCTTTGCACTTCTGAAGTTAAGCAATTCCTCCTCTCTTGCTTGCTCAGACGTTTGGCTCTGGAGATCACAGTCACAGTGGTGGTGATGGGGTTTGCTACTGTCAGCATTTTCAAACAAATACTCAAGCAAAGCTCCACTCCTCAGAGTACTTCCAGAGGAGGCTGGAAAGTTCCTGATGAGTAGTTGGGAAAAAAAGTGACAGAAAAGGGGTAAAAAAATGAACTGCTAGTTTTCTTGAGGCTTAGCATGATAGCACCACCAAACTACTTGGGGTTGAGGGACCAGAATGTGCAGGCACAGGAGTTTCTCCAGTAGTCTGGTATTGTGTTTGACTCGGAATTTAATGTAAACCATAAAACACAAACACAATTACCAAGTTCCCCACTGTGTCCATTTCAAACATAGCTAAGCAAAGATGTGGATTTAACAGAATGAGCCACAGGAGAGAAGGCACAGCAGGGCCCACAGCCACATGGTATATTTAATTCCAAGGGAAGAACACCTGACTTCTACATGCAGATCAACAAAGAAATAAATTAATAAAACCAAGTATATGGTCTGGTTCCTTCATTTAAGACCATTAATTACACCATTATGGGCATCTCTGTTAGGGGACTCACACAAAATGTCCTGTGAGCCTGATCAGGAAGAGTGCTAAACTGCAGCCCTGGGAACATGGACCCCTTTTAGGCTGGGATGAGGGTTTGGTCTCAGCACAAGTCAGCACTCAGGTCTCCACAGCAGCTGAGTGAAAAGCAGCTGCTAGAGCCAGACCTGTGAGGAGGAGGAAGAGGAGGATGCCCAGCAGAACCACACCGGGGAGAGCAGAACAAAGCACACAGAAGAACTAGCCCAGATTAAGTCAAAGTATGTTTATTCACATGAGATCAGTTCGGACATGACCAGATTGAAAACCTTCCCCCCTCAGAGCAGCCTGGAGAAATGCACAGAACTGCAAACCCAGGCCAAGGAGGAGGGCAGCAATGCCCAGGCCTCAGGCACAGCTCTGACTGCAGCTGCCCCCAAAGCTCCATCACCTCTGACACTTCTCAAGAGGGGACAGAACTGTTTACAGGATGCCATTTGTCACAGGGGCTCCTCCCCCCCGACCCCAGAGACGTCCCTTTCCCACCCCACCTTTCATCAGAAGCTTATCTGCTGCCCAGAGAGGCAGCCAAAAAGTTCATCCAGGTTGGAATTTGAAACCAGAGATTCTCAGACGCTGTGGCTGAGGCAAACGGTGCCACCACCAATTTTAGAACTAAATTTCAGGGGGTTTTCATTCTACTGGTACAGGGGCTAATGAGTAGCTTGGGATGTGAACACTAACCCCAGGGCATAATTCTGAGAACAGGATGATAGATTCTCAGTCTCCTGCTCTAATTACAGCAGCAAAAATTGGAATGGGAATGGGAAGAATCAAGAACAGGACTCAGGTCCCATGCCACCCTAATGGCATCAATTTCCCAAGCACTGAAATATTCTGAGGGTTAACAAAAAGATGCAACAATCACCTCCACCCAGACAGAAAGACATAAAAAAAGTATAAAATGGGGCAACTGAGTTCCACATTAAGCAAAGCTGTGCATGGAGACATAACTGCAGAAGCAGCAATCACCAAGCAACCGTTTAAAACTGTAAAACTGTAAGGCACTAATGATGTTCCACTCATTACAATCAACACATGACTAAAAATTGACATTCATCAATTAAAAAATAAAATAAATTCACTGTACATTTTGAAAAGGCAACTGTTTCTATTTAAGAAGTTTCAAATTCTCAGCTCCAACCATTTTGCTGCTCCCCACCTCTATCCAGGCATTGCTGACTAGTAAGACAGTGTCTGCTCACAAGTTCTGCAGCTTAACACAGACCTATTACAATGAAACATCTCAAGGCATAAACACAAAGCAATTATTTGTGAAGTTACTCAGTGATCCCATTAAGATCAACAACAAATGTTAGAGGTGTCAGTCGGTCACCCCACTTACCACAGGACTGCAAAGCACTCCAACAGCACCACACCAAGTGCAGCTACTTGTTTTTAGTGCTTGCAGGTAGACTTGCATCTACCTTTCCCTTCAAGATACATCTCAAGCTTTCAAACCCTGGAGCTTGAGGTCCCCTATGCAGCCATAGCCCCAGGAGCATGGGGGAAGACAGCAGCAGTTGCTCATTAATGCTACTTCACGAGTAAGCTTCAGTCCCTGTCTGGAAGCCCTTGTCTGAGAGCAGCCAGGTCCCTTAAATTCCTTTTATTCCATTCTGATCCTTCTTTGCTAGAGATGAGCAATAGCCCGAGGAATATGAAGTCAGTGACACCAGTTTCCTTCAGGAGGTCACCTCACACCTATTTTGGTCAGTATTAATCAGGTTCAATAAACAAAGCAGTAGTGAAAGTATTTGTGTCCCATTACTGATCCCTGAAGCCATTCAAGGATCCTTTAGACATAAAGGACCTATTAAGGCTTATTTCAGAGATGACAGTAAAATATTGCACACTATTTGTCTGTTTCAATAGTTTAAAAAAATGAAATCTCATTTCTCAGAGATTAGTAACATTATTAAAAAAATGTTAAAAACGAATACAGAGGTAACTTCTCCATGTGACTCTACTGGAATATGTAACAGTTAATAGGCAGGGGATAGCAGAAGTCCATCTGTGCAGAGTTGTAGCAACAGCAGTTTTCAAACAATTGGACAGCATTAATTCCAAATAATTATTTTTGCCCTTTCTAAAAGCTAAGGTGATCTGAAATTTAGGACTATCCATGAACTGCACTGTGTGATTTCACCAGCACAAAAGAGAATAAAGATTCATTGCAAGAAATCCTCCCAAAAACTGTCAGTTTCAAACAGCTGACTTTGGTCAGCACATCCAGAAATAAATAAGAAAAGGTATAGGAATGAGACACCCAACAGAAGACCCTGGTGTGACTGTGGAAGAGCCTGGGAGGCTGGGACAATCCATCAGTCCCATGGATTGTCTGGTTTAGGTCAGCAGCTCCGTGACACGGCTGGTCTCGGGATGTGTTTTTGGTGCTTCACGACTGAGCTCGCCTAAGGTGAGTCAATCAAGTCTTGGGGAGTCATTTTGAGTCAGTCCAAACCTGGAGGATGTAAGAAACAAGTCTCCCAGAGTTTTGCTGAGTGTCCCAGCTGTCAGTTCCATAGAGCAGCCCTTGCAGAGGGGAGCAGGAGTCACTCTACCAGCACCCGCAGGCGCCGCTCGTGCAGCAGCAGCCTGACCTCCCTCACTATCAACGGTGAAAGGAACAGGATTGTTGAACTGGTCTGTGGAAAGAAGCAAATCCAGGACAATTAGCACAGAGCAACCAGGGCTGCAGTCATCCCATCCCCTGCTCCAATGTGCATCCAAGGCCATCCCAAGAAGATGCAGGCTAAGAGAAGCAATGACAGAGTGGCACAGTGGAGGAAGGACTCAGCTTGCAGGAAAGCTCTTACAATTTCAGCTGGCATGATCACCTTGTCATAAAGATGAGCTCTCCAGCTCCTCAGTGACCTTCCTCCTCACCACCTCTGCTGGTTACCAAAGTGGCCTTCTCCCTTGTCAGCACAGATGCACAGGCATCTCCTGGCACTTCCAGCAGGGAACACCGAGTGAATCGTGCAGCGTTCACCCCTGTGCTGATGCTGAGGACATGAGGGCCTCGAGAGCTCTCTGCCCCAGCAGCAAAACAGGGCCAAGGCATTTTCAGTTTAGTTTCAATACCCTCATCACTCTTTCCACTAATCTTCAAGACCTAACAAACAAGTAGCTTAACTTCAGCTCTCTGAAAATATTAGAAACTATGTGTCATGGAGAGGAAGGAGGGAGAAGTCCTGCCTTGGAAGTCAGGCAGAATGAGCTTTAGGAAATGCACACAGGCATTTTTTGGCAAGTATTTTTGTGCCTCTGCTACAGTCTCAGTTTCTATTGGGTAACATGATTTCAAAGCATCCAAAATGAACCCACTTGACTTAGACAACCTGAGGCAAAGTCACACCACAGGTCACTTTGGGAATGGTATCAGAAGTCACAATTCTCAGGTTCTCATGAAAACCTCCTAAGGCAAATTAAGCTTTGACAAAGAATTTTTTAAAAAGGTGATTTCTTACCATTAGAATGAAGAAATAGAAAACCCACATCCATCCCAGGTTCTCCTGGATCAAAGACACTAGATACTAAACAGAAATGAAAAAAAATTATTCAAACTGGGAAGATAAGCATGACTTTCAGGCACGACACTTTCATTTTCCAGACTTTGTGGGCTGTTGGGACTCCACACAGAGCTGATCACAAAATCTTCCAACTGATCTTTTCCGGTCAGAAGAGATGACTCAGGAGAGCAGCCTTTTTCTGTATGAAACCCACAGTTTCAGCAAAGCAGAGACACCATCCTGAAGCTTTACAGTAACTCAGAACAGCACAAAGACAGAACTGAACTACAGTTTCAATGGGTGACAAATTGACTCTGCTGAATATGGTTTTTGCAAAGAACACTGGGACATAAGTGGATGTAAGTACTCTCAGAAAAACTAGAAGCTCTAGTATGGCTTGTAAATTACACAGGACACATCTTCAAGAGTTGTGCAACCAGTAACTACTTAACCCCTCATCTAGACAAGACATTTGAGACTACACTCTGTTCTGAGCTGCACCCTAGCTCAACTGGGTAGCCCAGGCCACACAAGAAAATGTATCCCTTATTCACAGATTTATATTCAGATGCTGCACAAGGGCCTCCCTTCTTCACTACTGGGTGTATCAGAACAGGATCTGAATATCTAACACGCTCATTGTGGGTTTGCTGTTATTCACACACCCCCAGAATGACGTCGTGGCTGTCTCTGCTGGAATAAATGCAGTGTTGGAAGGGGAGGCAGGTGGAATCTCTCAGAACCAGAGACCCACTTTTCCTGATGACGTGGGTTTGGATGGTATGTGTGTGGGAAGACAAAAACACTGTGATGATGCCAGAAGAACACTGACTGTAACAGTACACTGATAGATGTCCTCAAAGCACTTGTAATTTTCCATGTTCAGAGGGGAAAAGCAGCATCTATCCCACAAAACAGCGACTGAATGATTGTATTTATCAGGCAATCAGTGGCAAGCACAACCCCAGATCTCTTTCTAGAAAAGGAACTCGCATGCTTCGCCTGCATCCTTGGTATTTCACCACCACTGCAGGATGCCTGGAGTAGAACGGGCTCAAATCTCTCTACTAAATCCTCCCCAATGCACCACTGTGTTCTTTCACACTAACACTTGTATTTGAGAAGAAAACATCCCCAGTGGGCACACTGTCAGCTTCCTCCTCTGCAACACTCTACTCAGACCTCTGGCAGCATACTATAAGGACTGCTGAAGCAAGTGGGGCTGGATTTACAAGGTGTAAAAGACATCCACAGATAAGAAGAGAAAGCACAAATAAGAGCAAATTTTAAATCACTTCATAAACACTGTAACATTCATAATAGGTATCCCAATTTTACTCAGCTATAGAGATACACTTTTCTGTAAGAGGTTTCCCTATCACTTCCAAACAAAAAAATCTCAAACTTCAAAATATTATTTCACTCTTTGAGAAGCTTTTTGAAGTCCAGGATATGAAAGTCTGTAAAATTCACTTGAATTATGAAAGTGCCTAAACATTAGTACTATGAATACTTAGTTTAGGTCTTCATTATTTGTTTCCACTGGAAACTTTGTTAAAACAGACAGGTTCCTTTGATTGGTTCCCTAAGTAATTACTTTTTTTAAATCTCCCAACCCTCTTTCTTTCTCTCCCCCCCACCCCCCAACTTTGGACTGAGGAATGCACTAACATCTGTAACCACAACAGATGCTTTTCCTCCTTCCCCAGACCTCTCTTTTCCTCTGGCAGCCTCACCTGGCCCACGGCAGCACCAATACTGCCTGTTCCATCCACAATTCCTGTGACTGTTGCCAGAGCCTCACTGCTGCCTTTCACCAGATCCTGGCGCCCCAGGTCAGCAGAAATTGCAGAACTGATCATGTTAGAAGGGCCTCCGATGAAAAATCCTGAAAGTGACAAGAAAACAGCTGTGGTGAAAAACAAACACTCAGATAGATTCTCAACAAAACATCTTCAAAACACAGATTTTCTACTGTGAAAGCTCAGGACAACAATCAAGTCTAGGGACAGTGCTCGGAGACTAACTGCAGGTAGAGGGGTGCCTGAAACACAGAGTCATTGAATACCCTGAATATCTGGAGTAGTCACACAGAAATAACAAGGACATTTTTAATTACTTTGGAGTAGCATGCTACAGCCTCAGTCTCCAAGGGTTCACAGAGGAGATGGAAGGGGAAAAAAAAAGAAAAAAAAAGACCCACAACAACAGGACAGAGAGTTCTGAAGTAGAAGTGTTTGGAAAGAAAGGCTCTATTCATGCAGGCTTAATTCCATAACACAGCACAGTATGTGTGGTAGCATAAAAAGCTTGTGACCTCTCACAGCACACAGGGTATTCTGGATTCTGACAAACACCCTCAAACTTGAGCTGCAGCTCATGACTGCCATATACCCACTTCCTCAGATACCAGATCACTGCTAGGTATTTTGGCATAAATCCGCCTCCATCATACTGAGCCAAGGCAGATCCCCTCTGCTCCAGGCCATTATTCTACACAGTCTATATTCTACACCTCCCTCTGTAAGGCAGCTTTCCTACAGCTGTTTTCCAAAAGTAACAGAAACTGGGGCCCAGTTTTCACCCTTTCTGCAAAACCAGCAGAGATGGCAGCACACACAAACACCTAACCACCACCTGGCTGGTGTTACTGAGTGTTCTGCAACAGATTTAGATGTCTACCAGCATAACAGTGGATTTTGAGAAGTTACCTGTAATTGCCATGATCACAGCATTGATAGATTTGCTGTTTGGGGAACCTGCAAGAGAAAGACCAGGTGAGTGTAAATAAAACTTGAATAGTAAGAGAATCCTTCATCTGTCTCTCTGGGGAAGTCAGACTCAGCTCAAACTCTCTCATCATGAAGTACTCAGCACTTGAATCAGCCCTTTCACTTGTTCTCCATTTTCCAAAACATTTGTTAGAGCACAGACACTGGACCTGGAGATAGTAACCCAGCAAATTCTCAAACAATGCTGCACAATAAAGCAAAACATGCAAACTCCCATATATCCCTCCTTACAAAGCCATGTCTGAGCATCTACAGGCTGCCCTTGCCTTTCCAGCAGCATTTGCACATGCAGCTAGTTTTCCATTACAGTCCCCCAGTGCTTTTCAGACAGTTTTTCCTGGTATCTCACTTCCAGGCATCCCCTGAATTCCTTACTCACTTCCACTCTGGGCCCACACATGGCGAGTTACTGTGCAAGACAAAGTGCACCCTCTTCACATATTCTCAGGCCATTATTACTCCTTAGTGCAACACACTATGGGCACAATCAGGTGTCCTGTTTTGGCTGATGGAAGCTGAATTATCACACTGCAGGAACTTTGGATCACCTGAGGCTTCTGTATCTGTCTCGACAGCAGCACATTTTAAGTTAAGCACAAGGCACCTGGGGCTCTGGCTGCTCTTCTCTCTAGTGTTAACTTCAAACCTCACCAGCAATAACTTCATGTTAACTTCCAATTCACTTTTAAAAGCAATGAGTTAGCACAAGAGCCTACAAAAACTCCACAAAACCCAATCCTTGCTATTCAATTATAATAACTTATTGACTTTACTTCCAAAAGGCACACATCTCATGTCCAGCCCTGGCAGAGATTTCTACCCATAGATCTCAAAGTGCTCTATAAAAGTCTGTCTGGACCACCAGCACATTTTGGAGAAGAGAAGTGAAATGGTATCCCAGTGAGTTAAATCACTCTGTACCACAGAGCTTCCTGTACCACAGGACATTGTCTGAAGACACAAATCTGTTACTCCTACAAGTGCTTCATAGATGTTTCACATAAACTACATCTTCCCATCTCCTTACAGTCTGTTTTCCTGAGATTCCTTTCAATAGTCAGACAACAAGAACTGTATCTATCACAAAAGAGGCAGAAACTCTCCAATGTCACCATTTTCAGAAGTGCAGGTAGTGAAGCCTAAGAGCTTCTCCTGCCTCTGAGCAGGGTATATACTCCAGCACAGATCTGTCCACAGATTCTCTTTCCTCATAGTATAGGGAAGCACCCAAGATTTCTTGCTCTACCAATTATGGTGTTGACACAATGACAATGCCAAAAATCTCACTGACACTGGAGAAGGATCACTACCATAACTCACCACTGCAGGGAAATCCAGCCACTCAGAGAATTCATTTCCACCCTATTACACAGAGAACAATTTCTTTGTGTGCAGTGCCACACTTGAGCAAAATAGACCAAAAGGCACCATTCTGATCCAGAAGCAGTTTCAAGACCAGAAAAGATAATGAGAACAGGCTGTGCTCTGGTTCCCCCCAGGAGGAACTGAATGAACCTCTTATCCCTGTGCAGCACATGTGTACTCACGGCTGTATCCAAAGAGAGAGCCCACAGCAAAGAGCAGGCTCACTGCTAGCACAGGGGCTCTCTTCTGCAGCACATCAGAAATCAAGCCCTGGATAGTCCCACCTGTTTAAAAAAAAAAAAACCAACATTGTCAGGCTCAGGATGCTGACAGCTTGAACAAAGCTTGTTTCCTCATCAATACACATTCCCTCTAAAGTCCTAAGAGCTAAGCCTCCTGCCTTTACTGCCCAGAACAGAGACATCAGTAAATTTAACTGTCTCAGATAAAGCAGGGAAAACTATCCCTACTGCTTTACTTCTACTGGGAATATTGCTTCTTTTTTTCTGGCATGCAACTAGCCAATGCTCCTACTTTCTTTTCTCTTCCCCCACAGCACTATCACAGCACTACGACCACCACAACCCTGGATTAAGCAAGCTGAACACTGTGGCTTTAACTGAAAAGGCAAGAAAAAGCAGCTCTTTCTTACAGAGAAAACACTGTCACACAGGGACCTCACATTCCCTGCTGTCTCAACAACTTACTGCCCTTCAGTTATATGTAAACTCTTTAGGGTGTCATATACTTTGTGTTTAAGGAAAAAAAAGCCAAGCAGCCACATAGATACCTAGACTTTTCCCACGTTCAGTGAACAGCTGGATCCCACTGAACACAACTGCTCAGGCTGCATTCACTGTCCTTCATTCTCAAACACTATGGAGGCAGGTGCCAGAAGATGTCACTCCCCTGCTCACTCACCTATGATTCCTCCCACATCATACCAGATCGAGAGCTGGTCAGCTTCTGCTTCTTTCCATCCAAAGTTGTTGCTGAGGTAGAAGGGCAGCCAGAAGAAGAATGAGTAATTCACCAGCTTCAAGCAGGCATAGGCCAAGGAGTACTGGAACAAAGAGAGGGCCAGTGAGCAGTTAGCACTTGAGAAAAGCAAACAGGATTTCTGCTTATTCCCATAAAGCTCTGGATCCAGCTAAAGCTTTCAGGGGAAAGCACTTCTGAATTTCATGTAAGAAGGCAGCATCATGAAAACTTAATGCTGAACATCAAAGGGAACCTGGGAATACAAAAATCACTGTCAAGAAGGTTATTTTTTTTATCACTTAATGGAATGGGTTAAAACACTTTCAGTGTAATCTTGAGAGGCAATTACACCAGGCTTCAAAAAAAGAATAAAATTTAATTCACGTTCTGAAGAGAAGGGACCACGTGACACAAAAAAAGCTTGAGATTTAGTCATCTGTGTATCATGCTGAGAAAAGTTATGTGAAGTGGTTCCTCTGTGCTATCTTGTGCTGCTCAGAAGGCTCATCTGCTTACAGCAGAAGAGAAAGCTTCATCCATAATCCCCAGGGAGGTATTCCAGGACACAGGATGAAAGGTTTGGCCAAAGGTAAGCACAGGCTTCCAAACCCAACAGCTGAGACAACCTTCTTTTGGCTGCTGGGCTCTATTTGCCCTTAGTTAGCAGATCTCCTCCTTCAGAGCCTTCATGTCTGTGGCAAAGATTAGTTCTCAGGGACTGCTAGCCCAGAATGCAGAGGGACAGGGTCAGATTACTTCAGTAAAGCCACCTGATAAACAGTGATAAACAGTGTCATGGCAGTTCAAGGAACCCATCTGAAGAGGCAAACAAGGATGAAGATGTTAAAGCACAGCCTTTGAGACTGTGCATATGGACACTTGACTTTGAATTTCAAAAAGCAGATCTTTTTATATATTAAACTCCACAAAATCATGTCTTCTGAATTTATGTTATTTTAATAGATACAGACTTCTTAGCTGTATTATTAATGTCTTTTCACTCTTACAGGACACAAACTAATTTCCACCATACATGGAAGACATGGGGATGTTTGGTAGGGTTCTCCTGCCTCTGGGTGTGAAAAGTACACTGTACAAAGAGATATTTATTACAATCCCCTAAGAAATTGTCTACCAGATTGTCTGAGTGATTAAACATTGAATTCCTAGAGGCTCAGGGGAAAGCTGTCTACAGACAGCTAAAACTCTTCCACCATATCACTCAGCAGGAGATGAGAGGAGCTACAGAGAAAATATGTCAAATAGATTCTTTGTAGAATCTTGACAAGGCTTTGGAGATTCTCTTAGTATTTGGTCTCTCACCAATCTGACATGGTATCCCTGTTTGGGTGGGCACTAAGCTGACATCAGGTAAAACTCAGACTCAGAGGTGTTCAGGTAGCTGGATTAGGGCGTGGAACATGTTCTCAAAACCGAAAGTACAAAGTCAGCAACCTCAGTTGCTGCCATCTCCTTTTGCTCAGGCCAGTGAAAAGAGTCACACATCAACTGGGGCAGACACCACCACTAACATTTTGTGTGAGGCATTTAGCCAGAGTAGGCAAGAACTCAAGATGGGTTTGCTTTCTTCTTCCATCCCTCAACTAAAGCCTTGACAACAGGACTGTGCTTGTCCTGCACTCGACACCCTGACAATGCACCCACCCCTTCCAGATTTGCTGTTGCCTTAATCACAACAGACAACTGCTTTGCTCATTGAGGGTACCTAACACTGCCCATTCAGTAGTTCTGCTCCATGACAAATCCAGGCAGTTCCCACTGTTCTGCTGAGCAGCCACTCTGCCCCCTTTCTTGTACTGGTTCTAGTACTCAGGGGGCACACTGAGCCCACTGACATAGCAGGTTAATGTTGGTTTTTAATGACAGGTTAATTTTTCAGCTGAACATGAATTCAGCAATACTGCTGATACAGAAGCACAAGTTTTCAAGGGACAGGACAAGGATATGTGGAAACTGCATCACCAGGCCTTGTTTCCTGTTGTTCATAAAAAACCCTGCACACTTTGCCAGATGTTACATCATGCTGATTCAGGCTTTTCAGGCCAGCTTTCTGCTTTAAGATAACTAAAAAAGCCCAAATCTCAATATCAGTGCCACAGAGCTCTGTGTGATGCTCAGTTAGGAGTGAGAATCCCAATCCTCAGGGCAAGCATTTATCTTACCAAGGAAGCATCCTACAGCCACCTTTGCTCGTGGCCTCCCTTCCAAATTCACAGCAGGAAGGGCAGGATGCCTGCTGCCCTTCACTGGCTCATTACATGCACTCCATGAAGCAGGATGGGAAGAGCAACACACAGCACACACCCAGACAGTATCACCCATGCACACAAGGATAACAGGCCCAACTCCAACATTTTAACAGCATGAGACATCAGATGTCAACCACTACAACATATGGTCAACATATTAACAAAGATGTGAACAAATCCTGACAACACAAGAAGCCAGCTTCATGTTTAACAGATAAGTCAGCTCTTACTTAAGAATCTGTGTCCTCACCAGTACTACACCAGGAAGGCAACAAGCCTGGAAAAAGCCAATGGCCTTGGGCTGGTCATCATTGTCAGTTGCTTGAATGGAGTAATTCTGGTCATCATCATCTACATCATCATTGCCCATTAGAGGTCTGTTGGCATCTTCTTCCACACTGCCTTCACCTTCATCTGCTCCAAGCTCAGGGAGGCCTAAGTTTCACAAGGAATAAGCAACAGGAAAAACAGACCACAGCCTGTTCACCCTCTCCCCACTCTAAAGCTATGCTCACTTCTTTTAAGCAATTCTACCTTCTAGCAATTCCCTTGCTCTCCCATACCTCCATCCTCCTTTGGCTTAGAAACTCTTCTAGATGGTGTTCTGCAGGGCCGCCAGTTTCTACCCTTTGTCTTCTAGGGCTCTTGAAAGTATTGTCTGATCCTGGCGTCGGCTTTGTCTGTTCTGAGTGTCTGGCCATTAGTTGGAAGACACAACAAATTAGTGCATTTCCCCCCTTACTGAGGGGCTGGGATCTTCAGCCCTGGCTCCTGGGTGCCACCTCCCTTGAGTGTGGAGGCTGTGTAGCAGGAGGGACTCAGACACCTGCTGCCTGTTAATGCCTCTGCTGGAATGGAAGGCCAGGAACTGCATTGTGCTTCCTGGGATGCAGAGCACTCTTATGGACACTCTTTATGGCAGCTTTAGTGCTACCAACTTTACAGCCTTTGCAGGCACCTGGGAAACTTCCTCCATGGCCCTGTCAAAGCCCCAAAGTTCTTTTATTTTCCTGTTACACTCTGCCTTGCCTGACACCTTCTAAGAGAAGAAACACATCCAACCCAAGAGTTATTTATCTGGCTGTGGGAGACCTGCAGACCAAAACTACTTTCCCTTCCTGCTGCATGGTTAAGGTTTGCCAGTTTTCTCCTACAATGGCCAGTTATCAGTTTGTCTCCGTTTCTTTAACAAATACTAGTGTTTCAGGCGAAGAAAAACTGATAATTAGGCATATCCTAATGGAGATGTTAGAGTCAGGCCATTTTATTTTGCTTTAAAAAATATCCAGACCCTATTCAACTGATACATGGTAGTGTTCAGAGCGATCTTGGCAAGTAAAGCATTTGCTCCATTAAATGCACTAAGGTGCAGCACCATTTGATAGAAGCCCTGAGGATAAATGCTGTCAAGAAAGAACAGTACTACATGGAAAGCTGCAGATCTGCTTTCCATGAAGGGACTGAAATAGCACAGCTCTTCCACTCACCCACTTCCTTCGGCGACGTCAGAAGCCCAAAGAACACAATGACTCCTCCAGCAAACTGCACTGAGGCAGTCACCAAGAAAGCATACTGAGAAATAAATAAAGCATCTTTTTTAGAGCACTTCCAGTCACACACACCTCCCTGACTAATGAGGGTTTCTTTACGTTCCAACCTCAAGAAAGAGCAAACACAGCTACAAGAACTCAGACTGCATCCATGACATGGCAACAAGTGTTCTCTGCAGCTCCTGAACAGACTTGGTCCTATCTAGGCCCATCTGTACTGAGGTGACAGCAGTGAGGAAGGAGCTGAGGCAACATAACCAGAGATCCAGCTCTATTGGAAGGGACTGCTCCAAGAAAGGTCAAGCACCAAATTCAGACAAGGTTATTCAGAGCTTTAGTCACTCAGATTCTTGAAATCCTCCAAAGACAGATCCTCCAGGCTCTGTCCCCTTGTTCCATGGTTTAACATACATCATCAGAAAATAGTTTTCCAAACATCCAATTGGAGCCACCCTTGCTTCACTTTATACCCACTGCTTTTTTGCTCTCTCACAGTGCAATCTGGAAAAAAGCCTGGCTCTGATTTCTCAGCTATCTTCTCCCAGGCTTTGGAAGGCTGCTCTTGGCACCTTAAACCTTCTCATGTCCAGAGTGGCCAGCCCAGCTCTGCCAGACTGTCCTCAGAGGCCCCAGGCTGTGAGATGTGTTGGGTCACTCTCGTTCCCTGTGCTCAGTTTCACTGCCACACGACAGCCTGGCCTCTTCCCATTCACAGCACCTGTGCCTCCATGCCCTTCCAGCTCCAGGGACTCCAATCCACTGAGAAACTGTGATGGATGACTCTGAAGAGCACTTGAAGCCACCCAAATCTGAAGGTATAATGTGACACTAGAGCTCCTCAATATCATCAGTCCCATTTACAGAGGAGACTCAGGCTCATTTCTCCCACTTTGGAAGAGTCAGGAAAGGAACAGCCTTTCTATTCTGCCTCCACAGAATTCAGGAAGATGAAATTGGACACATGAGGCTGTTATCTCTCAAAGACAGGATAAGAAACCAGTGTCCATAACCCATTCAGACATGCAGGTGCAGCTAGAAGCCAGGCAGCAATACCTACCTCATAGCCGTATTTGAGAACGCAGGAGGCAAGGAATGCCCCAAGGATATTTCCCACAGATGCACAGGCACTCCAGAGTCCAAACACAAAACCTCTCCTGCAGAAGGGCAAAAGGATTTGAAGCAGGCAATGTGAGGACAGATGATATTAAGAACAAGACAAAAACAAAACATTCAAGTGAACTTTAACTTATGAATAAAGTTACACCATTTTCCCTGACCACTTCAGAGAGACTCAAAGTTCATTTAAAACAAAACACATAATAACTTGGAGATGCCAAACAGATAAGCAAGGAACCCTGAAACATCTGTGTTAAAGCAGAGTGAGCTGGCAGCAAGGTTACAAACTATAACTAGAGCTCATCTGCAATACCCCAAAGTGAGAGTAAAACCTACAATGAGTCAGTTACCATTTGCTCTCTTTATTGTTAAGTAGACAGAAACAGGCTTTTCAGTGGTATGAAAATTAAAATTCAGACACTCTACACTATGGGATTTGTGAAGTTTGAACATGTGCTTTTAACACACACACACACACACAGAGTTGTGTTCACACCAGGCTGTTCTGTGGCTCCAGAAAAAAGAGAAAGAGAGAATGCAACAAGTAAGGCATATTTCATTCTACCTAATTTTAATCATGATCTAACAGTTGGCCTTTCTGGTTTGAGAATATCAGCTCACTCTGTTACTCAGCAGGTCAGATAAGTGAGTCACTGAAGAAAACTCAACTTACCCAGCTTTTCCAAACCAATTTCCCATGACAGCAACCACACAGGGCCAGCCAGTGGACTGCAGCAAGCCATTCACAACCCAGAGACAGCAGTAGAACCACTTGTTGTAGAAATGCAACCATTCTGTGAGTGTGCCAAAGGAGAATTCCTAGAGGGGAGCAGGGGGAAAACAGAGAAGACACCTTGAGGCTACTGCTGAAAGACAGGCATGAGTGGAGTTCCAAAAAAATGGAACAAGCTTTCAGGGAGCTGTGCAGGGCCAGGGCAGAGGCCAGGCTGGCATTGTTTGAGACACAGCACAGGGCTCACAGCACCCTCTGCTGAGCCAGCACAGCTCTGACTCCACAGACAAACGTGCTGTCATGGCACATCCTCTCCAAAAGAATTCTGTTTCCCCAAACAGCACAGTTATAACAGAAGAGGAGGAGGAAGAGACAAATAGTTTCATTGAAAACAGTAAAAATACAGTAAGTAGCTGTAGATCTGGATCAAGATCTGGTAGATCAAGATCTGGTGTTGTACTGACATCCAAATCCATGAGGCTCTCTGCAAACACAGAACCCTCGCAGGCCATGTATCTTCACCAAATTTAACACAAATACTGCAGCCAGGTCTCAAATTACTAAGTGCTCTAACCTAAAACCAGCCGAAATAAACACACGTGGCACAGGGTGCTTGATGCACACTTGTAGTCATGTGTCTGCAGAGCCCAATAGGCCACAGTGGGGTTTGTAGCCACTGGGTAAATCAAACACACTCCACACATTTTTTCATTACTTCAATAACCAGAAAACCATGAGATAAAACTGATTTACACTTATCTGCAGTGGCTTGAACTTGAACACAAACCACCTTTTGTTTTAAGCAGATTTTCTTTTTTGACACATACCCTCCTAGCAATTATATAAAATAAGTAAATGAGTGCCTGGTATTGTTAGCATGTCCTTTAAAGAACAGAGCAAAAGCCTTGGTAACAACATACATGGTCTAAGAGATTGAGTTATATGACAAAACTGTCCCCAAAAGCCCAAATACAGCAATTTTGAACAAAAGCTGTTCATCAAGTCTCTAGACAGTGCCTGAAACTTAGGAATTTCCTTCTGACACGGTGTCCAGAGCAAGACATATCAGGAAGGGGAGAGTCATCTGTGCTCAATGCTTTAGACAGTGCAGTACATGCATCCAGCACCAAGTTATACCTGCAGGCTTTGAGACCACTGAGGTACAGCTACAGCTCATGAGCAGATTCACAAAGAAACAGAGCCTCTTCTCCCCTACAGCAAAACCCTACCCAGAAACCCCAAGGCAGATTTCTAAATCCCACTACTATGTTCCAACTTACCACCAGAGCAGAGGAACACATGCCAAAAGACAAAACCCAGCGTAAATTCAGGCGGTCCCCAACTATGCCACTGACAAAGAGACCCTGAGAACAAAACACAGCATTAAATAAAGCCAGAAGATTTGCACCTTACAGCTGGAAGAATTACACAGAAAGGCCAAACTAATCCAAACACTGCTGTTCAACCAACTTACAGTTTGATTCTAACCACCTCCCCTGCCACCAAAGAAACCCTGCTTGTAGGGTTGCTCATTACATTTCTTGTTTAGAATAATTCAGCTGAGAGAGAATGTTTTCTTTTGGAGAGACAGAACTAGTCCTCCCTGGTGACAGGGGGTGTAAGAAATTCTGAAGTGATAGCATTTCTCTTGTGTTTGCTAACAAGCATCTTCACATGGGTGACAGGCATGAGCAGAACTACGAGAAACTGAAAGAGAGATTTGCCTCTGAACTCAGCCTTTTATTGTGGGTGTGATCTTTGCAGTAAGAGTCAACCAAAGCTGAGCAGCTTGGGGTTAGTTTTACTCACCACAGCATAGGAAAACAAAAAGATGGTATCCAAGGTCCCCAGGAAGAGAGTTGCTTCTTCTGCATTTGGAAACAAATGGCTGCTGTTCCAGAGCTACAGAGGGAAAATTTTGACAGGTAAACAGGGAGAGGCATAGCTCATTCTACTCTTTTTCAATGGCAACCCCAGCTCCAAAGCAGAACAGCATCTGGCCCAAGCAAGCTCCCATTCCTCCAACACTTTAATTATCAAATCAGGAACAATTCTAGCATTATCTTCTGGCAGAAAATGTCCACTGACACTTGGCTTCACTTCTAAAAGGCAAACTAGCAAACCAGAAGGGAGAAGTGCTCCTTTCACCTAGATCAAGACAAATGACTGGCAAAACAAACACTACTTCTAACAAGCATGCAACTGTTAGACAGCTTCTTACTCTGAAACACTGATGAGCATTTTAATGAATAATACAATAAAGGCATATTCTGTTTTATGTGCAGCATCTCATCTGTACTTCTCTTGCTGTCTTCACTAAATGAATAATTCCCTTAAAGTATTTGTGGCAGCAGCCAAAATAAGAAATGACAGAAAACAAACAGAAAAGAAAGAGCACAAAAGGAACAAGGGGAAGAAATAGTCTGGTTGGAAACTATTTACAACAAATTCCAGTCACTAATGTTGTTGGGTTTTGTGCTTACCCTGAGCTTCACTTTAGTTTCAATATGATCAAAAAAAAAGGGAAAAAGTCTCACTTGTCCCCAAAGAAAGATTAATGACATCAGAAAAAAAAAGCAAGCTTTGAGGATAACTTGAAGAATGAGTAAAGTTAATCAGAACAAGGTTTTCTTCCCTTCTCACCATGCCTCCATTAGAAAACAAACCCAATCCAAGCCCAATATATGGATATGCCTAACTCAAATATCATCAGTTTCAGCTTGATTCTACATCTTCAGGAGAAAATCCTGTACAGAAAACACTAATCATACATCCACTTAGTTTCACAGATGTAACCTAAATTGATACCTAAAGGACCAGTTTGACCATTTTTCTTGATCAGACACATGCATCTCAACATGCAGCAAACACCAAACCATCTATATATTAAAAAAAACCCAAATAAAACAGCTTCCAAAATGTACTACTTGTTTGAATGACAGTTAAAGAACTAAATATAAACACCTTGCATTTCATTTTAGCATCCCTGAGATGCTCGCTCCTTTTGGTCATACTACAAAATCCTGAACACATTACAAGCCCAATTTACTGTTTTCACTTATCACAAAAAGTCAGCATTTATCATCCTTCTGTCAAACATACAAACAACCAATGATCTCTATTGCAGGCAATGCTCTGGCAGCTGACTTGGAATTCCATGCTCGAATAGATCTCATGGCCTGTGACCAAGCTGTTAATGTCAGATTTCTTCCACTTCTCAAAAGCACCAGGACAAAGCATTACAAAAAACAAGCATGGCCCTAAAAGCCCCATGGCAGGAATGAGGAGGAAGTTCTTGCATTCCCATTTGTGAGAACCAAGCAGTTGGAAAGTTCCTTTCCTGCAAGCAAGCACTGCCAAAACTCCCACTGCTTTCATTGAAGCCAGGATTTTACAGACAACGGGTACTGGATGTTCAGCATGGAAATCAGACCTTTTAGATGCAAGATAAAATGCCATTCTTCACTATCAATTTAGGATAAGCAGCTAGCACTCTCAGATAGCTCTCTTCTCTCCTGCTCTGGCTATCCTACGAGGGTGGCAGCAGCACCACTGCCACAGAGACAGCACAGCCAGGATTTCACAGTACTCTCTGTAAGCCCAGTAACTGCTGGTTTATTGCCTCCAACACTTTAGAGGAAGAGTCCCTCTTTCCCCCTCCTCCATGCTGGTTTCCATTAGAACACTGTAGCTTCTTCAGAAGTTTCTCTCTGGGCATCACTAGGGAAGATTTCAGCATCACCTGGTGATCCACAAAACTACAGTGCCAATACCTGAAGTTCCCACTCACATTCTGAGAAGTGAGGAACACCTAAAGGGGCCTCTTCAGCCCCACAAGCTGAGCCCACTGGCAGCTGCCCACCTTCCCAGCACTTCCTTCTCCCTTGTGTCCTTACCTCATATGGCTGGAGCTCAGGGGCCGTGCTGTTTAGGCAGGAGGGAGTCCATTGGCCGGAAATGCTGACTTTGACATTACTGAATGTCTTTCTGGAGGCATGGAGCAAGGAATAACTGCCAGAAAACACACACACACACAGGTTGGCCCAATCTTCTCTGGAGCTCTAGGGGGAAATACAAATCTCTGAGCAGAGGTACACTCAACCTACCTGAAGAAGGTCAGCAGGAACACAACAATATGATGGTGGGTGCAGTGGGACACAAGGCCTCTGTTGGCAGGCTGCCTCCGTAAGCTTCCAGGCACAGCCATGTTCCTGCTCCTGCCTCGGCCACAAGGGCTGGATGGTGATTAAGTCATTTTTCTTCTAACTTAAACAGAAGAAGGTGGGAAGGGAGGAGAAAACATTTGAATCAAAACACATGCATGAAGTACAGCTCTGTTCCCGAAACAGCTTGAATTCAGATGGAACAACTCTATGCCATGCTTTTCCAACTTGTTTCACACACCACTGCCCATCTCATCACTTGCACATTCCTCAGTAACTTCTGAATCAAGGTGTCTTGTTATTCCCATTCTCCCAGTACCCTCATGGCACTTGTTTTCTGCTTCTCTCCCAGCAGGTGCCTCTTCAGTGCCCAGGACCAAAGGGGTTCCCCCTGGATCTACCCATTTCCAGCATTCTCCCATTAAAGACCATTGTGCACCATTTACACACATGGTGCACTACAGAGTGGCCACAAATAAGAGCTTTCTGCTGCTACCTGGCTGGACACAGACAGGTGATGAAGCCACAAGAGCAGCATTTGGCTATGGGTGGAGAAGGGTTTGGGATCCTTGTTAAGATGTTGTTGAAGGAATATACCTCAGAGTGGACTTGCATAGATGGAAAAAGGGAAGTAACCGTGAGGACAGTGCTGAAATCCAACAGCTGGTATCTGTGCCTATTTATTCTCAAGCCTGACATTACAGCTCCATCTGTCCCTAACGCATCAGTACAGCAAACAACAAGTCACACCTTCCTGTCCCTACCTGTGGGCCACGGGTGACATCTGCCTCAACCTCGATATAACCAGAAACTATCAGCACTGAGGGAGGGCTAGGATAGACACACAGTTTCCTCATGCTGCTCCATGTCACACCACTCCACTCCCCCAGCTGTGCTGGCATGGCCCAGGGACCATTTCTGCTAATGGATTTTGGGAAACAGCCCCACTGGGCAGTGAAGGGATGAACCTCTCTCCACACACCTCAGAAGACATGCCAATGCCACAAACATTCTGAAGGCTGAGGAGAGGTAAAATAAAGCACCATCCCTGTTCGCCCAAAGGATCAGCATTGAAATAAGACAAAAATATAATGCCTTGGTGTTCTTTTGTACCCACAGGCACTGTTTGTAATTATTTGCACATCTGACAGAAGACTTTTCAAGTTCAGCTTCAAAACCTCACTTGGAGAAAGTAAAAGTCATTGCCCAGACAGTCTCTCATCCAAGTTTCTGTTGCTGAAAAACCCTTTATTTCACAAAACTTTCTATTCCTTCTCTTAAAAGTTTCATCGGGACACCTTTCACTGCAGGCAGTCTCCCTTCCCTGTCCTCTCAGTGATGACACATGCCTGACCAACAGCAATATCCAGCTACTGCTGGATACATGAGCCATCCTGGAAACTGACATCACATCTGACCTCCACAACACTGCGGCACCGAGATGCTCTGAGTAACACCGACCCAGCTGCTATGACAGCTTTGAGACACCGGAGTCACCTTTATCCTGCTCCACACCTGAACATCTCCAGTCTCATCCAGGACAAATGAGAGTCTGTACAAGACCTGACACCACCTGTCTCCACACAGCCCAGGTGCACTTGAGCCACACTGCCACTGCTCCAGCTGGCACAGAGCACCTCAGTGTGCCAGCACCTCCTTGTAGGAACATGGGTCTACACTGCTTGGGTTCACACAGAGGAAAAAAAAAGCACCTACAGCTGGAGCTGTGAGAAGGCAAGACTAGCCCTGCAAGAAGCAGCTTTGCAGGTAGTCTTGATACTACCTTCCCGTGAGGTCCCAGACCACTTGTCAGCACCAGTGAATGCAGACTCAGCACCCACACAAGTATCACACAGTGCCCTCTCAGGCAGCAGTGACCCTACAGCTCAGGGCTGTCCCCCACACAAGCTGCACGGAGAAGGGAAGCCAGAGGCACTCCAGTTTCCAGCTCCATGGTCCTTACCAGCCTGTGAACCACACGGTCTGCTGGTCAAACACAAGAGCTTCCTTGCCTCTCCCTCCCCTCCCAGCAGGCAGATAACAGCACTGTCCTGAGGAAAGCAGAGCCAGTTGTGCAACGCTGTGGGGAAAAGTTCCTTCCTTGGGTAATCAGTTTGCAGCCCAGAGAACAAGATTTACTACCTGCTTCATGTCAACGTATGCAAACAGAGATCTTATGTGTCCAAGATACCGAGTCCTTCTAAAGCTAAGACCTGGTTTGACCTTAAAGTCACCTATTTTTTCTTAAACAGCATTTACTATAGAAACAATTGGTTCCACAGGCCTTCCCAATCTGAGCTAGCTTTCTAGAAGACCTTCTGGCACAGCACACCTTCACAGGGTAGAGATAACCACAGAAGATTTTGTTTTCCCTCCTTCTTCATCCTGCCCTTTCTATATTCAAAACTGGCATTCTTCCTATGCTAGAAAAGTGTGCAACCAGTTTATTCTTCAAAATTAGTCTTCTAATTATTGTGAGAACAGCACAGTAACTTTATAGTGGAGAAGGAGCAAAAACTCGGCAGCAGGATGACCCATAGAACTCAAGACAGTGAAGCCCATGCCTTTAAGAAAGGAAGAGGAGTGCTTTTAGAGTGTTAGATTACCTTGTCCAACTATTTAGCACTATTTACCTTCAGCCAGCTGGTATTTTGAGTAAGCTTTTGATAGGCTTTCGCCCTTATTTGTTAAGCTGTCCTCGGTGCTCTGCCTTATCCCTTCACTTAAAATCGAAATAAGACACCTTAAGTTTAAAATAAACATCCTTAATGCTACCCTTCTGCCCTCCAAAGCTGCCAGGAAAGCGCAGTGCAGCGCTAACATCCCAAACTGCAAAATAAACCAAGGAATTTTTTTCTTCAAAATAATAATAACAACAATTTTAAAAACAAAACAAAACCCCATCAAACCCCCAGGCTCCTATGCCATTTTCCCCAACAGACAGAAGGACGGCGGCACAACCGCAAACCCACCGCGGGCCCTGCGCAGCCAGCACGGTCTGTGAGGGCGGATGCCCGGCCGGACGCTGTCCGGGAAGGACAAGGGCCGGCCCCGAGCACCGCAATGCCCCGAGCACGATCCGGGCTGCTGAGGAGGCCCGGGCCGCGCTCCCGGCCCGGCACGGCCGCCCAGCCCAGCCAAGCCCAGCCCAGCCCGGCCCAAGGATAGGGCGAGGAGGAGGAGGAGGACACGGCGGCTCCCTCCCGGCGCTCGGGGCCACGTCCTCGGCTGGGNGCGGCCCCGCGGAGCGGCGGGAGCTGTAGTCGGGCCCTGGCCGCCTTCTGTGCGGGGCGGGAGCGAGCGGCGCCGGCCCCGCGGCCCGGCCGAGCCCAGGGCGGGGAACGGAAGGGAAGGGAAGGGAAGGGAAGGGAGGGGAAGGGGCGGACTACAGCTCCCGCCGGCCCCGCGGCAGGGCGGTGCAAAGCCGCGCTACCTGTCCCGGCAGGGCAGCGCGGCAGGTGAGCGCCTGGGACGGGGCTCCTTCCTCGGGCCCGCGGCTCCTCCTCCTCCCCCGCCCGGCCGCAGGCCCGCCTGGCAGCCGCGATGCCGTTCCCCGGCTCCGTTGCGGACGATGCCTTCGACTACCTCTTCAAGATCATCCTGATCGGCGACTCCAACGTGGGGAAGACGTGCGTGGTGCACCGCTTCAAGACAGGGCAGTACAACGAGAAGCAGCAGAACACCATTGGCGTCGACTTCACCGTGCGCTCGATGGACATCGACGGCAAGAAAGTAAAGGTCGGTGGCGGGAGCGAGCCCGAGTCCCCTGGCCAGCAGCACCTCGGCCGTGCCGTGCTTCCCACGCAGCTGCCGGGGATGCTCAGCACCTCCTGCCCGGCCCTGCTGAAGGCAGCTGGCAAAAGCTGCCTGCCTTTCTAACCAGGGGTGTTTCTCAGTGGATCTTTCTCTCAGGAAGATGCCCTGGGGGAAGCAGTCACCCATGTAATTTGGGTACATACTTGCTCTTCTGACTTCTCTGCACCTGCTTGAGGAGAGGGCTTGTGCTTTGCCTGCAGGGAGTTCTTTGGAAGACGGCTCTGGTTTGGAGGGGATGTCTCTTCCCTCCAGAGATGGGGGGGTTTGAGCTGGGGCAACAAGCAGGGGAATCCCCCAAAGTTTGCAAAGGCTCCACTTTGATGTGTGCTTAATTTGAGGGAAGAAGACTTCCAAGACAAATACCAGAAGAAATAGTCAGCTGTAACTTTCCTCTGTGTACAGATGGAAGTTTGGATGCCTGCCCTTTATATATAGATTTGCTCTGCCCAGTCCCATATTTGGGTTCTTTGCTCTTCTTCTTTTGCTATTAAAAGGCTGTAATGTTCTGTATCTTTTACTGCAGTTATTGAAAATGGGTTTCTTGGCCTCTTTGCAAAGCTGGGTTTACCCTTGCAGCTTTCTCTTTGGTCTGTATAGATTGACTTTACAGGCTTGTAAATGGCTTTTCAGATCTAGAGAGGGCAAAGCCACACTGGCGTAGTGGAGTGAGCTGGGACAGGTCTGGCTTCCTTCTAGACAAAGGGTTTCAAATGCTGATGGCAAGCACCCAGGAAAGTGGTGTTCACTGGTCTTTACAACTTCTGCTCTTTCTCTTGCAGATCCAAGTGTGGGACACAGCCGGTCAAGAGCGCTTCCGGACAATAACCCAGTCTTATTACAGGAGTGCCCATGGGGCCATCCTTGCCTATGACCTTACTAGGAGGTCCACATTTGAATCCATTCCTCATTGGATTCATGAAATTGAAAAGTATGGTGCTGCAAACTTGGTCATGATGTTGATTGGTAGGATTTTAGTTTTAAATATTGTGTTACGTAGATTTTTAGTATGAATATAAAATCTCCCTCGTTTCCTACCACTACTTGAAGCATCTATACACTGTGCATTATAAGGAAGAATTCAGTTCTAATTAAAATAGATCACAAAGTGTGTCAATTTAGCCTAAGCTTAAAAAAATGAGGAATGTCATGGGCTGGTCCTGACAGGACCAAACCCACTGCAGACAACAAAAACCTTTTTTTTACTTGTTCCTTTCCTATTGGAATAACACAAGCTTTGCTGCCAGACTGGAGGCAGAGACCACCTTGTTGAGGTTAGAATGGCAGAAAGCCTGACCCTGTACTCCTGATGCACAGGAATGTAGCAGCTCAATAATTCAAGCTGAAGGGGAATGCACAGAGCAACACAACTCCTGGTTCTCACCTTTCCTCTCTGTTCTCTTGATATGCATGCGCATTGCTCTGTAATGGGATTCCGAGCAGGTAAGACAATAGATGGGGAGGTGGAGTAGTCTGCTTGCATTCCACTGGCACTCGGGAAGCTGCCTCTTGAGAAAAGCCATGGCTAGGAACTGCGGGGCATGGAGCTGGTAGGAAGCCGCGGTTCCTTTCCCTTGGGTTTCACGCTTGTTATTACTCTTCCTTCCCCCAAGGAGGAAGCTGCAAATGAGAGCCTCGGTGTGGTGAAACGCAGAGCCTTTATTGCCTTTATTGCCTTTTATTTCCGTTGCAGTGTGCTGAGAGCAGCCCGAGCTGGGGCAGCGCTGAGCCCCGGGCAGGGCCCCTGAGCTGCAGCCTCTGCTCCCAGCACCTTCCCTGCTTGTGCTGCGGGGGTTTCTCCTCTCCCTCCTCTGCAAGAAGCAAACGATAAATTCTGACCCGCATCTAACGCAGGGCTTGCAACTGGGGGCAGGGGGGTGTAAATCACTGCTCTTCGGCCGGGTTTTTCTGTAACTTCTATCATGAATCTGTAGAACGAGATTTATCTGGGTGTGGTGGGAGCTGGTGGTGGTTGTTGGGTTATTTTTAGAGAGAGAATTTCTAAAATTAGTAAAAATAAACCTTTTGTTAAGGATCCAGCTTGGTGCTTTCTTGCAAAGCTGGCCCTGTTCGCTTTACTTACATTGGCAGAAGTCTTTGTACATTTAATTAATTAAGCTTAGTCATTTTATACACCCTTCCTGTCTGGAACTGAAGGAGGAAAATGTCGGTGGGTTCTTTTTAAGAAGGCAAATAACTCTCAAGCTGGAGTGGCTTTTGTTTTGGTTTGGTTTGTTTGTTTGGGGGTTTTTTTGGGGTTTTTTTGTGGGGTTTTTTTGGTTGGTTGGTTTGGGGTTTTTGTTGTTTGGTTGTGGTTTTTTGTTTTTGTGGGGTAGGTTAGTTTTGCTTGGTTTGGGTTATTTTCTTTTAGAAATACTGAAAGGGACTTAATAGAAGGGTAATTAGCTTATATATATTCAAGGTATGAGTGTGATGAAGGGTTGTCTTGAAACTACAAATGTAGACTTCAGCCAGCTACTAGAACTGATAAATCAGGCATGTGCTGCAACTGCCTAAATATACAAAGGTATTTTATCTGAGATGTTTCATGGCTTCTGATAGATTTTGACTAAAGTGCTGCAAGTAAAAGAATAATCTATACATGCAGAAACAAGTATATATTTTAGGCATTAAGGTAGCTGTTCTGAATTCTTGTCCTTTTTTTAACATCATCTTAAAAGATTTAAAAAGAAATATTAAAATTAAATGCTACTTAACATTTAAAACCACTAGGGAATAGGACCAACAGTTGCTTCCAAATATTCCTCTAGCCCCACTACCTACACTAAGTAATTAGATGAACACAGGTTTTTAATTTTTTCTTGGATTTCATCTCATTTCCTATCATATTATTTGCTACAGTTTTGATCCACAGTCTCTATTTGTCGCTCTGATGTACTGACATCTTGTTCTTTCCAGTAACTCTTACTCCTAACATAAATCTCTTGTTTAACAAAATTGAATTCATGCATTGCATTTAAAAACAAATTTTTGAAAGACTAAGAAATTGAAGTATCTCATTGCCTTCTTTTAAGGGAACAAATCAGATTCTCTGGATAAGCGCCAAGTGCTGTTTGAAGATGCCTGCACCCTGGCAGAGAAGCACGGGCTCTTAGCTGTGCTGGAAACATCAGCAAAAGAAGCTCAAAACATAGAGGAGGTGTTCACATTAATGGCTAAGGAGCTGATAGCCCGAAATACCTTACAGCTTCATGGGGAGAACCCTCCAAACAACTTCAGTCTTGACTCCAGGCCAGTGATTGCCAGTCCAAGTGTGGAGAAGACCCAGTGCTCCTGCTGAAGAGAGACTTCAGGGAGAACTTGGAAACTGCCATTCTTCTGAGGCTGTTTGATTCACTTTTATTCAGTTGATGAAAGTGTTCCATGTGGCCTCAAGCCGTCTGTCATGATATTTCTACCTTGCAGGTTGGCTTGTGAGTATTTTCAGAGATCATTGTTGCTGTTGGTAGCACAGGTTGCTTTGAACATAGCAACGTGAACTTCTGAGATGAGAGGACTCAGGAAGCTGCCACCGTTTGCCTTAACATAAGACAACTATAAAAATTATTGCCTTTAATTATATCCTTACATGTTTTTCTGGCTGTGTCAGAAGATAAATTTGCACCAGAGCTCTGCACTGACCCTTCTGAGCTGTGTTGCTGGATTTAAGTACAAGCACTTTCCTCTCTGCCAGTAGCTGTAAAAAGTCTGACACATGCTTGGACAGCACTAACCCACTCCTCCCTAAACTTTTATTTAGGAGCTCTCCTGACATCAGGCAGGTAGCCACCCATCCCAAGGAGCTTAATAACATTTGTGAAAGAGTACAGGATTTCACATCTGCCCTAAGTTCCCCACCAGACAAGCCTGCAGACATCTCTGGGGCTGTGTAGCAAGCAGAATATGATACACTTTTTCCTGGGGTGAGAAAAGTTGCCTTTCACTTTGCTTTGTAATAGTTAGGATTGTTTCCAGTACTGATCTCCCCCTTGCTACATGGACTTGCTGGGAGCAGCAAATCTTCCAGGGAAAGGAGCTTTTTTTTTCATTCCTCCCTGCTAACTTCATCTTGCTTTCGATGTGCTGATTTTAACCAAAAGCCTTCTGTAGCTTGTGTGATGGGCCAGTGGCAGCTTGAGAGTATCCCTGTAGGTTTTCAAGGCAGTGTGAAGGATGGGTGCAAGCTCCTATAAAACTCAGCAAGGGGTAAGATGGTTTAAATTAGGTAAAAAATTAGATACTTAAATTGCATTAGAGCAGTAAGGCAATGATAGGGGTGCACGAGAGAGCTGCCCTAGGTGTGTGTATCTGCTACTGCTGTGGAGACTGAACACTGGTGGCAGTGGAAGGTTTTGGATTACTCCTCCCAATTGCAAGCTGTGCTATTTGGGGCTCATTTTTCTGTATACCTGAACAGAATGAAGGCTTTGGGCTGGGGTTTTTTTGGTTTTTTTTTTGGTGAGGGTTCTGAGGTTTTTTTTTCTGTTGTTTTGTTTGCAAGTTTTTTTTTTCCTAGTAGATGGAAACAGGGAAGGAGGAGGAGGAAAGAAATATCAGAGGAAGTTTTTTTGACTGCAGTCCACATGCACCAAAGTGTATCACTTAGTTACTGTTAAGCTATGAGCTGCAACTCAAATTCTGTAACGATAAAACAGAGTTGGTGTTACATGCAAAGCAGCCTTGGGAAGGCTGGGGTGTTGCCAGCTTACCCAATGGCTGGCTGCCCTTAAGTCCTTGAAAAATAGGGACTAACATGTAGCAAGTATTGCTGGAAAATCTTGTCTGAGAAGCACAAAAAATAAAGGATAATTAATCATTGAATAATAGTCTTGGAAATATTTCTAACATTCTTAATGCTTTCTCTGGCCAGGTTCTTTGCTATTACATGCAAAGAGCAGAGGTTAATTCAGCTCTGTGTAATCTGAAGCAGGAATCTTCCATGCTACCCTCTTGCTATAGCATGCTGTGGAGAAAATTTCATCTTCAGGCATCCTCCTTCTCATGTTTACTTTTTAAATCTCTATTCCTTCTTCATTTTTACTAGCCTAGTAGTTGCATTTCAGTTTGCACATTTAAGCAACAATAAGTACCATAGCCTTTCAAAGTGGCAAGCCAGCTTCCAAACTAGTTTCTACAGCTCTTGTCATTACAAAAGCAGTCAAATATAAGCTTAATATTTCTATTCCTGGTAGTAGTTTGTAATCCATCCTTTTTACTTTGTTTTGTAGTATCTTCCAGAAGACTGCAATAGAAAAAGTATTGCTTTCATCTCCAGTTACAATCTTTCATTGGTCAAGAATTAGAGGAAGGATGGTGCCAGCAGAGTGTTAACTTTGCATGGTTAATTGGGTTTACCATCTTAATTAGCCACTACTGTATGAAGTTATTTTGCTTACCCTCAATATGGAGATTTCTGCAGGCTGATGTGATCCTGAGTGCCCCACAGTGCCAGGGTACAGGGCTCTTGCTGTTCTCTTCCTGCACTCGTGGAGCTCCTGGCAAAGCAAGACCTTCCTGGGCAGAAAGCTGTGCAACACAGGATCAGGGAGAACAGGCTCGTGACTGTTCCCTTTCCTTGAACAGGTCTAACAGGCTTCCTGCTCCTCCAAGAAACTAGTCCTAGACACCTACCCATTGTGCAGCTAAACCAGGAGTGTGACCTCTTTTGGTTGGTTCTGTTTGGCATTTTCCACGAGGCCTTTGGGCAGTCACACTGAGTGGTTTCCACAGAGTTGCTCTTCCAGCTGTCCTCACGTGAGTGAAGAGCAGCACTTGCTAACAAGGTTCTTGGGAGAATATTGGTAATGCTGTTACTCATGAGGTAATACATGAAGCTAAGAATTTATAGAAATCCCCTTAGTATAGTCTGTTACTCTAGACTGTGAGAACACTAGATTAAAATACAAGCTCAGCATAATCTCTGTGGTTCTGCCTTTTCCCATCAGAGAGCAGACAGAAACACACAGCTATCATGACAAGGCAAAGTAGCATTAACTACTATGGAACCTTCTGTTGATGGTTTGTTCCCCAGCATCATATGCAAATTCCAAGTGTTTCTTGAGAGCATCATTAATGGATTTGTACAGAGGGTTATAAGGTTGTTTACAACACTATTTTAAAATCTACTACTGCCCCACAGGTTTCAGTTTTAAGAGCTGCACATTCAGCTTGAAGATGAGCTCATTTGCTATCTGCTGGGAAGAAGTATTTGAATCTGCTGTGCCACATTACTTGCACTGGTGTCACAGCCAGGCCAGATGAGATGAAGCAGTACCTATTAGTGCAACAGGGTAATAAAAATAATTAGAAGTATTTTAAAATGTACCAAACTGACACCTCCCAGAAGCTGACTAGTTAAAAACCAACACAACAGCAGCCCAGTGATGTGGAAGGCACACAGCACTGCCTATGTCGTCAAGCTTTGCTTCATGCAAGAGACAGGCTCTCAGTTACAAAAGCTGAGTTTCTTATCTAATCATTCCAGTTAATGTTTAAGTACAGTTGGAAGGGAGACAATTTTCAGATGCTGAACAGAGGTGGAGCACTCTATCCTGGAGCCTTCTTTCAGGAAGATGCATGCCTGTTTTGGACAAGGAACTGCAAGTGAAGCTTCCTGCAGCAAGGTGAGTGCTCTACAGGTGGCCCTTCCCCACATGGGCAACAAGAGGCATTTTCTTGCTCTCAGCTCCCAGAACTCGGGTTTGCCTGCAGTGTGTATGAGGGGCCCAAATAATCATCGCTCAGCAAACTGGCTCCTGAAATAGTTTTCAAGCACCACTCCTAAGCAACTGTGTTAAGAACTGGAACTACACAAACAGGCAATACTGGGATATCACAGTCCTTTGAGAATAGTTCTAGACAGGCCAAGAGCTCCTTTGTCCTAAGAGTACTTCACCTTGTAATAGGGATTCAGTTTCAGATGGGGAGGGCTTTCAAAACCCTTTTAAAGCACTTTTTCTAATGCTGCTGTTGTAAATCAACCTTCAGGGAGCTGCCTGCACAGCCTCTGTCAGTGCAGTCACATCAAGCTGTTGCCAGGCAGGGGTGAATGGCTGGACAGTGAGTGGCAAACAGCACACCCATGGGTAACAGGGCAAGAGTTCAGCATATTTGCAATCCTGCCATTTCCTTGCTGCTGCTGTGTCCATGAACATCACTGCTTATACAGTTTTCACTCCTAAGTCTACTTTTGCTAACTTGAAGTGAGGCTCACCATAACTAGAGTTTAATGCCTTTCTAGTGCTAGCATTAAACTGACTTTGTAGCTACTTGATCCCTGCAGAACAGTCCTGTATTGTATCTCAATCCTAAAGGATTACATGTGGATTCCCCCATTTTAAGTTTTAGGAGCATTAATAATTTCATCTACACAAATTTTGTTCCAAACATGAGACACCCCATAGCTCGTGGTACCCTTCAAATAGAAATCTCCTCTGTACCTGTAAGTAGCAGGAAAGTTACTTTGTATTTCATTAAATGAACCAGGTATTTCCTCAGAGATTACAATCCACCTTGGGCCACGAAGGCCAGCTGTGCTACCACCATTTTAACTAAAGCAGCAGCAGTTGCAACAAATGCTCTTACCTTGTATGATCACATTCAAAGCAGGGAGAACAGGTAGCACTTACTCTGCACTTCCCACATGAGGCAAAGGTCTGTATCAAACTAACTTTATATATTCTGACCTAGGGAATAAAGCCAAGGCACCTCAAGTGACAGCATCCATCTTTTTCTGAAGATATTTGATGTGGAATTAAGATTCTGCTGGTGGAAATTTATGGAGACTCTATCTTTTCCATCCTGACACTACACTCTCATTGGTCTCTTCAGTTTCTGTACCTTAAGTATTTCCTTGAAGAGAATGTGGCACAGCCTAAGTTGCCATCCTCCATCTTCTCACATTATGAACTTGTCTTAATTCTACTGAATTTATTCCTGTTCCCACAGAGGAAAAACATAGCAGCCTACTAGCACAGTTAATTCAGAGGCCCTACTATTTCCAGCTATCCCAGTCCGGGGTTGGTGGGGGTGGGAATCACAATGCTCCAGCCTCACACAGCAGCACAGTCCAGATGGGAAGCAGCACCCAGCAGTGCTGGCTTGGGGACAAATACAGGCAGTTCCTGGACCTGCACAACAGAAGCACAGCACAGTTCAGAGCAAGAGCAACTACCTTGTCATGCTGCACGTGTCATGAACACACGGGTGGCCGTGCAGCTCCACCAAAGCATATCACTCATCTGGGTATTCTCAGCCTGCTCTGTAACACCTACAGGGGAAGCTTTAGAAGCAGCAGCAGCCACCACTATACCACACAGGCACCCAGGCAGGGAGTGAAGCTCACCACTCACGACCCCTCAGGAAAGCAAGCTCAGTGTGTGCTCTGCCTGGTAAGTTCATTACCTTTTTCCATCTTACCAGAACACAACTTTGTTACAAACTCACATTTCAATGAAGCTTTCCAATAGGATGCAACAACTTATGTTCACCACGTAAGGCAGGAAGGCTTTAATTTTTGTTTTCTCCCATTTATCAGTTTAAAGTGTCATTTGCTCAAATGACATTGCTTTCCTCCCTCTGCTACTTGCCCCTGGGAAAAAAAACTCCAAACAGAACAAACCAAAAATGGCTTTACTCTGTTCACTTAAACTTTTTCTAATCATACCCCCAAGCATCTGAATATGCTTCTACCAGCTGACTCCCAACTTTGAGTATTTCTGCAGAAAAGTGCTTTTATCTGAACACACACAGGCTGCAAGCATGTGGAGTCTTCAGGAAGTGGCCTGTAGCAGTGCTTGGACATGCTGTCCAAACAGCACCACGATAGGAAACTATGGATAAGAGTATGTCCTGCAGCTGGCTTTGTTCAGTGCCAGTAAAATTAACACAATAGTGCAGAACTTACTTCTGAGAAAGCAACACACATCAGTTCTTACTAATGGCCCCAGATATTCCTTCAATGTCTCAGCTGCCTGTCTGGAATGCGTCCCTTGCATTACAGGCCCTTTGTGGGGAAGGCTCTAACAATGCTAGAATTCTGTATTAAGCATAACACAGTTCTGCAGGAGTTAAGAATAAGTGACGTAAGTGCCTTTGTATTTACAGAAACACAGACAAAAATAATCAAGTCAAAAACCAGAACCTTCAAACTCAAAAGAACAGACTGACTTCTTGTTTAATTTTTTTTTAACTTTTTTTATTTGGGAAAAGTGCTTCTTACAAAAGGCAGCTGCAAAACAATACGTTATAGACCTCAGAACAATTTCTCATTCCATTTAAAAGTGAAAGGAGAGGCAGTCTAGGGGACAAGAGCAGCAGGAGAACAGATCACGGGGCATCCACAAGTCAATAAAAAACAGCAATAATGTAATGCAAGGTTAAAATTCCTGTGCTGGGGCTTTGGTGGCAAAGTAATTTCTCAATGCAAATTACAGCCAGAAACTGCACGACTGCCTTTGTAAGCAGTAACTCACATAAACTGAACAGCTTTACCAGGCAACCTGCCCAACTCAGCTGCAGAGAGGCACAAGGACCTCCAAGCAGCTGGGAGACACAGCGAGTTTCTAGCAAAGCTCACGGCTTAAGTGTTTACATGATGTTCTAAAACTTACAGAGCAATAAAGCTAAAGGGTCCTCTCTGGTGTTCCTCTGACCCCACCTTGGCTAACCGGATTTCTGCTCCTGGACAACCCTAACCATACACATGAAAGAGAGCTGGTGTATCAGGGAGGGCCATCTATCACGTTAAGCAATAGTCAGGATTGTTTCCCAGTCTGGGCTGAGACCATTAGATCAGTTTCATGTCCAACTGGAGGCTAGACTTCATGCACCAAGAGGGGATGAAAGATGGTTTTGTTATTTTTAACTTACACAGAGTCCCCCCATCCTTGAGGTCCAACTCTACATTTATCTGTATATACACATAGAGAGTTCTCCTTTCACAAAGACATTTTCCTTTCATGCTAAACACAGTAAAAATCCAGAACGTTCACACCTGGTTCTGGTTACACAGTAGTAATAGTAATGTGCAAGTAAACAGAGACCAAAAGTCACAAATGAAGACATGTACATGAGGGGGGCTGGAACGGAGCTGATTCCAGAAAGAATATTTGTATCTGGCCTGAAATCAGAAATATTGGTACAAAGACAGAATAAAGGCCATCAGCCAATTTACATCCCCACTGCATGGCCACTGCTCATTTTTGTATCTGGGCTCTTCAAAATGAGTGTGGAAGTCCTGTAAACACTTTAACCCTGGAACTGGGTGAAACTCTGTTGGGTACACAGATGAAGCAACAAACCTAAGCTAACTGTTTGACAGTTAAATTTATTTTTACAAAAACTAACATTTTAAAGATTTATTTCTTGTTATTTGTTTAAACAGAGGAAAAACAACACTCCTGGGGTGGGAGAGGAGGGGAAGGGAAGAGACAGACCCTGGGTAAGAGTTATTACAACAGCACCTGGAATTGATCGGCCTGCCTAGGAGAAACACAGGCACTGCCACAACACCACAGGTAATAGCTACTGCCTGAAGCCAAGACAACAGTCCACACTCCACTGACAGGTGCTATAGATCCAAATCATAATAATCTTCCAGCTCATCATGAAATAAGTCCCACTCATCCTCGGAATCTGTTAGCTCATCATCACCTCCAGCTGCCAACAGCATAAGCAACATCTCACCAAGCTCAAAGGTCACCACCTCATCCTCGTCGGTTTCAAAGGGATCACCGTTCTCTCTCTCCTCGATGAACTCCCAGAAGCGATTCCTCCGCTGGGCCTGCAAGTGGAACACAAGGATTTTCCCAGGTGACCAAGTGCTACAACGTGGGAGCCCTTCCAGAGGCTGGCAATGCCCCTGGTGTACTTTCTGACATGCAAGAAGTCACATGTCTCTTTCAGGGAGATACTGACCTCCAGCAGAATTTACCCTTACACACCCCTATTAATGCTACCCAACATTTCTACTTCAGTTTGTTGTAGGAAAAGTTTTAAAAATTTAGTCTTTCCATCTTGGCCTCCAGCATTCACAAACTTTAGAGCATCGCTTCCTTCAAATTCACCATTACAGAGGTCTATCAGAAGTGGAAAAAAGAAAAGTCAATATTTCCCTATCCTCTTCTCAAGGCAGAAGATATAATGCACACCCCTCTTGTGCTCTCTGTCTATTGAAAGGACAATTAATCAGCAGCACTAACCCGATATCTACTTGAGGTTCCTACTTTGGGTCTTTGTGGCTCCTCTTGGCGGCCATCAGGATATTCATGCTTGTAAAAACAGTTCCCTCCAAATGGACAGCTCCCACGGCCTTCATCAAAATACCTGCATGGCTTGTTGCTGGAAAGGAAAATATCGCAACCCTTACTCACAGCAGACCCCAATCGGACTTCAGAATTGTATTTACCTGCAGTCCACAAGGATCTCAGGTACCAGGAGCAGAAGGCAGAAATTATTTATTGCACTATGTGTGGACTGATACATGCAGAGAGACAATGATTGTGTGCAGTGCATGAGCCTGGACTGCCTTATGGCCACACCACCAGTCTTTTGTGTAGAGAAGGGAAAGACTGAGGTGAGAGAACACAGGAGTAGCTTTGGGACTGCGTGCATGCATCTGTGGGCAGATAGGGAAAGACGCACTTCACACCTGGTGGTGGAAAGGAGGTGTGAAAAGGGGCTTTACATCAACACCCTTCTCCATGTGTGCCTTTATCTCTGCAGTCTCAATTTGATAAAAGGCTGCATTGCTCATACCTCATTGCCTCCTTGTATTTCTGAATGAGTTTCTGCTTCTCTTCCTTCTCCTCCACCCAGTACTCACTTGGAATGACAAAGTTAGATGTGATCCGGCATTCTGGGCAGGACCTGGGAAACGAACAGACTGTGCTGCAAAATTCCACATTACAGGGCGCTCTCTCTCCTATATAACAAGTCATGGCATATATCCATCTTTAAAGAGGTACCGTACTCATATACTTGCTGTATAACCTTTTCAATCTAGACTTTCTTATACATGAAGATAATCTAAACTCTCTTCTTCAAGAACTCAATGGCAATGGCAGCTGGTGAGCTTGTCTCAGAAAAGCTTGAAAAAACACTTCACACAGACTCCTTTTTCTTTAGAATTAAATAAATTTATTTTGGTATTATTCCTATATTTATTTGATTGGAACTTGGTATTTCCTAGAACAGCCTTAAATGGAGAAATGTTTTGCCAACTGAGTAATGCTCTAAGGCAGTAATGAATTAAGCAGCATACATTCTGAACTGGTTAATCTGTTTCCAGATTCCTGCCTGGGTGTCCAAGACAAACAGTAAACACTGGACAAGATGCTACTAAATAAACAACAGTTATTTACTACCATTGAGTTTTGCAAACTTAACCCGTATTAACCAAATCAGAGTGTAAATGTTATCCCTAACAATTATTTCACTCCTGAACTAAAAGTTAGTATGCATTAAATGCAGTCTCTGTGCAGTCTGCATCTGGAAGTCTGTTGCAAGTTGTCACAAGTTACTAAGTTCTTCCACAGTAACAAAGCACAATCGAAATGGGAAAGTGCCTCACTTTATAATCTTGCTCTCAAATTGTTTAGCACTCCTCCACTTGCGGATGCACTTGAGACAGTAAGTGTGGCTGCAGTTGGAGAGGATCCCAAAGCGGCGCTCGCTGGGATTAGCTTTCTCATACACCACCTCCATGCAGATCCCGCACACCATGTCTTTACTACGCTGGACGGCAAAGGAAAGCTCCATGTCCTTCTCATGAGCTTCAATGCAAGACTGAAAAGGAGACACAAAGAAAACAACTACAGAGACAACTGGTCACCTGGTGAGGTCTAAGCAGGTTTTTAAACTCAGTTTGCTGTTTGGCATAATGCATACAGTATGATTAAGCTGAAAAAAATCTCTATCCTCAAAAAAAAAATTTCTGCTCAAGTAATGGGGAACAATCAATTCAGATTTCAAATTCCTTCCTTCAGACACTGCTTTTAAACCTGAAAAGACAATCTAAAAGACCATCTACTTTTACTAGGCAAAGAACAAAGCTTTAGTATCTTTCAGCAGACTACTCTCCCAACACAGATAAGGAAATCCAGCTGCTTTTGAGTATGGCCCTGGCAGGAAACAGTCTAGTTTACAACCGGAATTTCATTCACTGCCTGACCTGCACACACCTTCAAATGAAAGGGAATTAGTAACAAGTGACTGAGGGGAGCTAGGAAGCAATAACTTACAGCTGTTAAACACCAGACAGTTGTTTGCTTACCTTTATGTGCTGAGATCTCTGTGCAGCATCAATGGGGTGCAAGACCTGCAGGCCACACATATCACACACATCCCCATGGATGTACACGCAGTTTTCTCCATAACGACATTCTCCTAGTGCAGCGTAGGGGCACAGCTCCTTCTTCATCTCCACATCTGCCTGCTGCTTCTCGTATTCTTCTTCAATCACCATTTCCTGCAAGGGTGCTTCAGCACAGAAAGGAGCAGCTGGGAACAGAATTAAGAACAGTAAGCAGCACATTCAGACTTTGAGCACCAGAGCAAGAACACTCAAGTTACTCAAACAGAACAGAAACAATCTAAGTTCATTTCAGTCCAAGTTCACACACCCTCAACCTGAACTAAATTATTTTCCCTGCTCAAGAAATTTCAAGACCAATTCCTGCATCCTTCAACACAGACAAGATTAAAGCTATCAAAGTTTCAGTGGTCAGGGAACATCCATTTACAGGCTAAGTCCACACTAGAAAAAATGGCACTAGCCCTCAGCAGCTTAAATGCACTGTTATAGAGGCTCTGGTTCAGCAACCATTAAATAAAGCTACAAACCTCTCACTGCTTTGAGAATCAATTTCACTTCAGCTAAAATTTTCACATCAGCTAAAGTCAACAGATTTTTTTCCCAGAAATCACACAGCTGAAGTAATAAAGGTGCATCCAGTATAACAAAATGCTAGTATGACAATACCACATCAGCAGTTCCTTATGTGCAGGCTAACTGGCACACTGTTGTTTAGCCTGAACAAACTTTCATTTCTGGACTCCCATGCATCTCTAAGATAGAAAAGTGGTGTCCACACCTCTCTAACTCCATTCTACATGTTTGCCAAAAAGCCTGTCGCAAACAGGTATCTGATAAATTAGCCAAACACATGAACCTAAGAAACTGAAATTCAGCCTATTTTCACTGCATTCTAAGCCAGTCATAAGTTCTGCAAAATCCTAAGTAACTTTCCTTACCTAATTCTAAACTGAAATCTGTATCGTTTCTCTTTCCTCTTTAGACAACTACTGCTGAACACTTCTTCCTGTACCTCAAACACATGCTTGCCTGCCTCCAAGTCAGCCTTTGGAGATTGTTACATAAGTAGGATGATTACTGAATTAGAAGACAAAAGCAGCTAGTGAGAAACTGAAGATGTAATAAACATAAAGCATTACTATATTCAGAGTAAACACCAGGAAGAACAGCAGCTCGAGTTCATTTGCATAACCAGAAGCTGTTACAGGAGTAACGAGTCATCTCTGCAATAAGAAAGCGTAACTTTTAGAAGCCCTTCAAGTACTGAATTTGGAGAAGCAAGCAAAAACTACCAAAGGTAGGCATGGACCAGTTAAAGTGAAGGACAGACTCCTTCTCAAAAATAATCAGAGGCTGCACACTCGCACAGTTTTCATCCCCATGGAGCAAAGACATAAAAATAGGCAGGTATCAGTCTGTTAGTTTTAGGACAAAGAAAAAGAAAATGCAGATCCCTGAGACTTAAGTTTTGAGGAATAAGCAAATATTGAAGATTAGTGTAGAAAAATATTAGCTCTCAAGATAAGATCAAGTCTGCTTCTTGAACCATCTCTGACTGTAGTGGTCACTCATGCTGATCTTGGAGCAGTCTGTTTGTCAGAAAAATACTTTTCAAAGCAAGCAACTAAGTACCAAGTCACCTGGCAACCTGCTCACTTTCAGTCACAGATCCCCAAACAAAGTATGTTCATTATCTCTTCTTCCCCAGGAGTTTTAGTGAACCAGCATCAAGAAAAGTGACAAGAAACCATGTACTAGGCTCTACATACTCTTCTGAGTAGCTCAGCATAACATGAAAATATGAACTTACTGAAATCCCGCTTGCCCTCCCATTCGAAGTCCATGGTCTCCACTTCCAAAAGAAACAACAAAAATCACAACTACTGTTCAGTTTCTATCCCCTCAACTGTTGCACTTGGCAGCGTTTGCTCAAGTTAATGTTGTCACAGATTTTTTTACCTAGTTGAGGGCCATGAAGATGGTTAGAGGGATGGAACACCTCTCCTATGAGGAAGGGCTCAGAGAGTTGGGGTGGTTCGGCCTGGAGAAGAGAAGGCTCCGGGGTGACCTTACTGCAGCCTTCCAGGACCTGAAGGGGGCCTACAAGAAAGATGAAGAGGGACTTTTAACAAAGGCATGTAGTAATAAGGTAAGGGGTAACGGTTTCAAACTCAAATTCAACCTGAAAGAGGGTCAGTTTAGATTAGGCATTCAAAATAAATTGTTTACTGTGAGGCTGGAACAGCATGCATATCTTCTGTATTTACTGCACTGTAGCAGCTACAGTTTTACTTCCTCTTTGAAAGCACAATTAGAAAAATTCAGAAGACTTCACCGTCTCAGCAGTTAAAAATCCAACATTTGCTGTCTAACTGTGTTTGCTGTTTTTCAAATCTCTGCTCACCAGTAGGTAGACTCAATCCCCACCTTCACATTGCCCATTTCCCAGTCAACAGGGTTAAATAAATGCTAGTGGAAAAACCAGTTTGTTACCTTTGATCCACACACCACCTGCTTGCACTTTAGGACACACTTGGTAGCATTAAACACATTAATCTTTTAGTAACAGGAAACAGACACCCAATTTAGTGTTTCTTGTATTCCTGCCTTTCTATTCTTCCTCAATTACTGCAGAACATCAAGCAGCAATACCTGCAGAACAAGTATGGAAATGTGGCACATCTGTATGACTAACAAGTGAACACCTGAAGAATCATCAGCATTTTCTATGCTAGGTCCTGAAGTCATCTTCAGGATACCAAGTTTAGTCCCGGATCAGAGAATCACAGGACAAGGTGAACGTTATAATCCCAACTATACATGGTTTAACTGCCAACCTCGAATCTTTATCATTTGTAAGACAATTTTAAACACACAGGCTTCTAGGTAACCTTGAGAAATAACCTGGAAACTTCAGAATGAAACCTATCTGTACATTTCTTCAGGAATTTGACAAGAATAATCTGCTTTAAGACACATGCTACAGAACACACTGCACATATTTTTATTTCTGTAGCTTAATAAAGACAGTTGCTTCAGAAAAGTAAAGTTTTTTTAAAGTCACCATTGGAATTAGCTTCATGTAGCACTGTTCAAAACAGTAACAGATAAGTATGTTTGTACATTAAAATATATCAAGTTTCAAAGGGTATAAAACAGAGACTTGTAACAAGATTCACAGAAGAGAATGCTAGTTAATCTGGCAAACATTTGCATGCAAAATAAGCCTAACCCCTAGAAAAAGAAATGGCTGTAGTAGAACTAAGTTAACATTATAATGACTTAGACTTTAGGAAGAAGTGCCAGCTATAAGGACAGTGTGCATTTAAAACATCTCTAGCTGTTCAAACCAGCAATGAATTGATTCCAGTGGAGGGCCAGCCAGTCACTAACGGGGCTGAAGCCCAAGAAAAGAGACTGACTCTTCTCAGATGTGCTCATGACAACAAGAAGGCAAGATGAGGCATGGAAAAATCCAATTACATACTAGGAAAGGCTCTCTTTGTGAAAGGAGTCAAACACTGCAAAGGATATCTAGAACAGCTCTGAGGATAGAGATTCAACAAAACAAAGAGCCAGACAACCTTTAAGCAGGAAATGAACTAGATGAAATCCAGAGGTACCTTCCAATCAAAAGTATTATATTCTGATTAAAATATTTTAAAAATCCTTTGTCTCAACAAGCACAGAAGCTGTATCTTTTATAACAGTAAGGTGGCACATTAATAGGTAGTGGTCAAGTTTTCATTCCTTTGGGATATATTCAACTCACAGATCTATTACACAATTCCATAATCAAACTACTCAACACTAGCAAACTGTGTCACTTGACCATTCCTCTTCAGCCTCCTCAAACTGGATGGCAGGAGGCTCAAGCAGCATCCTGTAACACTGAGAAGGTCATTCTCTTTTAAATCTGAGAATCTGAGCAGTGCTGTGGAGATATAGTAGCATAATCTGAGCACTGTTCTGGATGCAAGGTGTCCATTTTGAATTCAAACAATTATTTAAGTACTTGTGGCCTCCTCATGCCTTAGAGAGACAAATACTAGAAATTATGTTAAAGTGAACAGCTTCAGCCTACTTTTCACTTAAATTTGAAGAATCTGTTATCTTTCGGCAGGAAAAAGAGATGACAAGTGTGCTACTCATACAGTCTGGTCCCATATGATGAGCTTCTTCAGTCTCATTCTCATCATGAGCTGTCACAGTATTACAAAGTTGAGTTCCAGAAAGCTAACTAGAATAAATCATTTTCAGCCTCTGGCCATGGGATTCACAAAAGCATAAGGTTTCAATTTCTTCTACAGGAATCTGTACGTCCACCGAAAAACCTTTAAAAGACTGCAAAACCACCCCAAACCAAATCAACCAATCCAAAACACAAGGCAGCAGAACATCTCTCCAGAGTAGTGACATTAATTTCCTCTCCCATCCCATATGCAACCTAAACTTTTCAAAGGAGATTCTCATGTCATTCAGAAACACAGCAAGAGAAAGCCAGTCATGCAGAGACTGACTTGAAATATACCCGATTTCAAAATGGAACAGTGAGTCCAACTACTCACACTGGAAAACCCAAGCTCTCTTGAACTGATCAATAAATACGAATAGCTGGATTCAAAAGCAGTAAAATAAATGCACTACATAGAAACTGTTGAGCCACGATGGAAATGCACTGTTACCCCATGATCAGCTTACCACGTCCACAGTATGGCTGCCCAGGGACAAACTCCACTGCATTCACCCAGTCTTCTGCCCCTACTCCTGCTGCTGCCAGATCCGTGTTTTCATCTTCTATCTCAGCAATAAATTCTTCAACTGTTTCAGGGAGCGATGCAAAGTCTGAGGACACTGATGGATAGATTTCTGCCTCTGGATTCACATCAGTCACTTCTTCCTGTATTAGTGGCTTGGTATGTTCATATCTAAAAAGTTGAAACACATCATGTCAACTTTCCACAAAAAAATACCCCCAGACAGCAGCCTCATGTATTGAAAATAAACTAATGAAGTTGTGAACATGCTATTTGGAAGGAGGACCCAGAAACAGCCTGGAAGAGAAAACCACTGATGACCTTTCACAGAGATATGCTTCCACTTGTGCAATCTGTCAGCATTGCTCAAGGAAACACAAGGTACTCCAAGATTTTGGAGAAAAAAAGAGCACAATTCTAAACTTACGTAGAAGAATCTTCCAGTCCATCCCAAACCAGACAGTTACCTATTACACATGGGTAGTATTACTGAATGAGAAGTGTTCATTCAGCCTTATAAAGAGAAGACTAAGGACACACTGCTGTCTCCAACTACCTCATGGGAAGCCACAGGAAAGATCAGCCAGTCTTCTAAGAGGTGCAACAACAGGATGACAGTCAGTAGACACCAGTCCAAAATGGGAAGTTACAGTTATGGATATTAAGAAAAAAGCTGGGCAAGTAGTTAAACACTAGAAAGGGTGCACAATCTTCACATTTGCAGATACTCAAAACTTGACTGGACAATGCCTTGGGCAACTTGGCCTTAGCTGTCACAGATTCAGAGATCCCCACCAATATAAATTATTCCTCTCCTGTGTTTAAGGATCTTGCCTCATGCAGATTTTACACTGAATGTGAGTACTTATTTTTAATGCCTCTTCCGGCTCATTGTCGAAAATGATAATCAGAACACTTTGAGCCCCACCACCCACAATAAACAGGAAGGCACGATTTCCCTCAAAAATCTGTCTTCCAGCAACTAGGAGACTACATGGGGAAAATAAATTACAAATATACTGTTATAGTCTTAGATATTTGCTGACTAATTGCAAGGACAAAAGGAGGGAAATTTTTGAGATCATACAGACATTTGAAGTGACTGTGATTCATTTAGCTTGTGTCAGATAAAAAAAAAAGACATGTCCCAGTTCTTGCATACTAAAGAGGTGCTCCCAACCTAATGTCAGCATACAAATCCTAATCCTATGAAGCACAAATTTAAAATTCAGGCCTTCAGATCTCTGCATCTGTGGCCTCCAAAGTGTGTGCACCATACAAGGTGCCCAAGGCAACCCAATGGGGTGCAGGAAGAAAATACTATAACTTAGTGGGTTTTTTCCCCTTGAAAAAAAAAATAAATTGTTAAGATACATGTTGATGGCAGTATCCCCACAGTCCATATGTCAGAGGGCCCATGTGTGGTACATGTGTGAGGTGCCCTGAAGGAGAAGGTGTTCCACCACCCAGAGGGCTGACAGTGGCACCCCCCTTGTCTGCTCACTTTCAGCACATTGTGACATATTGCAGTTTGCTTGTGCCACTTAATGGATCAACAGATTATTTGATCTTGTTTTACCTAAACTAACCCTGATAAAACTAGCAAGTGCTTGAAAAGATGCCTGCAACTGTGGGCTGATGACAACACTGACAATGTGAGCAAAAGCCAGCAAGAAAATGTCAGAGCTAACACCCCTACTCCTACTATGAGCACCTCATAGAGCTCCTCATCAGCCACACTATGAACTAAAACAATGCCAACCTAATCAGCTCTTGAGCACAGGGGGAGGGGAACCACAGAACAGATCAAGATTACTAAGAAGGCAACCTGAAATATGGATTACATTCACTATTATTAATGAAGAACCTTGCCCTCGGTGTATCCTATACCTTGATTTATTAGCTACTCAAAGTATGAAGTCATCTCAACTAGCAAGACACTGAAAATCAAAACATCCAGAACACAAAGACAAACCTCCACAATTTTTTCCAATAAGGGCTTAGGAGCCTCTTTTGAGGCTTTCTACATAACAATGAAAGACAAAAAGCCATATGCCACTGGACCGCTTTTTCTTCCTGCTCTGGTAAAAATGACTGAAATAATTCATGGAAAACAATATGGTGACAAAGGAAAACACATTCCTTTGTCCAATACTGTTGGAAAATGCATAGAAAATACTGCTAGAGATTTGAAGAAACAAGTTGCAGCAGAAAAGGGAAACACTAAGATTGACTGTCTTTTCCTGAGCTCTCTGCTCAGGGATTGAGAGTGACAAGATTCCTGCAGGATGGCTGGGACATTTCTTTACCTGCAATGATCTCCATAAGCACAGCATCCTCGCTGGTAGTACCTGCACACCATGGCAGACTGACTGGTAGAGAGGTCATGGGAGTAGCGGCAGTTGTCTCCTTCCTTGCAGACTCCATGCATGAAGTACCTGAAAGAGAAGGTAACACTGAGTTAAGGAGAAGCACTGAAGCTGTAAACAAAGTATTTGGATGATCTTGTTATTCTATAAATCAAGGTATGCTGCATTAAGAACAGCACTAAAGACTCATGGGACCCTGCCCCAGTACAACCATAAAAATAAGAACATCTGAGAAAAGATGAAGCCTCAGCTACTCCAATGAACTGTGCTGAACATTAGGGACCTGCTCTTACAAATGTCTGGGAAAAAACCCAAACCTGTAAACCAAAGTTATCCTGGGCTATGACACTAAGAGGAAAGCCTTGGACCAAGCAGATGAGCATTAAGTTTTACTTGTGGCCCCTGTGTTCTGACACAAGCAAAAACCTTACAGAAACCCAACAATGAGTACAGGAATCAAACCCAGACACACCCTAAATCATTCAAGATTTTAAATTTATTCTGGATTCATAAATAATTCAGTCAAATGTGATTTCATCTCAAGTATGTAAAACATGTTTGTGATGGATAATTACATCTGACAAAACACAAACATTAGTTCCTGTGATAGGAGCCAAATAAATAGTTGAAGAACCCTGCTTCAATACTGTGCTGCTTGTCTTGAAAAACTTGGACAGTCTCAAAGCTTCTGAGGACAGTTTGATCAATTTTAGCATGTCAAGTAGCACAAGTTTAACTCAGCATCTTCAATTCACTTATTCAAGAAAACTGAAGTGGTTTTCAAGTTTTTTTAAATTTTAACCTAGAAGAACAAGCTTCTTGAAATTCAACACACCATAACGCATCAGATTCAGTATGTTCAAAACTACAACTGAAAATAAAAGTTCAAGTACACCTTTCCCAATCCACATAAAAGGATTAGCCAAGAAAGAAAGGAAAAAATTTTTAAAATCCTGCATAAAAACTGAATCCATAAATGTTTACCAACACTTCAGTTTAGAAAGAAGCAGCACTGCTCCCATATAACAAGTAAGTTGTGAACTCTGAACTCAATGGAAAGATGAAGACCTAATAAACAAGGAAATTTGTGAGGATTTAGCCAGCAAAACCAGGCCCTCCAAGTAGCTGAATGCAGCCTCACAGGCACCATCTTTCAGCAGCCACAACTAAGATTAGGACACCTCTTCACAAAACAGTACATTCAAGTTGATATTCCTGGTCAGGAAATGTGGTAATGTGTTGAACTGCATGCACTTCTATATACTACTTAGTCTACTATATTTTTAAGAAGTCAGATAAAGCCAGTGAACAATGCATCAAATGACATACAGAGGTACATCTGCAATCCAGTTTTAGGGACATATTAAAACTTGAGGTTGAGCATTTAGAGAGCTGGTAACACTCCATGTGCAATACCAATGGTGTACTCAACGTACTAAGAATAAAAAAAAATCTTAACTAGCTTCACAGACCACAAGATGACACTTGCATCAGGCTGCAATTCACACTCAAAACACTTCAAATCTCCCTGTCTGTACCCTGTAGACAAATATTAACCAGGTAAGAAATGTGATCCTACATAAAAAATAAGCAGTACAAGACCCAGATGAGGCTGTGCAGGGCCAGGTGGCAGCACAAACAGCTATGCCAGCAGGAATAGCGTGTTGCAAAAACAGAACAAGACCCATCCCTGCTATACAGGCAGCACTCCCCACAGTGAACAAAAAACACACAAAAACCCCTAAAAGTCACACCCACCCACCCAACAGCATAACCCACCTACAAAGACCCACCTAAAAAGTAAAAAAAAACCCCACCAAAACCCAACGAAAAAAAACCCAAACAAACAAATAAAAAAACCTACTTAACACCCCCTCCTCCCCAAACAAACAAACCCCAAAACAAAACCAAAAACAAACCCAACCATCCATGAAGTCATGGAACCAGCATATAACTGGAATTTCTGGCTTGACTGCTTTTAAGAAATGGGAGTCACACCAACAGGGTACAAAAACCAAGAATTCAGGTTGTTTAACGTTTGTTCTTTAACAAGTGTTATCTCCACCCTTTACTTATTTCCACACAGCACTGCTTCCCCCAAGTGCTGGGGCAGCACCAACTGGCACAGACCAGGAAATGGCTGCAATGGAACCTGACATTCCTTTTGCTGCCCCCACGGTTATTTTTAATCTGGATCAGATCACTGCCCAACCACCTTGCACAGCCACTCTGCTCCTTAAGCCAGTGAAGTGCTGGGACACCTCTGCAGCTGAAATAAGGGACTGACAGAAGGGATCCTGCCTGCAGTGAGGACATCTCATAGAAACTATTTGATCAACATGACTTATGCTAAGCACCTAAGCCCCAAAATTAGATTCTCCCACTGCATGAAACCGACAAGGAAGCTCCAAACCCCCTTTCTTCCTTTCCCACTTTATGTTAGAAAACTCTCTGCAAATAAAGATTCTGTGTAATTCTGATAGTTGTCACAATTTATTATATTGAAATGGTAGGCTATAAAGGGAAAAATATAAACATAAAATATTCTCAGGCTCTAATTCACACATCACTTTTAAAGGCCTTCAATCCTATGCAGCAATCCTATCCTTGAACAAGAAGGCTGGAGTGGGAGTGGTAAAAATGTATTCCCCCTAGGATTACACCCCAACTTCTTCCAAAACCCTCCCCCCTCACCGAGAGGTAAGATTTTTACTTTAAGGTCACAAAGAATTTAACACTTTATGTATCAAGTTGCACTGTTTGACTAAAACATACTTTGGCCATGTCAAAAAAATAAACAGAGTGCATTATTTTTGGGGTAAGATAATGAAGTTTATTTTGGAGAGCATCTTTACTCACACGGAGTATTCAATTTAACCCTACTCAACAGCAATTTCAGCCTCTTCATTCTGGTTAAAAGGAAAAAATTATCCTTAAAACTGAGAAATATATGAGTTATCTGCCTCACACACTGACATGTAGAAGGACATCTGAAATTTGCATTTGGTCAAGTGGTTAGAGAACATGTGTAATTCCATCTGAAAAAATAAAACTAGATCAAGACAAGTATACAATTGGATTTTCTCTGAGCCTCTGTGATGCTGTCATCCAAAAAAGCATTTATTCTGGCAGTGCTCTCTGTCCTTCCAATTCAAATATATGAGAGTAATTTGGTTAAGCTGCTTGGGGAACCAGACCAGAGAACTCATCAGGGTCCAAGTCCAGATCATTTCCCCAGTTCAGTTCATTGCACTATTGTACAAAATGTGAGTAACACCAACACATGGAACAACCAAACAAAATTAATACTTGCCTGCACTGGTATTTTATCACTGAAAAAGGTGCAACACATGCTTAAATACAAATGCCTTGATTAAAATAGCATATCCTGATTTTCATGGGTACTTCTCAATAGGCAATGCTTCCTTTGATAGCTTTGGAAGCTTGCAATGGGTTTCTTTATTAATATGTGCTCTGTTCTTTACTTCAGGTTTCTGCTTTCAGGCAATGCTAATTTGATTTATCAAACTACTGGTTCAGCTAAATTAGAATGTTACACCCAACAGCAAACCTCCTTCAAAACCCAAGATGCTGCCATGACTGGCAGATGGGGAAGCTCAGGGTAACAGCCATCTGCAGTCATTAGCTTCTTCAGGTGCCATACAGAGACCAAGAATTCCCAGGAAATCGAGAATTCCCGGGAAATCAGCAGCAGGAAAGAAGCTAAGCATGCTGCTCTAGCACAGCTCCTGGGTGTTCAGCCACATTCCTGGCTAATGAAATTCTGGTGGAGTTAGTTATCTGAAGAAAAAGAGGGAAAAAAGAGTTGATCTTAATACCATTTAGCTCCTTGTCCCTTCTCCACAACCTCCTTCAGAAGTTACTGGGGGATGCAGAGCAGAGCAGCCACGAAAGGGGCAATCCAGCCAGGCTGTCAGGAGCTTTGTGCCCTGCACATCATCCCTGGTGCTGCACTCAGTTAAGGAGGCCTTACTTTACTGATGCACACTCTCCACAGGAAAAGAAAGAAAAATACCTGACCCAGGTTTTCAGGAAGAACAGCTAAGGTACAAACACACAGACAGCTCTCAAAATACACCACTTAGTTGCTATGGGTTTTATTTACATTCAACTTTACGTCAACTTGATGACTTTTAATGTCACACGACATCTGGAAAACACAAGCGTGGAACAAAGAGTGTCAAGCCTTTGGAAACAAAAAGGGTTGGCTATAGCACTGCTCAATAAAACCATGTACCTATCTGAACTGGACTGAGGAACTTGGTAAGGACAACCAATCTTCTTATTTCAAACATATCAGTAAGAAAAAAATCATAATATAAACCAGCTCTGAATTAGCTTTGTTCCCCTGCTATATATTCCAGATTTAAATACTACAAATTTTCACAAAACTCAAGCTTTGAAAGCTGCTAAACCACAAAAGTAAAAAAAAAAAATTTTCATCGTCTCTTAGGGAACATGATTTCCTATATTTCACCCTGAGACTTCTAAACTTCAGCTGCAAGAAAAGCAAAAGGGTAACATCAGCACAACTGTATGTGTAGAAGAAATCAAAGTCCTTCATTTTAGCCACTGTGTCTGAGATATTAATCACCCATCCCAAGGATATCACACTGGTATATTAACACTCATTAACCACCCTATCATATCAGATATTCAAAGCAGCAGCAAGAACTTATGGTACCAATTTTCAACCTTCCAGTCTGGATAAAAAAGGAGTATTTCTGCACCAGCCATCATGTGCTAGCTCCTTATACTGAAGGGACTATCTCCCAAAAGTTTTTCAGGCAGCATTTACTGTCACCCATATGATGATTCAACTAAAAAAGCCTGTGAACAAAAAGAATTGTGCTGTGTTACTCAAACAGAAGAAACTGCTCTACCTCCTACACTAAAAACCTGCATTTTGAAATTTAACTCCTCTATCTCATTGTTAAATCCTCCAGCTCATTTATAAAGGTAAAACAAAATTTAATAGTAAGAAACATATCATTCTAAATATGAACATACCTTATCAAAACCAAAACTAAAAATCCAAAGTTTTTATCATAGGTTCCCAGAAGAGCAAGACAAAATTGCAAATTTCACATCAAAGCCTGAGTAAAGCTACTCTCCCTTCAACTTGAACGGTCCCATGAAAATTAATAAAGCAAGCAATAGGATAACTAGCAGGATTAGCCAAAGAGAACAAAGAATGGAGACATTCATTAGATCCAAGGCCAAGATCCCATTGTTTAAGCTCAAATTAAAGCACATTAACCCTTACAAAGAGGAGCTTTAGCTTCCCACTCGGCCTGAGTGTTTGCAAATAAATATATTCCCTAGACTTCCCGCACTGCAGGACACTGGTGAACTTGACTGCTTCTGTACTATAGCAGTCACTGTCCTCAATAAATCGATCCTGCATCTATACCTATTCTATAGCTGTCTCACGAATCCAATTTGCCTAATTGAGCCTTTCGATCTTCAGAAATTACAAGGCCAACTTAAATAGAGGGAGCACTGACCTTGTGTCTCACTTAAAGCTGAGCTAAGCAGAGTTTCCGGTCATTTCCTCATTCCCTGCATCAAACATTAACCCGAGGACTCGCAGGCAAAACCCTCTGCCTGCAGCAGCACCCCGAGAGCGCTGCCAAAAGGGGAAGCTTCCCAAAGGGAAGCAGCTGGCTCGGCATTAGCCAGAGGAGATGTGGAGCAACAGCGAACAGGGGCGCTTTGAACACTGCAGGCCAGCGAAACAGACCCAGCGAGGCAGCTCCCTGCCAAAGCCCAGCAGCGGCTCCCCACGCTGCTGCTGCTGCTGCAATCTGCCGCTGGGACAAACGGGAAAAAAAGCAAGCAGGAGACAGCTATTAAAAAAAACTCAATCAAGATGTGGAGCTTCTTCCTTCCTAGCCAAGGGATGGTCCTTTTTGCTTCCAAATGACGTGGAATTGATTTGCCCACAAACGCGGTAATTTTATTTATTTAAATAAATTTTTTAAAATCAAGAGACGCTCCTCAATGGTAATCTTGGATTATCACTTGCTTTCATATTAACTAATATACGTGTACGTTCACAAAACTGTTTTAAATTTCTTTCTGCCTGCCAACCGACCAGCAGCGTAGGTTTAAAAATAGTCCATCTGGCAAGCTTTAAAACACGCAGTACGGCTTGCATAACCCCAGAGAGAAGATTAATCAGAAATATAGTTTAAAGGAAAACACGGATAGGAAATGACGCAGCACACAGAACCTCGATGTGACACAGGCAGGGCCACTTCGCACATTCAGCAACGTGTCCCGACTTATTCCTGTAATCCGGTTCAATAAACAGTTTTCACTATTTCAATCACAAGCTCACGTCCAATTTTAAATTTCCATTGAAACGCACAAGAATTTAAATTACGCTGCATTTCCTGCTTTGTCGCGCTTTGCGGAACGCGGCTGCAGGACTTCCTTTCACACGGCGTCCTTGGCGCCGAGCACCACGGGCCTGTTCCCGCACAATAAGGAACGTTCCAGGGCTCCCGGTGAGGCGCCGGGAAGGCTCCCAGCGCCCCGGCCCGGCGGCCGCAGGCGCTAG
>VZTR01021020.1:0-18096 GCA_013400775.1 Chaetops frenatus | reverse complement strand
CGCGCCGCCGTGGCGCCGCCGGGAGCGCGCCCGGGCATGGGGCCCGGCTGGCCCCGCCGGCAGCGGGAAAGCGCCTTTTCCAGGCCGGAACCGCACGGAACCGCGACGTGGCGCCGCCCGGGGCCAGGGAGCAAAACGGGGCAGCGGCGCCGCAAAGGCCCGGCCCGAAAGTTGGCACTGAGCCCCCCAGTGCTGCACTCATGGGCTGAGAAACATCGAAACATCGAAACGTCGCGTCCCTCTGCTGTAGTACCTCCCTCCCTGCAGGTATTCCAGAGCCCTCTGGACGCTATCCTGTGCCATGTGCCCTGGGACGACCCTGCTTGAGCAGGATAACTCGTTATGGTCCCACCAACCCGACCTATTCTGTGATTCTGTAATAAATCCTGGTTGTGAAACTACTGTTTGCCTCATCCACATGCTGTCCTTGACTTCCTGCTGCCAAGAGTCTTAAGCCAAGTCCTAAACACACTCCAAAAAGACAGTGACAAGCAGGGGTGCAGGGGCAAGATGAAGAGAGAAGCCTGTAGTGCAGTGTAACTGGTATTTTGCCTCTCTCAGTGAAAATATACTAATAAACCCAACGTATCCGAGCTGTCAGCCGCTCCAGAAAATACTGAAATGAAGCCTTTGCTCTAAGCACAGGAAGGACCCTAAGATGCTGGGCTTTAGGAAGAGCATTTTAGGAAAGAAGACATAAATCTATTTTCCTTAAAACCATGACTTGAGTGCCCTCGATCTACCTAAGGAATGAGGCAATGGCAATGCTTGCTGACGTTTTCTGGAATATGCAGAACCAAGACTTGGGTGAACACAGCTCTGAATCAAAAGAAGGTGAAATACACATACCAGTTTTAACAGGCTTCAAAACAAGGTACAGATATGCATAAAACACGAAAAAGGGCTAGTTCTTGGAGTGAACTTTGAATTGACAACTTCTTTGAATGATTGTATAAGACCAACCTTCATCCAGGACACGGAGCACCCCAATAAAGACCTTGATCTGGGCTCTATATGCAGCAGGCTCCCTGCTGATATCAGCACAATGCTCAATGCCAAACAGTTTATAAATTCAGTTCCACAAATCTCTGTTATGAGAAAGCCTGGGTGTTCCATGGAAAACTCTCCCATGAGAATTGGGAAAACCTTTTTTAATATCTGAAAGAAGAAACTTATTTTCTGCACCTGATTCCATCACAGAGCATTTTTCATGCAATGTTCAGTACTGAAATAAAAGTTCAAAAACTGCACCAGGTGTATTTGTTCAGTCTTGCATTCTGTTAGAAACAGCTGGAGGAAAAAATAGTTCATATTAAGAAAAAAAAATCACATACTTTTAAGCCATCAAGATAATCTGGGGTGTTATTTTGGATCCATTAGAATGATCATGAAAATCTGCTGATGAAAGTGAAAGGATGTCAGACAGTTAAAGAGGTTAAATCACTGAAGAGCAACTTTGTCAGACCTTCATATTGGTTATTGTTGCCCTGACAAGAGCTATGGTTCCAGGCACCATAGCTCTCGCTGAGGTAAAATAAATGAATGGTTAAATGTGTTCTGTATGATTCTGCATGTCTCTAGGAGGTCTCCTGGGTATTGGCAGCCTAGAAGCAAGGTTCAAAAAACAGAGGAACACCGGTGAGCAAATCCCAGCCTAACAACTGTGCATAGACTCCTAGAAATCAGGTACACAGGGAAAGGAAAATACCGTCCCACGGTGGACGTGACAGAGTGACAAAAGCAATGTGGAGTTTCCCATTTCCTTCATGGCTCGACAGTGACGGCCCTGAGGGAGGGAAGGTTTCATTTCGGGGGAGATGTTAACTCTAGGGATCAGAAAGGAAAATGCCCGCGTGGCCCGAGGGCCCGGCTCCCAGCAGGCAGTAGGAATTTGCACTGGCAGTTCCTTTGTTTCCCAGCCGCTCCCATTTCACTCGGGAACCTGTTCAATATTAACTTCTCCCTCTGAGGCCCGGAGGGGGAAGCAGCAGCAGCAGCAAGCTGCGGGTTAGGGGCAGGCAGGCAGGGTTGCAGAGGGGTGAGTTACACACTGCCCCACACGGCCCCACACACCTGGCTCCAGCTCTTCCTGCCAGTCACAGCACCCCAGCACCACCTCTGCCGGCTGTATATCACACTGCAGAAGCCTGCTGGGAACAATTCCAGAGCTGGGATATGCACAAGACTGCAGTAGTGCCCTCAGAGACCTGTTTGGCCTGCCTCATTTTGTGGCAGAGGCCTACAGCTTTCACGTTGGAAAGCTGAGCTAAAAATCCAACAGGCTGATTTTCCACTGCATTTAAGGAAAACAAATGGCAAATCAAGCAAAACATCCTTACCTCTGACTTACCTTGATGTGACAGGCTGAACTGGGGCGCACACTGCATAAAGTCACCTTGAGATGATTTTGAGAATCAGAAACTGAGGGACCAGCTTGGTTACTAAACCATCTTGCCTGAGTATGTCAAGAATATGATGGTCCAGATAGATTCCTACAGTACTGCAGTATTTCCAAGTAGATTTAATGGAAAATAAAATTATGTCTTTATAATTTGTGTGTATTTTTTAAAAATGTTATTTTACCCATGCATTTTCTTTCCAATACATCTGGCTACCCATCCTCCCAGGAAAAGGGTGTTGTTCACAAAATCTTCAGCATCCATTTATGGTATCTGAGGATGCAATCTATCATTCCTGCAATTAAATTCCCTCCAGACTGGGTAGCACAAGTCAGAGGCAGATTGTCTTTGTAACTCAGCAAGCTTTGTTTGAACTTTCCTTGGATGTGTTTAGTTGAAGAGATTTGAAGGATGTGGAAAATAAGACACAATTTGTTACTGCTGGGTTAAACAAAAGTTGCGAGAAATTTCTTTTGAAAGGGGCGAGTGTAAAGTACATATACTGCTTTAACAACCTATGTTTTACAATTTCCTGGTTAATGGATTGCAGTAAAATCAGTTCTCTGACACTGATTACTTCAGCAATACATTAGTAATTACTTCAGCTAGTTTTATGTTGTGCATGGAAGCTGCATAGAATCATGTCTGTCTTTTAACCTGCAAATCAATTCCTTCATGGCCATCTAACTCTCAACCCTGATATTTTCTGCAGAATGTAAAACTGAAACATGGACAATACCAATGCATTAGATATCAAAGTATAATGGTTTTTCTAGGAGGGGACAGACATTTATTAATTTCACAGTCCTTGTTCAAAGCTGCCCTTGAACTGCTAGAACGGATTGTCTTTACAGGAAGAGACTAGGATAGTTTTTTGCTGTGAACTCATGTTCTTGGTGTGGCCACAACTGTCTTTAGACCTGCAGCTTTCCTCTCTGGAGAGGCCAGGAGCTTGGCATAGCTCTCACCCTGGGAGGAAAGAGCTTTAACAGCTGCATTTGCCAAATTTGCGGGGGAGGCATGAATGTAATTCCTCTGCTTTTTAGGAATAAGCACAAAGGGGCTCAGTCTGCAAAGGCATTGTTTTAGCGAGCAAGGAATTCACCGATTTAAAAAAAAAAAAAAATCTAATAGGAAAGGAATCTGAAAAACGAGAAAAGACTTTTAAAGAGCAAGGGGGGAAAATCTGTCTCTGCACGAACAAAAACAGTCAGAGAAGCTTTCCTGGCCCTGCCGTGAAATGGCCCCCTGCACACTGGGCAGGGAGCGGCTGTGGAGCTCAGCTGTGCCTGTGGTTAATAATAAATAAGATTCCCTTGGCCAGGAGTTCTGGCCAGCGCACCCCCCTTCCTCCTCCTCCTCCTCCTCCTCCTCCTCGCAGGGCTGGCCAGGCACGGCTCCAGTGCCCGGCCTGCCTGCCTCCAGGAGAGGACAGCCAGAGGTAAGAGACACCAGGCCATTGCTCCGTGAGCCCGGATGGGGGACGGGGGAGGTGGGAGGAGAGCAGCTCCGGGCGGCCCCAAACCTGCACCCTGAACCTGCAAAGTTTGGTGACAAAGGCAAAAAGGTCGGACGGGTCTTGCTGCAAAACTTGCCAAGCTCCAAAAAAGTCTTTCAGCCAGCTCAGGCTGAATGTTTGCCGAGCTCCCCGTGAGTATCAGCTCAGCCCCGTCGGGTTTCAGATGGTGACCAGCTGGATTTTATCCACTGGCCAGCACAGCTTGGGCACTCCTGGCTGTTGTGCTCCAGCCTTTAGGGAGTTGTTAAAATTCAGAGCACAACTCGAGCAGCTCAACCGATCCCTGGCGTAACCCTCTTGGCTTAATGAATTTATTCCAAAGCTGACTTTGCCCCAGAGAGAGAGGGGTGTGTAGGCACACACACAGCAATACCAGAATATTTGCATGGACCCATTAACAGCTCCAGCTACTGAGTTTAGCACGAAAAGGATTTGGAAAGTGGAAAATCTCAGTGTTTCGGTCAGGTGTGTATTGTGTCTAGTTGATCCAATCCCACATTTCTTAAATAACACAGCCCAAGCTGTCCTGTATAGTTGAAGTCTTTAGATTTGGGTAAATACAATCTCCTTGGGTATGAGAATTTTCTATATAGCTGTAGTGCCACATACTGTACTGCGAGCAGAGCCATGTTCTGCTAAGTGTAACATGAACACAGTACTGTATTTTAATTAATTTGCCATCTGATTTAACAAGAGGCACAAAGGACTGAGGAAGGGAATCCTTTCCTCCTAGTGAAGGGGTGAGAAACAGGGAGACTGAAGGAATATGGCCAAAAGCCCAGGGAAAGTATGTGAAGCAGCCGGGCATTGAGTGAAACTGCCCTGCGGCCCAGACCAGACCACTCTCTTAACATTTACAGCTCTCTCCCCCTCTTTCTCTGTTTGGGAAGGAGTTTAATTAGAGTGAAAACGAGTTGCTAAGAGACCAGAGGAGTTCTGGAGTTTGTTGCTGAGGCTGAATTGCCACTCTGCTTCCACGGCGCTGTGCTAAGAAGGATGATGTAACGTGAAGCTGCATAAAGCACTCCCGGCTGTTCGCAGCTCATTTTTGAGCTGCTTATTTTCTCCTAGGCACCAGCAAAAAACAGGTTCATATCCCTGTAGCGCTATTCTGCCTTGCAGAGTCCTCCTTGTGACCTTTCACGTTGGAGGTGACAGTGGCTGGACCTGAAATCTATCGTGAGCAGGTCACTTTGGAATTTAAAAGCTTTTCTGCTCCGGAGCCCTCCCCAGTTTGTTACTCCTCATCCTTTTCTCTGCTCCACCACGATTTCAGCCCAGTGTCGACAATGGGCCAGGTGACCCCTTCTAACTCCATTTCTGCAGTTTAACATTTTGCTTTGACACCCTGGCTCATGCTTGAAACACCAGGAGAAGCCAGGCAATCTCCTAGGCAAGGGCTGTCTGCCTTCCAAGGTCAAGGCAAGAACTGGTATTTTAGCTTCTCAGGGTCACATCATTGCTAAATTGCATCTTTCCTTTTCACTCGACTTCTGTTATCTCAGGGCCATCCATATGCACAAAATGATTAGGAAGATAACCTACAGCCTGGGAAGACATTTGTCCTCCGTGGCCACCACCCAGGTGAGAAGACTTCTGCATGGTGAGTAGTGCATTCTGAAACAGTTCCTGGGTGAAAAGCATTTTCCTCATCTGAATTCAGCAGAGACCTTGCTGCCAGTGTTCTTGAAGCACAGCGAAGAGCCACAATAGTCTTGGTGTACAGTAGTCTTAAAATACATTGAGTTACTATGGTATCCTTGGTGCTTCCACTCTCTTAAAATGTATTCCCATCTTTAGGTGTGGTTGCAGGGCTCAGTTTGTTCAAGTAATGTTAAGTGGAGCCAGTAACCACACAACTGCTGAAATGGTGGCAGAGGATCCTTCAGTGATGGTGATGAGGATTATAATTCATATTAATAGTAGAGACATTTTGCACACATTTCACTTATATAAAACACAGCTTTAGTCTTCTTAAAGTTATTTGTAAATTCACCCCGAAGAACAGCTGAAGAGGGGGATAAATTTGTTGTGATGACGACAATTTGCTTTTTATAAAACAGCTCAGTAGTCACTGCAAATACCCACACAAATAACTCACTCTTCTCTGTTTATCCCCAGGTGATTATGTCAGGATTCGCCCCTCTGTACAGGAAGCTCTGGTGGAGGGCAGACCAGTTGTAGCCTTGGAAAGCACCATCATTACACATGGCATGGCCTATCCTCTCAATCTGAGGTGGTGGATTTTGATGTTCCTCTTTCAGTGAATTTGTAAGAATGAAGCACATAACTTACCGGACTGATATCAGTATTCTTGGTCAAGCCAAAGCTGTTGCAAGAGCAAATGGAAATGTCAGGTTGTTAGGCATGCAGACTGTGAGCTCAAGTGTAAAACAATAGTATTTGGACTTTTGAGGACAAATATGGAGAGCCTAGTTATCTCCTTAACCAACACCTTAAAGTTCTGGCTTCCTTTAAATGGAGCAGCAGATAATGTCACCACTTGCTCCAAAAGAGCAGCCTTTTCAGCTGTATATTTTGTACAGACTTTGAAAACACTCTGCAGTTTCTTCCCCTGTATCTTTTGTAATGCAAAAAGGATTGAAACACAATAGTGAAATCTGTTCCTTAACCCACTCACAGCAGCCACTGTGAGATCTCCTGGTCCCTTCTCGCTGTCTTCTGCACCCTGCATGGAATGCCCCCCACCTCTACTCTTTATTTATCAATTTTCAGCAGACTCTTGTTTCATTGAGTTACAGTGCCAGAAATCGTTGCACTCACCTCCATCCTTGCTTCCAGAAAGCACAGAAAGGTTTTGGTATTGATTTCCCATCTTGCTTTTTACTTGGCCATTATTCTGCCTGACATTCTGTCTTAAAGTGAAGCCCTAAAAACTTAGTTTTGGGGAAGAGGTAGTTTCAGTAGTTAAAGATTGCCTAGCATATGTCCAGATAGCTCAGAAAGGGAGAAGAAGCTGCTCTTAAAAAAGATAGTGTATGAATGATCAAGTACAAAATCTGCTAAACTTAGAAAGACTTAGTCTGCAGCCCTGGAGTACCCTAAGGCAGCAGATTTTTGGCACTGTTCTTACCCTATACCTAAGAGACTGTATTATGAAAAATATATCCTTGCCATTTGAGCAGGACTTGAACTACCTGGGGTTTCTATGAAGGTCTATGATGTCAGAGAAATAGCAGATAAAGGATACAGAAAAGTCGTATTTTGAGAAGATCCCTATTTTCAGTAGTAGATTGTACAACCAGATTTGCTTGTAAACCAAATGATTCTTCCCAAAAATGAAGCACAGACCTTGGACATTGCCATCCTTGAAAAAGGGAGGTCTTCACTTCTGCAAGTTCAAGTGCAAAGACTTCTGCCATGAGGCAGCTACAAGAAGTAGCTGACATCACAGGAACTGTAGAACTGTGAATGATGGCCATCAAACATGACAGTTTTCTTGCCTGATTGTTTGCATCCCTAATTTTGTGCTTGTTGTCTTGTTTATCTTATTTTAGCATGGCCAGAGATGTGGAAGAAATTGTGAGAACAAACGGAGCAGTGCCAGCCACTGTAGGTGTTTTAAGGGGCCAAATCCACGTGGGACTCACAGATGAGGAACTCGAGTTCTTGGCAAGCAGTAAAAATGTAGTTAAAGTGTCTCGCAGAGATTTTCCTTTCGTCCTCAGCCAGGTATGGTGTGCAGACTTTGTAGTGTGGTCTTTCCAAGTAAAACATAGTGCTCTCCAGCTTCAAGCTAGGTGGCTTTTAAACCTCTCAAAAATATCATGGAAAGTGGTATCTTATTAGTAAACTCAAAAGTGGTCCTAACTAGAGTCAAAATACAATGGAGTATGTGAATAACATACATGCATTAGGGCTCCTGAAAAGTCATTATGGTTGTGCTGGCAAGCCATGGGCACTTGGCTAAGAATATTCTAATTGGCATGCTAAGGCATTATCACATTGCATGTAGACTATTTGACACTTAAGCCATCCCAGGCTTAAAGTGACAGCTAAAGGTACCTCTGTCTGCCCATGGAACACCCTGGACAGCAAAGGCCTGTGCTGTCAGAGCAAGAACAGCTTCTATAGCAGGGACAAGGGACGATTCACGGAATATTCTGAGGTGGGAGGGACCCCCAAGGATCATCGCGTCCAGCTCCTTTTTGGCTACGAGAATATTTGTGTTAGAATTCTGCTGCTGTGTGGCAAGGCACAGCTGTCACCCTTGCTGCTGGCTGTGACTGGCTGTTCCCTGGCAGGGCTGGTCTGGTGGCACCACCGTGTCTGGAACAATGATCGCGGCACACAGAGCAGGAATTCCCATCTTTGTGACAGGGGGCATAGGAGGTGTCCATCTGGACGGGCAGAACAGTAAGAACACCAATTCATTCTACTTTTCACTCTGTTGCTACAGTTTTATTTAATTCCTGCTTTTCCCCAGTCTGTCCTATAGCAACTGTTCAGAAGAATGAAGTTAACATTCTTCTTGATCCAACTATGGTTCCTTTCTCCCTGATGTCCCCTTTCCAGAAGCTTCAAATTTTTCCTCTTGAGCCCTGCACAGTTGTTAAGGGGGCAGAAGTTTCTCTTTATCCTTTGCTTACACGGGGTTATATTGATATTGTTTGCTAGTGCAACAGGAGCTGACTGCACCTTTCCCTCTTTGTAAGGGCTGGATAATCTGATACTGGCTGCCACGCACCATGTTGTTATCAGCTCTCTCAGCTGAGGAGAAGAGCCCTGCCACAAAAGAGTGTGTTCCTCTCTGGGAGATGGCCCAGTCTTGGCTGTACAGTTTGTGGCTTTTAAGTGCTTTCTCTCTTCTCAGCCATACATATTTCCAGCACAGCACAAGTGCAGTGCCCTATTGTAGGCCATCCCTTTCAGATGTGATGTAAATTCCAGACCAGGGAGTTTCCTGAGATCAGCTCCTGTGGTACTTTCCCTTTTTGCAAGCACTGTCAGTTCCAAACTCAAAATCTGCTTCAATGATATTGCATCTCCTTGAACTTCATCCTTGCCATACAACACCTTTCTCTTTCTTTTCTACCAAATATTTGCATGCTCTTTATCAATGTGATCAAAGAGCCAAGAGATAGAATTCAGGGCTGAACCTCTGCCCTTAGTGGTGTGACTTTTTTGTCAATACCTCTTTCAATCTCAACACCTAAAGGCATGATCTGCACCTTTAATATTTGCTTGTGGATCTAAGCAGTTACAAAGTCAGGCAGTGGCATCCCGGGCATATGTGGCTTTTTAGGAGGTCAGATCTCATCAGCTTGGAGATGCTGATCACCAGCAACACAATTGCCAACACAGAGCTGCTTGTCCCTTGACAGCTCTGGATGTGAGTGCTGACTTGACAGAGCTGGGACGAACTCCGGTTGCAGTTGTATCTGCAGGAGCCAAGTCTATCCTTGATATTGGCAGGACACTGGAATATCTGGTAGGTGGCATGGGCCATGGTGTCTGAAAGCAGATAACATTGTTCTTTGTGCTCAGAGTGCCCAGTGGCATTGGCATGGGTCCTAAGCTGAAGGTTTTCAGAAATTGCTGCTGAGAGGATGTGAAGCCATATCTACAGTTCTGTAGCCCTGGGGCTGTACAAGCATTTACTGCCCCCTAGCATGAACCTATCCAGGTCCAAGGGGCTGTTCCAGCAGCTGCTCCAACTGAGCTCAAAGGTAGTGCTAGCCATGTCCTTTTTCTTTGGCATTAGATTTGCTTTTCTGCGATGATGCTTCCAGAAACTGCTGGATCATGAAAGCTAGATCCATCAAACACTAAAATAAAATCAGAGTTAAAAAGGGAATCCAGATGATTTTCAGTAGTCACCTTTTAAGGTTTGGCATGTTGGAAACCACCAGGGCCAGCACTTCAGGTGACAGCCAACATGGGTATTTGTCAATCACACGAAGAACTGCCAGCTCATGGCATGCCTTGAGATCCCAGGGTGTTGTCTTGGACTCAGGATGGTGCCAATGACAGCTGCATGGCTTTGGGACAGCCCTGAGCACACACAAAGGATGCACATGCCTCCTCTGCCTCAGTGAGCCAGATCTGATCTAGCCACTTACCACACCTGGCTCTTGGTGAGAGGGATAGAATAGAACGGGATGTACAGAAATAACCAAGACCTGTGGCAAGGAAGGACAGTTTCTTTCTGGGTGGAAGGAAAAAGTCCCATTCCTTAGTTGGCTCCCCTCCACTGATCACCTGCTTCTCTCACGTCCACTGCTGCAGGAGACCCAGGGAGTGTGTGTGGCTGCCTTTGGAGAATCAAGAGAGTTCCCAGCCTTCTTCTCACGCCAGAGTGGCTTCCAAGCACCATATCACGTCCAGGATGAAGAGGAGGCAGCCAAACTCATTGGTGTGTTTCAGATGGCAAAGGCCTACAAGTCTTGGAAAAGAGAGACACAAGAATCACCCTGGATGAGCCACTTTCTTTTAAGTCTGCAGAAGAATTGGCCCTGAAAAATATGCCATCCCACCTTCCCCATTCCTGCATCAAAAGTGCTTTGGAAATACAGTAGCAGAGAAGTCCAGCCTTTACAGCAAATACAGCTGCAAGCCTGCTTCAGCCAGCTTGGCATGCAATGTTTTATTCACCCTGGTGAAGTGGAGGCAACACATAATATGTTGACAAAAACAATTTCTGGGCCTTTAGAAGGGAATCAGTTTTAAAAAGAAAAAAAGTCTCTGCCCCTTTTACTGTATAGACAGACTCAAAAGAAATAGGCAGAGGTAAATTGGTTGATAGCTGGAAAAGGTCCTGATCTTGGGTCAGCTGAGAGCTGGAGCTTGAGCTCTGAGGCTTCTTACACCCTGTTCCCACTCTGCTCTGTGCTTTTCCCTCAGCACCTGACTTCTCCAAGGTGACTAACAGTGTTCCCATCCTGTCCCAGACAGTGCCCTGGGGCTGGGCCTGAGCAGTGGGGTGCTGATAGCAGTGCCCTGTCCCCAGGAGCGAGCTGCCCAGGGCCAGGCCATCCAAGAGGCCATCCAGCAAGCTCTCAGCCAAGCCAGGTAAGCAGCAACCTAAGCCTTTGCCTCTGCCCAGCCCATGGTCTTGGGGAAGTAAACAAACTCTGGGACACTGCTGCAGCAGCTGGAGCACAGCCTAACCCTGGGCATGGGCGAGCCCACTTATTTTCAACTGCACCTTTATCTAACCCAGAGCTTGTTTACAGGGCTTGCTGGGGTATGTGGTTATGGAGATAAAGTATCTGCTGGCAACAGTGCTTCTCCTCTGATGCCATTTCAGCTCACTTGGGGGCATTTTCTTTATATTTGCAGGTCTGAAGGAGTCACAGGCAAAGAACTGACCCCTTTTCTGTTACAGAAGCTCGTAGAATTAACTGATGGGAAATCACTGGATTCCAGTATCCTTTCACTAAATGGGAGGAAAAGGAAAGTACTCCAGTGTATTTCATATCTCTTCTGATAATGCCTGGTAGGAAACACCATCACTATACTGACAGTCTAGCAAGGAGCAAACACTTCAGTATATGCAAACATATGAGAGGTTAGCACCTGCATCCTGATTTTTCAGAAATATCCTTACTGCCCTCATCCCCTTTTCCATTAAAAATTGGAGGGTAGCACAGATGGCAGGTGGTCCAGAGCCCAAGGAAATCCCTCACATCTGACCCCAGAGCTTGCCTGCTCTGGGATGGAGTCTCTGGATGCTGCTGTCTGTGCTGGGGCTGCACACTGGGAGGTCCCTGGGCTCCCCAGAGCACTGTGCTGTGCACCCCACTGCCTTATCCAGCATTCCCTGGGGGTACAGAGGAAGAGAGGCTTGGGGCACAAACACCCCTGGATGAGCAGGAGTCCTACTGCACGGCCAAGAGAAAGCAGATGCACTGGCTGGGATGCCAGTGCAGGATCTGGCAGAGCTAGGTTCACATCCAGGCTCTGCTGCCAGCCCTCCAGGAGACCTGGCCAATCAGGGCAGGATGGTAAAGCCATTTTTGGATACAAGAGCTATATGCAGCCACAAAGTAGGGCTTTCAAAGCCTCTGATACTCTGCTTCCAGTGCAGTTTGGTAAAAAAAAATTTGCTTATAGTGACTTGGCAAAATCTCAGTAGGTATCTCATTCTGGAAAAGCTGACCAAGATCCTCAAAGGTTTTTAGGCTCTCTGCTCTAATTTAAGTACTTCACCTTCTCTTTCCTCTGCGAAGCCATTGCTTCTGTCTCCCACTTGTCAAAGACAGGTTTCCTTTCTGTGAACACTGGGGGAGGAAGGTGAACAGAAAAAAAAAACCAAACCAAAAAAACCAACCCAAACCAACCAACCAACCAACAACAAAACAAAAAACCCAGAACTATACTTGTCCCCAAAGGATTATGGTATGGGGGATCAAACCTATCAAGTCTCAGCACAAATTTCCTGCTTTCTCCCTCTAAACTGTTCCTACATAAGCTTCTAACAGGTCAGACTCGCTGGTATTTTTAGTTTTCCTCAAAGAAATGCCACACAGACCTTGCACTGATCCAGAACAATGCCAGGGTGGGCAGCTGCATTGCAGTGGCCCTGAGCAAACTCCAGAAAGACAGAAGGAAGAGGAACCAGCATCGGAGAGAGGACACGACCACACCCCAACCAGTGAGTCCTCTGCTGGCCTCCAAATGATGCCTCTCTGCTGACAGCACAGGATAAATTTGTATCTGTTCCCAAAAGCAAAAGATGACTCAGCCAGGGGCCAAAATCATTCTCCTTCACACTCTCAGACGTTCTCCCTTTCGTTTCCCTTGTTATTCTTCAAAGAGAAGTGTCTTCTCCTCCTCCCCCTATCCACATTTAGAAGGAATAGACACTGACAATGGCCTAATCTCATTAAGTCTTAGACCATCAAGGCCATTAAAACTTTAATCACCTTTTCACCTTTGACTGTGCCCTTATGTACAGCTTCAGCTCTTAGTGCCTGGGAACTTGTGACTACAGGAGTAGACCTGGAAGAGGGTGGGGAGAGATATTTTGAGCTGCTGAGCCATAAATGTTTATAAATATCTCTTTTTGTTGGCCTCCTGCTCATGATTGACAAAATCACAAGAGCTGCAGCACATCCCAAACAAGAACTACTATAACCCTAATATTCTATTCACTCTCTGGGATTTTTTCTCTGCCATGTAATTTACAGGAAATCTATTTTAGGTGGTCTTTAGAGATGTGAAAGATTTTCTAAAACCCATTTGCAATAGGATTTGTCAACATAAAAGAAGGCAGTGGCTCTAGAGGCAATAACCCAGCATTTGATGAGAAAAAACAGCTGTATGTCCCCAAAGAATCTAGAAACTTCCTGTTTGTGGAGCTGAACTGCTTATTCTGGCTTTGTAGGACAATAAAAGAAGTGATCTGTAAAGTGTCACTGGGTATGGCAATTTCTCCTGGGAGCTTGCAAGAAATTACTGCATTTTTCTGCCCACTTTTACCCTTTTTCTTTGCTTTTTTACACACTAATGCTTGAATGTTTCTGAGGCCTGGTATATGACACAGAGAAACCATCAGCAGCCCTGTGTCCCCTGTACCATCCCACCTGCCATGCTGCAGCTGGCTGTCAGCAGGCATAATTCAGAAACCAACAAAGAGATTTTGATTCTTTTTGACTGGGATTGTACAAACCTGTGTCTAGCTGCTCAAAATAAGCACTGGCCCCAACACTGTAAGTGAGAGAGCTTTGAAGAGGGTGGGAAAATTGACTAGGTAAAGCAAAGCAGACTTGGAAACTTTTTCCTGAAGTCCTTACAACCACTTTTTACCTCTTTCTTCCCTCTTAAAGGTGGTGATTGGAGGTATCAACGTTGACTTTATAGCCAAGGCACAGAACCCTGACATCCTGGTACTGTATCTGTAGCAGTTTTCTCAGCACCAATGTATTTCCAGCTGCTTTTGCAGGAGTGCCAAGCCAGAGGGGCTGGGGGGAAGGTGTTTTCCATGTATGATATGCCCAGGTGTGTATGCACACCCTTGGGAGGTGCAGTGCTGCAGGTTTGGTGTGTTGTTTAGGTGGATAAAGGAGTGATATATACTGACCTGCTCTGTCCCCATGGTGAAAATCACCATCCCTGACACTCAAGAGAGTGACAAAGCAATGTGTCATCCATTCAATCTCCCCATAGGGGGAAACCCCCAGGTAAGAGCCAGCTCTGGCTGTCTGAGACTTGTCTTAGCTGTGGGAAGCAGCAGAAATAGGAGCAAGAGTCTCTGTGCAGAGTACTCATGAAGGATCTGAGTCTCTCACACAGAAAAACCAACAACAACAACACCCCCCAAAGATGACTTTAAAAAAAGCAGAACATTTTAAATGTTACCAGACTCCCTTTGTCTCAATTTGGGTTGAACAAGAAGTGAACAAGAAGCTGAAGTGGACCAAACCTGGGACTCCCCCATGCAAATGACAGCTATTTGCATGGCCTGTATGATTTTGCCTGAGCTGTAGGGAGTACTGCAGATTGATGGACTGGGCCAGGAGCTTCTGTGCACAGGCATTAGGACTGCCAGCAGCAAGCTCTCTCCAGACATGGAAAATGGTTTTCAGGATTTTATGAAACAAGAGCTCTAAAACCATTTGATAGTCAGATAAAGCCCAAATTGATCTGAGCACTTACTGAGGTAATTCTTCTGGCAGAAGAATTAGAATGAAATGGGTGAGTGGTTGCCTGTGTTCTGACAATTTGTCTGTGACAGAGAGGCAGATGGACAAAGGAGTGGAAGGCAGAGGCAAGAGAAAAGAATTTGATAGCCACACATGTGGAAAAGAAGGGTATTTTTAATGGGGGAGATGTTTGGGGAGCAATGGGTGAGTGAAAAAGTCTTCAGTCTCTGAAGCAGATCCTTCAGTGAATAAAGTACAGAGGCAGTACAGGCAAAGATAACAAATCTCATTTTACATTCAAAAAGGGAAATAAACAAATAAATAACTCCCACAAACTGCTTCAGGGGGGAGCTAAGTGGCCTGGAAGGCAGAGCCCCATCAACTTTGGAGTCCCAGGCTGTTGTGAGCAGGTGAATTCAGAGGGCTGCTCACACTGACTGAAACACTCATTAGCCATTCTGGGAGGCCTTAGCAAGAAAGGCCAAACTAGCAATCCGTGGGGAGATGGAGTGGGTCTCCCCTCCCTGACAGCAGGCCTTTGCCACCAGGGCTGAAGGCAGCAGATGGCTCTGGAGGTTTGTGCTGCCCTCAGTCTCTGAGTTGGATGCCCTCTGCTCCCCCTGATTGCTGATCTCTCTCTCTCAGCAATATCAACTTCACATGAGAATGGATAGGTAGAACTATGCCAAGCAGCCCTCCCAGTTTTGCCAAGTGACAGTTTTTTCTTCCAGGGCGGTGGGCAGACGAATCCTGGACGAGTGAGACGAGCCTTGGGCGGTGTTGGAAGGAACCTGGCAGGTGCTGGTGCCTGGGTTTGCCCGCGGGTGCTTGCCAGCTGGGGTTTGTCCTTTGCTCTTCCCACACAGCACGAGAGGGTGAATGCTGACAAGATCTGGGACACGTCAGGCAACGTACCAGTGGGCAGGCTGCCTGGAAAAGGCAGTGCTCATTCCAAGACATAAGAGGAGAGGGAAGATCAGGAGGAGATAGGAAAAGGAAGGTCTGCAAATACGCAGTTACCTTGCACATGGCACAGAAACCCTGAATCAGAGTCAAATCAGCATCTCCAATGACTGCTGGGCAGCCCCAGGTTTAATTCATGCCAGGATATAGAAACAATAGAAGCATGCCTAATGCAAGAAGTTGAAAGGAATAATCATAGTTCCAAACTGATAAACCACATACCGTGGATAAAAGCAAGTGGGGTACAGGAGTTACTGTAGAAGAGGAAAGGCTGCAGTCCCTGGCAATGGGAGAGGATCACACAGTATCTGTGGTTCCACCGCAAGCAGCAGCAGCCCAATATTCTTTTACTGAACTTAACAGGGACAGATTACAGAAAGATTTTAGGATTATTCCAATTTTTAGACCTTTCCCAATCTCCTAACACAAATCTGTTACTTCAGATCACTAATGAAGAAGCTTGAGTGGAAAAAAAACCAAAAATACCCATGCCACCCACAGAGGTACAATTTGTGGGAACTTGAAAGGAGAGGAGGAGGGGTTTCCGATTAATACATTCAGATTCAGTGGTTCTAGTAAGATATCCTGGTGGGAACAGCAGTGTGGGAGGGCCAGTACCAGAAAATGCTGTGCTTAGAAGCAGTGTGGGAAAACCCACACGCCTGTGATGGTAAAGGAGATGAGGCCAGAAAAGAGCAGAATTTTCTTCCCCCTCTTTTCCTCCACTCCCAGATGTTCCAAATAATCCTAAATTTCAGGGTTCTGGTTCAGCTCTCAGTAGGACACCTCACTCAGCCCTAAGCAACCATTTGCAGCAGCTACAGTTTGATTTCATCTTGGACACCCTTCTAGGCAAGGGCTGGTGAGCATTAAGTCTTTCAGGAGAGGGGTTTCCTAAGGCACTCATGCTGCACAGGCTGTCACTGTGTTCACAGTACTCTGGTGGATTTGTTAATAACTTTTGTTTCCATTTGCTTTTCAGACTGTTTAAACCGTCTTGGACAAGCTCCTCTCCTTTTATCAGCCGTGGGGAAGGATGAGCATTTAGAGTCTGTCCTGCACTGCTGCCACCACATGGTACGTGGCACACAAGTGACACCTCAGAAATATGGAAGGGATGACAGAAAATTCTTCCCAACCCTGGCAGATGTCAGAGCAACCTTCCTTCGGGCTAAGAGTAGGAATAGTTCAATGCTTCTTTAGCTACAATTGGAAGGCAAGGAACCATCTCCAAACCACAACCTAGGTGTATGTTGGAGTCTGAATTCAGCTCCAGGAAGTGGTGCTTGGAGGAGATAGAGGTAAATCAGAAGCAACCATGTACAGTTCTAGTGAGGGCCAAACATAGCAAGAAATATGTAAACCTTGAACCTGAGGACCCACAAAGCACTGCCAAAATCAACCTGGTTTGGTTAAAGCCCAAGAAAGAGAAAATGTGAAACTGGAGTTGCAGGTTGAATGCCTCCCAAGCTCAGAGGAGCAGGATCCTCTCCAGAGCTGCATACACCACTTACCTGTGCCATGGGGAATTCTTGACTTCAGCAGCAGCTTGCCCACAGGTCAGAGAGCTGGGAGCAGCAGGAGCTCCCCATAACAGCAGAGCAGAATATCACCCCCCCCAGCAGGGAGGAAAAAAAGCCAGGAGGGCAGCTCTAACCTAGGGCATCAGGCAACTCCATGGGGGAAAGGCAGGACTGAAAGCAAGGCAGGTGTGAGAGCAGCTCCCAGGTGAGGCTGGTCACGGTCACTGACTCTTATTAGTGCCCTCATGACCCCAGTAACCAAACAGAGCCCATGGGGCCTTGGTTCTGGCTACCTGAGCAACTTGGCAAATGAAGAAATGAGAACATGAACTCCATTTTGGGTTATAAAGGCTTCACCATGGCTGGTCTATAATCTCTTCTCTACACAACACAGTTTGTGCTGTCCAAGTTAACAATCTCCCAAGGGAAGGGGGACTTGCTGGCCAGCCACCAAGCAACCCTTGCCTGTATCAAAATACATTCCCACCAGTGTTGGAGAGGAACCTTTCCCTAAAAACTCCAGCTTCCCTGTCAGCTCCTGAGACAGATACATTTCTCCATCCACATGTTCCTTCCAAGACATGCCCTGCATTCCCTAAGGTCATTCCCAGGAGCCAGAGAGGAAGGACACCCCACAGCCCTCTGCCCCACTGCTGCAGAAATGGCTCCAGGGTGTGCTTGGAATCAGGCTGGGCAGTCGGTGAGATGGGCAGCCAAAGTCACTGCTGTCTCCACCAAGAGATGCTGTCCCACACCAGCTGTGAGAATGGCTGGCTGGAGCAGACAGGGCTGCAGGCCACTCTTCTGCTTCAGGAGACACAACCTGTGGAACTGCAAGGCAGAGACCTGCCACTCACTCACTAAAGGATTGCTTTAACCTGCAGTATTCATTGCACTGCAAGTATTTACAAATAGCCATGTGCCAGCATTGTCTAGACTGAGATATCTCTGACATGCTGCTTATCCCAAGGGACAGCAGTAGGCTGGGCTGGAGACCAGAAAAGAGTGAGCTGAGTGTGGGAGGGAAGAGAAACTTGTGAGTGTGAAACTATCCTCCCTATATCAGGAGATGCTCAGTGTGTGAC
>VZTR01021019.1:437954-456707 GCA_013400775.1 Chaetops frenatus | reverse complement strand
AGCAAAGGTGACAGTAAACAATCTGGGAAGGATGAGCGCTAAATAATATGCAATTACAGGAATCAAAGCTATTGTGCAAAGAAAGTTATGAACAGCCCAAATAGAGGCTGGAGATCAAAAGGGCTTGGAAGAGAGGCAGGCAAGTTCTGGGAAAAACTTTATAAACAACCCTAGATGTGGTTTCTTAGAAAAACATGGAACAAATGAAAGCCTAGGTAGGTAGCATCATGCTTTTTAATACATTTTAAAAGACTGTTATGGAAAAGCAAGGAGAATAACACTGAATAATGAGTTCTTCTGAATAGAATGTGATCTTTCAAAAAAAAAAAAAATAGGCCAATGTTTCATCACCTCACTTGCCTTTCATTGAGAGAATGTGGTCTCTTGTCACAGGTAACATAGCAAGAGAACAAGAGCTCATGACCAGATTCCCATTTTTTGCTTATTCTTTTAGCAACCCTGAAGAGTCTGAATGCATTTTTACTGCTGATGATTTTTAGCTAAAAGTTTTTGCAGGCAGATATATAAATAAATAGCAGCATACAAATAAGTATGCAAAAGCCCCAAAAAACTGAGGTCTTCAAAGTAACTCAAGAATAGTAACTTAAGATTTCATAATACACCAGAATTTGGAGTAGTGCTATATCTTGCTTTAGCTGATTCTGCTGCAAGATAGAGATCCTAAAATTGAAATTCCTTCTCAGTCTTTTCACTTTCAAGACACAAATTACTTCAGTACAATTCCTCTGCATATGTACAAATGGGTGAAAGTCTGTCAGCAATAACTTCGTATTAATTGCCCTTCAATTAGTGTAATGAGTGTTTCTAGATGGTGTAATATTTATGTATGCATTCTAAAGCTTTCTCAAATGAGGACTTAATGCTGCATGTCTTTTCTAAAAGGTCCTATAACTAGTGTGAATGCTGTTTCGTAGAATCAAGGAACTTTGGAATGTTTCCACAGTTTCCACATGGAAGGGAACTTAAAAATCATTAAGCTCCATCTCCCCTGCCATAAGCAGGGACACCTTCCACTTGACCAGCTTGGTCAGGATCCCATCCAGCCTGGCTTTAGATGCTTCCAGGGATGGGGGATACACAGCTTCTCTGGGCAACCTGTTCCTGTGTCTCACCATTATTTAAGAAATACTTCCTAATATCTAATCTAAACCTAGGCTCACTTTTATCATCCCATTATCATTATTAAGAGTGCATGTGACCCAGTCAGATTCTGTAAGAACTAATCAGGAAGGAAGGTTACCATAATAGTTGGACTGAAGGACAGATGCCAAGCTCCTTCCTTCCTCACTGGTGTAATCCTCTGCTGTTTCCATGGCAAGTGACATTAGTGCTCATGGATTCACTACCCTGCAGCAGCAGCACGGAAACTTTATTTGTTAAAAACTGCATGGCCCTTTCAGATTCCTTGGTTTGCTCACAATATAGCACATGGATACCCAATGGTCCTACATCAACAATTCAGAGAAGGGAGTAAGAACGAAAAAGTGGAGAACTAGATTGAAAATGTAGTGAGCATTAGCTCAAATGTCAAAATATGTGGTCTCAGATGCTTTCAAACTGGGAGGTTCTCAGTCCACCCCTGGTGCCTCACTCACAGAACAGCACATCTGGAATGAAGAATATCAGAGCTATTTGATGCCTGTACCTCTGCACCTTCTGTGACAGGGGCTACTCCCTCCATGGCAAATTCACAAATGCAATCTGCAAAGGAAACACGTCAGGTTAATTGCTGACCTAAATGCCAGAGAGGATTTGAATTGCAAAGGCAAAGTTATTCATAACAAGAAATGCTGCGAAGATACTTTTATTCTGCTGCATCCAGTGTCTATTAATGAACAGGAGAGCAGGTCTGACATGCTCATGTTCGACATCCAGGTCTTATCATATGCATCTGTCCTTACAGAAATGCTGAGAGATAAACTCAGACTTGACAGTCTGATCTGCAAGGATCTGATCTGCAAAGATCTGACCTTTCAGTGAAGTCCTACACATACTAGGTGCAATAGCATCATCAGTTCTGCAACTTGCATGTCCTCCACCCTCTTCAATAACCCCTGTTAAAGGAATTTTCAGTGGGCTGACACTCCAACAAAGCAAATGAGGTACCTTGGAAGAACTCTAGGCAACCATTTTCCACAGATTTCAGCTGGGAGTTGTGTTTGTGTGCATGGAAAAGTGTGTGTGTTGGTGGGGAGGAATTTACAGTAAGAGATTGTGTTAAAAAACAGTATATGGTGTCTGCATGTCTGTTCAGTGGGTTTATCTAAACATTTCCTTTTTCTCCCCTTTCTTTTCCCCTTCCCTTCCTTCTTTCTCTCCTGCCATTTACTGTCAGGAAGGGCCACCTCTGAAGGGCCAGTTCAGTACAGCCTGGCACCCACACAGACGGACGTCAACACCAGTTCCAACTGTGAGTCAATTTGCAATTGGGGAACTCCTTGAAGCAGTATTGGTGTGTGCATGCAGAAGCTGCAAGAACTCTGCAGAAGGCTTCCAGAACTTAAAGACTTAAACTTAAAGTCCAAAATACAATATATTATCCTAGTCTTCCTTTTAGCTTACCTGGTAGTCAATCCCATACTTGTCTAGAGCAGCACTCTATTTTTGGCTTTCCTTTTTGTTTTCTTACTCAAATTGTTAGCGCACCTAATCAATGTGATTACATCTCAAGCTCTTCTTTGCACAATTTGATTGATTTTGTTAATGTTTGTTGTGGTTCCTCTCTAGTAAGAACAGTTTGAGACGGCCTTATAGGGGTGGAAAATTCAGACAAGAAAAGCAACAGCCTTGTAATACCAAGCAGGTGAGATATTGATCAAGGCTGTTCAAAATGCTTGGCCAATGAATGCCTTTTTTTCACCTCCATTCTTGTAGCCTCTCTGAGTCTCCTGGTTGGACACTGGACCTCCACAGTTTACTGTTGAAATTTTTTTAGTCAGGCAATTCGTGAATATTCACAAAAGCACCTAAAAATGTGTTTTGGACTTTATTGCTCTCCTTTGAATGACAAGCCTGTACAAACAGGAAGACATAGTCTATCTAGGTGGACAGACTAAAGGGCAAGAAAAAGGAAGAGGTTCAGCTCCTCTAAGCCCTGTAAAAATGCAAAGTCTCCCTTGGAGAGATAGAAAAAGAGGCTGAGAGAGGGTATACAGCCCCCATCCTTGGATATACTCAAGACTTCACTACAGAATGCTTGGAGCAAGCTTCAATAGTCCATGTTTTGAATAGGGGTTGTACTACCACACAGTGTCTTTTTGTAGTTCTAATACCTCTGGTAAATCCAGTAGCAAAGTCCTGTGTCTTTAAACTCCACATAGCCTGATACTTGGTCTAGCAAAAAGCTGCAAAACAATGTCCTCCTTCTTTGGAATTAAACTGTCTCCTTGAAAACCACCAGATGAATGTTGTCTTCTCGTAGCATAGAGTGGACAGAAGAAGAATGTGACGTGATTTTTTTGGTCATTAAATTTAAATGAAATCTGCTATCTACAGGAAGCAAGGGCAGGAAATTGAGCTGGCAATCTCAAACAGGTGCAGGAATCTTCCTCCCCAGCAGCTGACTGATGCTGACTGAACTTTTTAAAGGGCAGAAAGACAACAAAACTGTTCTTTCACAGGTGTCCTGGGGATCAGAGCTAGAGGCGTCTCCCTCTGACAGCACTGTTCCTGTTGTGTAGCTCAATTGTACGGGTCAGGTCCTGGGTCTGTCAATCCAGTGAAGTCTGCACCAGTGTTTAGAAATGAAGTAGATGTTCTCCAAAGGCTAAATGCCAGTGACTTTGATGTGACTTTGTGATAAAGGTCTGGACTCTTTCAGTGGGAAGAAAGTATTGTTGCATTAATGTAATTACTTGTGATATCACATCTATTACTCTTTTAGTGTGTGTTTTCAAACCCTGGACTCCCATTTGGTTTTGATGGACACCACATTTTTTACTTCCAAAGGGTTTTTGAGATATTTATTTTTCTGTAGTGATGGTAATCTCAACTGAGAAGTCATTATAAATTCCTGCCGTGCACAATAAGCTCTTAAATATTACCTGAGTCAGGGTCTGTGGGAAAAGGTAATAGCAGATGTGCTCTTATACCAACAGACATAGATGTGAAAAGCATAATTTTTCTGGGACACTAGCCACTGTCCACATCTGAAACAGAAGCAAGAAATTTCAAGCTACCATATTGCATTATGGGTTTCTTGGCTCTTGTATTTTTCATCTTAAAATTCCTATTCAGAATCCACTGAGGCTTCTTGGGTGTCTGCTGCTTATTTTAGTGGATTTGGGAATAAGTATTACATCAGCAAGATTAATGACTGTAATTTCATTTGTAATGTTTTCTGCTTTTTTCTTGCCATCTATACTCTTAGAAGCTTTTTCTTTGGTCATTCATTAAAAACCAAACTGGTTGCCTTCCTGAGACCTGCAAATTGTTTTTGCAGTCTGCTAATGACTGCTAGTTCAGCTGGCAGATTTCATAGGGGAAATTTGGAAAATCAATCTATATTGCCAACAGCACTGCTGATATCTGATTGTGTTATTACAAGAGTTAAACTCTAATCCTTTCTATGCTCTGATTTATACACCATGATGCTTTTTTTCTGTCCACCTCCTAATCATGTCTGTCACAATACAAATTAGATGGAAAATCTTCACAGGAGGATCCTGCCCACGATTTTAGGTTTAGCAAGGAGTAATTACACACTGCTTTCTATGGAAACATTTCATTTCATCACAGTTGGCAATTAAAAATGGTTGGTTTTGTTACAGTTAATGGGAGCTGCAACAGAAATGTCAGTCTGGCACAAATCGTGGTGGCGAGATCTGCAAGCAGCAGAAAACAGCAACTACTGAGAGAAAGGGTCAATGGTTCATGTGAAGCAGCTTTTAATGACAGTGGGATGGCCGAACACCAAGTGTTTGCAGTTACAAGTTCTTAAAGCTCATAGGGTTTTATGTACATCACACGATTGGTGTGGATTTGTGAGATGACAGGGATATAACATGACTGACATCGTTTGGAGGTGATGACGCACTCCACTGCTGGATTCCACCCCTCAGGTCCCTTAGTTATAACAGCAAAACAACATGGGAAGAAGCCTGCTTTTTCAGGTGAGGGGAGCAGGAAGAGGTGATGGCAGAAATCAGACAAAAGCACAAGCCAGCCCTTGGTAGGAGACTGGTAAGTCAGGAGAGTCTCAGCAGTGTCAGTATCACTGTAGAGTGACATGTCTACTGCTCTAGATGGGCAATAGAGCCTCTTCATGGGGAAGAGGCACTCATAAGTTTCAGAAAGAGCAGAACCTGATCTTTAAATAATTCAAGGTGTTTACAACATGAAACTGTGGAATCCACTGCAAAGGAAAGGTCTTGAAGCCAAGGGTTTAGTTAAATTCAAAGAAGCATTAGTAACTTACATGAATTACAAGAATAACTAGAGAAGTAATGATTAATTATGATGAAAGTTCTGGGAAGGATACTAAATACTGTACTTTGATGATTATTTCAGTCTCTATCAAGATGGGATAACTTAGGAGACTAGGTATGTATAGTAGTAGACAGAAAACTAACTGAGATTAATGTCTGAAGCATAAGATTTAGAAGACAGCAGATCATATCCAAGCTATCACTTGATCTAGCTCCCTTTTTAGAATTTCTCCTTCCTGTTTTGTCTTAGTTAAACCTTTCAGGTATCCAGTTGTTGATGAGTAATGTATTCTGACAATACTGATCCTCTGTGAGTCAGGAATAATGAATTTTTAATACCACTTCAGGAGTATCATGTTGAGCTAACTGCTTAAAGCCTGAATATTGCCGTAAATAAGAGTGCTGAAAAAACAATTGCAAAGGTTTAACTCCCAGCCTAGCATGAGCTCAGTGATCAAGAAGCAGATCAGTTTGAACAGTTCAGTATTGCCATAATAGCAGTGTCCAAGTTTATTTGCAAGTTAAAAAGCGACTTGCAGTACTTGTGCGTCTTGTGAAGAAGCCACTTGTGGAAACTGACGGGTTTACTTTAAGGGTTTTTAGGACTGCAAATAAAACACATATACTCAAGTCTGCAGGGACACATTGTGCAACAAACTTTCTCCTTAGTGAAGAAATCAATGGACACAAGGGATCACAACAAGAGAAAATGCTGCTCTCTCTGCTTCCATGATTAACAGGTGAAGAAATATACAGGGATTTATATGAGAAGGAGCAAGGAATCACAGTGCAAGTCATTTCACAGGTCAGACCTTTTACATGTCAACTGAGACAGTCCATAATAATGGACATAGAATCATAGAATCATAGACTGGCCTGATTGCAAGGGAACTTAAAAACAATCTAGGTCCAACACTTATGCTAGACGAGGCTGCTCAGGACTCCATCCAACCTGGCTTTGAACACCGCCAGAGATGGGACATGTATGTAGAGCAGGCAAGATGTTTAGATGGTGTGTAAGCTCTTGTCTCCAATATCTGGTATTATCCAATTGCACTTGTTCAATGCCCTAAAATTCAATCTCAACTCAACACCTCTGCATGTTTGTCCTATAAATATACATTCATCTAAAGCTGTCCAAAATCTAGAAGGCCAGTACTTGCCCCAACATCTAGCCATGCTTCCCTGATGCCTCTCTTTTGTCATTCTTCTCATTCCTTCAACTACAGGAACGGGCTGAAAAACTAGCCAATACTACAGAGATAGTTTTCAGATAAATCAATGGATCAACAGCAAAAGAAATAGACTGTTAGTGTCTTTGCTTAGGAAAAGGCAGATATTTCAGCTCAAATCTTACTGGACATTAAAGTCAAAAGAAGAACGGTATTAGGAACGCTCAAGTGTGAGGAAAGGCTTGTACACATGGACAGTTTAGTTGTGAAATGCAACACCACAAAACCCCATCATTTATTGTTTAGCCCACAATACTGGTGGGATAGCAAGAACAATTCAGTTCATTGGGGGCATTACTATGGGGCTGGTGAGGCACAGGAACTGGTTGTCCAGATAAGCTGGGGTTAACCCATCCCTGAAGGTGCTCAAGGCCATGTTGGAGGGGCTCTGAGCAGCCTGGTCTAGTGTCCTGAACCGTGGTAGGGGGATTGGAATGACATGATCTTTTAGTTCCCTTACAACCTCAACTGTTCTGTGATCTTAGGAGTCCCTGCCAATCCAAACTATTCCGATCCTATGATTATTGGAACACGTTGACACATAAAAACGACTCAAGTCCCATTCTTGGTGATGTTTTATGTGGCTGCCCTCCCAACCAGATGGCTTTCATTCTTTTGTCATTTGTTTCTGCTGCCAAAAAAAGTACAACTTGAGGCTATTTACTGTCTTGTGTTACCTGGGAGAAAAGACTCTACCTCACTACAATCTCCTTTCAGGTAGCTGTAGAGAGAAAGACCTCCCCTGAGGTTCCTTTTCTGAAAGGTGGAGGCTAAACACCTCCAGCTCCAGCCCTTTCACCGGCTCCATTGCCCCTTTTGGACACACCCTGGAGATGAGAGGCAGACTACAGACCAGGCCATAGCTACAGTAACAAGCTGCCATGGTAATCCAGGATATGGCTTTATAGGATGTCAAGACCTCAATGTAAAATGACAGCAGTATATTCTGTCACCCTGTGACCAGAGTGAGTGATGTGGAACTGTGTCTTTTTTAGAGCAAGTGGAGAAGTCAAGTTTGCCAGATTTCTATAATGTCTTAAGACTCTTAGCATGAGCTAAGGAATCAAACCACAAAATTTCTTGTCGTCTTTCCAGTTAAGCACAACAGTTTGTTGTTAAGCACAACAGTTTCTGTTTTGCTTACAGAGAAATAAATCACTTTTCTTCTTGCTAATGCCTTTTGTATTGGGTTTCATTTCCCTATCTGATACTGAAGGTTACCAGCATGTTCCTGCCCAGCAGGCATCAATTGGCATCTGCTCTTAAATTCAGAGCACGTAGCTGTGCCCTCAGTTTCCATTCTTTGGAAACTGAACACACCATGATTAAAACAGACTGCAAACAGATGCTTACCAATCAAGAGGTTCTGTTTGCTTGTACTACCTGCAATTTTTGCTGTGAGGATTTAGTCACTGTCCAATGGCTAATCATTGCAAGGGTTCAATTAATATCCTGGTGTTGAGGTTTTGGCATAGCCATAATAGACTCTGGGTTTGATTGGTGGAATTTTTGCACTCAAGCCTAACTGAGCAACTCAGAACTGCCCAGCCACCAAATCACAGAATCAGAATGGCTCATGTTCACAGGGACCATAGTGGGTCATTTGATCCAACCTCCCTGCTCAAGGAGGGTCATTCTAGAGCCCATGGCAGAGGGTGGAATCCAGATAGTTCCTGAACATCTCCAGTGAGGCAGACTCCACAATCTCTCCTGGTAATCTGTTCAGTTACCTGCACAGTAAAGTTCTTATCCATCTTCAGGTGGACCATCCTGTGCATCATTTTCCCATTGTCTCTTGTCCTATTGCTTGGTGCTTCAGGTACTTATGGATATTGATGTAGTCCCCTCTCAGCAGTTCCTTCCTGAGGCTAAACTGGCCCAGCTCCCTCCGNCTCAAGCCTAACTGAGCAACTCAGAACTGCCCAGCCACCAAATCACAGAATCAGAATGGCTCATGTTCACAGGGACCATAGTGGGTCATTTGATCCAACCTCCCTGCTCAAGGAGGGTCATTCTAGAGCCCATGGCAGAGGGTGGAATCCAGATAGTTCCTGAACATCTCCAGTGAGGCAGACTCCACAATCTCTCCTGGTAATCTGTTCAGTTACCTGCACAGTAAAGTTCTTATCCATCTTCAGGTGGACCATCCTGTGCATCATTTTCCCATTGTCTCTTGTCCTATTGCTTGGTGCTTCAGGTACTTATGGATATTGATGTAGTCCCCTCTCAGCAGTTCCTTCCTGAGGCTAAACTGGCCCAGCTCCCTCCGCCTTTCCTCCTCAGAGAGGTGGTCCAGTCCTGTAGTTATCCAGGAACTTCCTGTGTCTCTTTGTACTGAGCAACCCAGAGCTGGACTCCAGGGAAGCCTCACCAGGGCAGGATCACCTCCCTCAACCTGCAGGCAATGCTCTTTCTAAGGTACTCCAGGACACCAACTGGCTGCCTCATGCCCACAGACACACAGCTGGCTCACGGACAGCTTGTTGCCCACCAAGACCCCCAGGTGTTTCTCCACAGAGCTGCTTTCTAGCAGCTCAGCCCCCAGCCTCTACTGTTACATTCTGGGTTTATTTTTCCCCATGTGTGCTTGCCAAAGAACTGACATCAAAATACATGCCCTGTCACACCCTCCTGCTGCAAATTTGACCAATAGGAACATCCCTATCGCATAGGGCATGGAAAGAAGTGTAGAGTTAGCTGTATGCACCCTGCACTACTTATGGACTAGAAAATTTGTCCTTTGGCTTCTGGATGTGGAAAATCTTCCTTAGTACAGGGTTTAGGAAGGATTCTTCACTTTTCTTTCTTTTCTACCATTTGAACTTCAGTAAGCAAAGGTCAGTAAAAGTCTGTTTAGCAAAACAAAATGATCTTTACAAAGAGGTGACTTAAGATTTCCTCTGACAGCAGGCAGAAGCAGGTCACTGCATATGAAAGGAAAAGGCAGAGATGACCCTGATTGAATCTGGAAGCAAGTATCCAAAGCAGATTTTGTTGAAATTATCAGCTGTGCTTATGCCTCCAAGATGAGTTTGGTGACCCTGACTCAAGACAACCAAACGAATAGTGTCTCTTTCCCTGCAGCCCCAAGGCCTACCTTTATGCCAGTCCTCACAGTGCAGTTGTGGGCACAAACCAAAATAACCCCATTGTCTACTCACTCTTTCATTGTTGAACATCAGGTGTGACCCCCTCCACAGCAGTCTGAGACTGGTGCAAGACATCCTCCCAAATTTCAAGATGCANACAACACAAGCCACACCACCCCTCACTCCTGCTGTGGGTGCACTGGAGGCACCCATATATATGTGCTTGTTTTCCTGACTGCTGCATTAAAGCCTTAAATACTATAATAAGAATAAAAGCAAGCTGCAGACAAAGCTGAAGTTGGCCAGGCATTTGTTTGTAAAAAACACATCTGGGTTTTTTCAGTAATTGTGGAGGAACTTGGATTTTCAGACCATGTTTATTAATACCCTTAGTCTATGTTTTTGTAAAGCCAGTGTTTCCATGAAAATGAACAGAAATGTCAACATGATAGAGAAAAAAAATAAGGGGAAGAAAACTAAGCAGGGTGGTAAAGTACCCTGGTAGCTGGCACCTTCTTTCTGGGATTTGCTTATTACTGAAAATGTAGAAGGAGGGGAGGCAGGGAAGCTGCAGGGAACAAGGACATATGGTATGCTGATTTTAGCTCTTAGGTGTGTTGAACTTTGTATGTTTGGGTCAGAAGTGAGCAATTTCAGGGCATGTAGGGCTATGTTCAAACAATTTTCATGGCAGCAGGCATTCTGTGCTTGGTGAGAGCGTTTGCATGCTGTTCTGACACAGTCCATCTCTATATCTTCATAGGGTGAACTTATGATAAATATCCCTGTGTCACATAAACAGTCTTAGCAAGCAACTTGGATGGCTCATAAACCATGGCAGGTGTGGTATACCTTGTCTATGCTTCACAGCTGTAAAGTAAAAAAGCATCCAACTCTTCTTGCACAAGGTAAAGCTGTAAACTTCTTGAGAAGTATTTTTGACATTGCCGAAGGGAAACCTGAGTTTAGTTCCTATAAGATCTTTAAAAAGTCAATATTATTTATGTAGTTGAATAACTTATTTGAACTTGGTTTTTATTACAGTCACAGCATCTGCAGATGGCTTGTGTGATCATGGGAGGTCCCTTTCCACTGAAACTTTCCAGTCCAGTGTAGTCAAGCCTAGTCTAGTCTAGTCCATGAATGTTATAAAGCAGGCAGCTATCTATACCTTTGAATGAAACAGTGTAGCCCCCTTTCTAGATGTCTAAATTACAATTTAGATGTCTAGAACAACCTGGTATTTCTGAAGTGTTTTTTAAAAATTGAGAACAATGTGCTACAAATTATCACATGGAAGGAAAAAAGCTATTCCCCCCCCCAATATTTATTCTTTTTTCATTGTAAGATTATTATTTCTTGGCATCTTCACAGGTTCTGTAAATTGACATGTTCCTTTTGATCAGGAGTTAGTGAGTGAGTTTCATCATCAAAAGGACTCTCAAAAGGATGGGAGAACTTCCAGCATATGTCAATTTCTTTCAGAACAGCAAACCCTGCCCCAAAGTTGTATTTTCTATGATTGTTTTCAGAAATCTTTGCACAATCAGATGCACAGAAAGTGGTTTAAATAAATAAGGTTCTTTTTTTATCCTGCTCATCCTTCTGCTTGAGTTCCCAAGTGAATAAACTTCTTCAACACAACCTTATAAGCTTAACTGAAATTGGAGTGGAGTGTCGCATGCCAAGAAAGTACCATTGCTTCACATTGACTACCAAGGAGAACCATTCCTTGATGAAGCAAATGCCACCCAGCACCAGGAGCCAGAGTTCATTACAGACTGGCCCTTTAGGGAATTAGATTGATAATCGTCAAGATTTAACAGACCCAACAAGGCTGAACATTAAAACCATTCTCCGTAGCAAAGAAAGAGAAGAATATAATTGTGACTGAGAATGGCTGTAACATGGATGGGTCTGGAGAGGGTAGTGAGCAGTTGAGAGTGCAAAATCAACCTTTGAAGGTAATGATGCTGGCACCAAAATATGCCATGCTGTCAAAACCTCTCACTTCTTCCATGACATTGAAAGTCATGTCATGGAAAAGGACAAATTTTTAAAGCATTGTAGAGTTTGTGTAATTATTTTTTATTCCCTGCTAGTCTGATTTGATACTTTTAAGGAGAATTTTGCTGGAATTTTTTCAGGTTCCTTCCCACTGGTCACAGAGCAATGCTTCTTACAGAAAAACTCCAGGTGGTTTCCTTGCTTTGCCATACATAGGACATTTTCTCAGTCTCACAACCCTTTACAACAAACCAGAGAAAATAGGTGCTTGAGTTCTTTTAAGGGTAATTCTAAAAAAAAAAATCATCCATCCTCCAGCATTTTAATTTTCTGTGCTTAGGCATCAGAGTTGTAAGTGTGATGAGGAATCTTTTTATTCTCATAACCAGTTCCTCTCAGAGTTGTTGACCCTGCAAACAAGTTTGCAGTCATGTTACTGCATTGCAACATATCTTTGAAATTAGAGCAAAACTCCAGAGCAGGTTTGTGACATGGAATATTCCAAGCTATGAAAGTTTGCTGTCCAGCTCCAGAGCTGCAGAATTAAGAGCACCTCTGAAAATTCTGGCCTGTCAGCCTTGTGATATTTAAAGGTCTGCTAGCAGTTACAGGAAATCCCAGAGACGCAGCAGTTCATAGTGCCAACATTTTTGTTGGGCCAAGTGGGTATTTGCCTCTGGTCTGGCAGAATGCAACAGCCTCAGCTATGGCTTCATCCAGCAGCTGCTGATTTGAACCAGTAAGTCTCCTTTACTTTGTGAAAAATCAGTGGGAGAAGTTTTTCAGCTTCCAGTCTGTTCTACCTCAGGAGCGAGTTTGCATCATAACTGTCCTAGACCTGCACTATAAAATTGTACAATGTCCCCGTTTTCTTTCTCAGATCACCACAAGTTCCCATTCTCTGCTTAGTCCGGAGGGGTTTTAGCATTTTATACCGTGACCGCGTTTTCTGATTTCCATTCTGCTGGGTAAGTCCTTTGTTTGTGCCTAAGGCAACATACTTCAGGAATGAGAGAGTGGCCAAGCCAGGTCAGTAGTGACAGCTAGCAAGAATCTGCATATTAATACCATCAAGCATCCAACAAAGTCAAGGCTTTGACTGGATATTAACACTATCCGCCTTTGTGACAAGAAACCCATACAAGACCAGGAACCTTACCCTAGCTGACTTCATTGGTTTTGATATAGGTGTCCTAACATTTTGATTACATTTCCAGTCATTGAAAAAAAAGGGATTTGCTTCCCTGAAGAGAAAGCTCATGTCTATACATACCTTATATTAGTAGCTTTGTGTAATTTTAACTAAGCCCTCAATTTGTAATTTATTATGGTAGTAAGATCCTGCACTTGCAGTCAGGGCTGCAAAGAGGTAGCACCATGGAGGAAAGAGGAAGAATATTTGTCACAATGAGTCCCGGGGAGAGGCATGGACTCTTTAATCTGAGTCCCACTGACAGTTTTGTGAAAATCTATCAGCACCTTCATAGGATCCCAATTCTGATGGAAACAAGGCATTACCGGAACAGGACAAGTCATTGACAACCACTGAGAGGGACTGCTTTCTCTATGTGAACCTTCTCCAGTTTGAAGGAATCCCACTGCTTTACTCTGAGTTAGGCTAATCTCCATCTGCCTAATCTAGGAATTAGTAAAGCTCTGTCATTGTCTTTCACTTCTCTAGATGAAGCAGAAAATTGAAATTCAACTCACACTAATGAGTGCCTATTTAAAAATACACCTGGAATGGTCTTTTGTTGCCACAAATATTTGCATCCAGACTTGCAATTGAGGACTGGACAGGTCAAACCACAGGAAAATAGCCCAAATGGGTAAACAACTAAAAACAGACTACTGCAATGCTGTCTAGGATTCTTATTTTATGCAGGACATAATTGTGCATTAAATTAGGTGTTGAACAGTGAGGCGTGGGTAGGAAATGTGGCTGGGCACTCTCCTCCTCCAAGAGGGGAGATTTTTCATAACTCTACACAGTGTATATTATGTGAATTAATTATTAAGTAATTAAATGAAAGACGCTTTACTGTGGTTCTGAAGGGCACATCTCTATTTGCTCAAGCCTTCGCCTCTGTCAGTCTCTGTGTATATCACACACTGTTTGGCTGGGTGGAGGGATCCACCTGTAGAGAGGTTACAGAAACCTGACTTTATATTCTAGAGATAGGCCTGGGAGTCTAAATTTCAGGCATCCAGGCTTGAACATTTTATTCAAGTTTTTCAGGAGCAAAGAAAGCTGTTTTATTTGCTAAACTTTGGACAATGAAACCTCTCCCATTTCAATCGGTTAACCAGAGTTTAGATTAATCCATTTTACCATGGATTTATCCTATAACTAACTTCCATTACGAATTTGCAGATTTTATGGGAAAATTAGTTATTACCACTGTAATGATGCTGTGTCATCATGGACTTGTTTTAGTCAGAAAACCTGGTCCAAATGGGGTAGGAGTGCTATATTCTATTATCAACCAAAATCTGTAAAGCCTTTATTAGATACATCAAAATTTATCATTTTAATCCATCTTCTGTAAGCAAAGACAGACCTTCAGTAACGTGCATTTTTTGTAGTTCTTTTCTCTCAGGTGCCCTAAATGTTTTTACTGCAACTGTTGGGAGCATATGCTGATCATTTACCTAGTACACCATGCAGAAAGAAAGGAAAATTAAAAAGGATTCAAAAGGCGTCTTCTCAGTTCAGAGGATGATTTTCTCTGGCTTAGAGAGAAGTGCATTGCAATTATTTGACATTATGTATTCTAACATGGTGATTAAAAAATAAGAAATAATTTTCCAAAGATTCTCTTACTAATTAAATATATTCCCACAGTATCCATGACTGTTCTCAGGTCTGTAAAACTAACCCATGGCCACAGAAATGTTTCTGGAGATTTGAGTCTTCAAAAATTCCTCAATTACTCAGTAAGGAAAATAAACACACATGCTCCCACCCCTCAAAATAAACCCAACCTTAGAAGATACCAGTTTTGATGGAAATCTAAAAGTAAATCTCTTCTCATATAGAAATTACTTAGGCCAACTTCCTGTTGATTTTTGGCCTCAGTCTTGCAATAACGGCATGTTGTGACTGCGTACTAGAAGCCCCTCTCATTCTATAGGTTTAAAAAGATATATAATTAACCTTTATGGAGAAAACCTGTTTAATAGTATTGGGGGTGAATAACTTTTCTGAACTTTGGTGATTGATTGAGAAAATATGCTTACAGGAGTGACATTTTGTTGCCCTGAACCTTGCACTAATTAGAGGGAGTAATATGGTTGCACTAATTAGAGGGAGTAAATATGGTTACACTAATGGACTCAGCCCTTAAAAACTGTTTTTTAGTGTTGGATTGTGGCAAGAGCAGGATTTGTGAGTCAAGTCTTGTATTTGTGCAATTAATTCTGAACTGTGTCACGTTTTCCTCAAAGAAGACGTGTGTGTGTTTTGACACTTTGTATCTCTCTGCTGACAGGTGCGGCAGAAGTGTTTCAAAGCTGGCTGTTAGGAGCAGCTCCCAGGAGCATGACCAGGTGATGGCTGGGTGCCGAATGTCCAGTGAGTGGTCATCTGCCGTGGGAATGTGGCTGCTGACCACCCACTCGCTGCCGGTTCACCACAAACTGCCAGTGTGAGGGCAAGCAGCCAGCCGAGGCACACTTGATCAGGTTGCTGGTGCTGGCATGGTCGTGCCCAGGTACACCCCTCTGCTTTTCGTTTGTTCACAAGACTAGATTTTGCCCCTCTAGGGAAGTAAATCACAAATTCCCTGCTGTAGGCTGTGCGGCGCCGGAAGATATTCCTGCCACAAGAGCAATGGGAATTCTCAGCAGGTCCCTTCCCGTGACCACCCAGAATTTTTTTTATGGAGAAATCATCTCCAAAAAGGACATCCTGATCCACAAAAGACCGAGGCATGTCTGTAACAAAAATAAAGGCTGTCACAAAAGGAGACCAAAGCTCCACTGCATATAACCATCGAATTGTTGAGGGAATAACTTGCAACGGTTACAATAATTTTAAGACATTTACAATGCCTTTTTGTGGAAATTGCCACAGGATCAACAGAAATAGATGTTGGTCTCATGGTGGAAGAAATTTTCTGTGTCAATGAATTGATTCTAATTAGCATGGGTGCCAGTATGAGACTAACTAGAAACTGTGATTCCTGCTCTCCCCAGTGTCCTTGTTATCACAGGCCACATGGTTCTGATGGTGATCCTTTACGGCAGAGATTACTCATGCTGTCCAGACCTGCAACTGAGAAAGGAAGACCACAGTGTGGCCACTGAGAAAGGAAGACCACAGTGTGGCCACTGAGAAAAGGAGACCACGGGAAAATCAGTACTCCCGGAGGACTCGGAAGGGGTAGACAGAGTCCACTGTGGGTTTCCTGGCCAGAACAGGAGCCTTTTAGATATTTGGAGTATATATTCATTTGTGTGTGTGTACGATATCACATTGTAAATTCTAGCAATTGTGTGCATGTTTCTACTTAAGCGTTTGTGCTTCACTCTTTGAAAAACAAATGTCACAAAAATGCTACTAGAAAAAGCCAATTGCAGCAGTCTTCCTGTACAGAGCAGAACCAGGTTTCTAAAAGCAAAGGAAAAGTTTCCCACCTCCTGAGATTCAGTTTCCCAGTCTTACCAATACTCTGGCAGAAATGTTTCTAAGTTCTATGCATGTCACACAGAGACAGTTTTTGCATTTGCAAGAGATAGAGTGTATTTGTAAATTTGACCTAGTCGGTGTTTTGCTCAGTAATGCTGGGGTCTGTGGTGAGACCCAGGGTGTGAATCCCATACTCTTCAGCTGAGATTTCACTCACTAACATGTCTTTACATCATACAAAAATATATCCTGTTATCATCCCTCTTCCCTGCCCACTTCATGAGTGCAATAGCATTCTTCAAAATGGATCTTTCAAGATCTAGTTGTTGGCTCTACTACTTCTCTTAAAAGCATTTCTAGCTCAGCCATGCAGAATCTATGCATCATTATATGGTAGAAAATGCTGCAGCTTGATGTAAATAGGGATTTATTTGCTGGCAGACTTCTTGATTTAAAAAGGAAAAAAAAAAATTTAAAAATATTCACATTGTGCCACCACACCTACTCGTACATGTAGTATAGACTGCTTTTGTTTATCATACTTCACCTTCCAGATAAGGAAGAATGTGAACAACTAACATTACAGCCCCTCACAGAAGACCACGAAACATCAAGTTCTGGTCACGTTTGAGTGGCCAACTGCAAGAGATTCGATTCAAATGTCAGTGAAAGTCAGTTTTATTTTCCACTCACAGGGACCTCTCTTGGTCCTTTTCAGCCTTTGAACAGAGAAGAAAAGAAGGTATATGCCTTTGGACAGAGGTGTGAGTGGATATTCACTGGCGGAATCCTGTTAGCTTTGTCCCAGATGTATAATTCCGTGGCAGGCATAAGAAGCCAAAGACCAGCCGTATAACAGGGATGCTGGGGTTGGCTTCTGCAGGGAATATTCAGTTGAAGACAGAGGTCAAGGAAAAAGTTATCAGGGTATGTAAGAGTTTTGCACACCAAGGCTCAGGAAATAACTCCCATCAAGGAGCACAATCTTCCTCTGTCACTTTCTTCCATCACTTTTTTGGGCCTTGGTCACGTGGGGGCAGGCTCTGTACTATACACACATGGGAAAGAGAAGCTAAAAGATTTGGTTTAATGGAAGATAAGAAACACGGAAAGACGGGGAGTTATTCAGCTAGTAATTATCATAGGCACTGCCTATAAATGCTGTAATTCTTAAAAAATGTCATCATTCATGTGCAAATCAAACATATCAGGTCTGTGCATGTGATAGTGCAGTCAGCAAAAGCTTGGGCTTGTGTCATTAGAGTAGAAGAGTTTAGAATTTTGCTGAGCCAGCTCCTTACAGTTTTTACAGTTAATTCGTTTATAGCTGTAATTTAAAATTTATAAAACTCATTGCTCATGTAATTAATGTAAGAGTTTCCCAATGTCAAAAGAGATTGGTATATGATAGCATCAGATATTTTGAAAGTCAATAGGAAAATGTATCTGTCTAGCACCAAATCTATAAGAGTAAAGTATATTTGGACTGTGCATAGCTTTTGAGAAGATAGAAAACCATTTATGAGCTTGCAGAACAGATACTAAAAGGAGCTGAATCAGAGGTTTTCATGCCTTTTTTTGGGGAAATGTGGGAAGTGATTACTAGATTTTTGAAAGAAAAAGCACTTCCCTGCAATACACATAGAAGTCTACCCACAAAAAATTCAGACTGTTGATATTAATGTCTCTAATACACTTTTCTATATTACAGACACTATTCAATAAAATTCAGCATGGACTTGGAAGGCAAGTGAAATATGCTTTGTATATTGTTGGCGCTTAGAAGTGCTGGCTCTACTGAATGAAATATTTTCTAAAACAGATCCTTCAGGTCAGTATTGCATTTTGCCTTAATGGCATTTATTGAAACTCTGAAGGAGGCTCTTTCACTGACAAAGGTCTGTTTCTATTTGTTTTGAGTTGTTTTTTTGGCGGCCCTGGGTATTAAATGATAGGCATTCAAACATTAGAATGAGTTTTTGAAAACTAACTTGAGATGTTATCTGAAAAGAAAGTAAATAATTCATATTCCTTCTGGTTAAAGTGGAAATATTTTGCTGTTATCAATTCTGAAGTTTTAAAGCTCAGCTTAGCTAGATGCACATTTATTAAACTAGGCTGGTTTTGGAGAAAAACAAACATAATACATCTTTTTAACTAGCCCTGTTGTGGCAGACATGAGTTTGTCATGGCATGTCATAGCTTACTCACGTAAGTGGCTTTTTGCATTAGTAAATACCAAGGATTGAAACAATTGCGAGATTAACATGGATCCTTTTATGGAGTAGAAGTCCTTTCCCACAGCCAAATGTCTGCTGGTAGACTCTCAACAATACCAGAAGGTACCA